>OY757904.1:43457861-44057861 GCA_963585895.1 Sepioteuthis lessoniana
ATATATATATATATATGTATGCATTTTTATATATATATATATATATATATATATGTATGCATTTTTATATATATATATATATATATATGTATGCATTTTTATATATATATATATATATATATGTTTGCATTTTTATATATATATATATATATATATATATATATATATATATATATATATATATATGTATGCATTTATATATATATATATATATGTATGCATTTTTATGAATAAATATATATATATGTATGTATATATCTATATATGTATGCATTTTATATATATATATATATATATATATATATATATATATATATATATATATATATATATATATATATGCATTTTTATGAATATATATATATATATATATATGCATTTTTATGAATATATATATATATATGTGTATATATTTATATATGTATGCATTTTTATGAATATATATATATATGTATGCATTTTCCTTAAATATATATATATGTATATATATATAATATATGTAAGCATTTTTATAAATATATATATACATTTATATATATATATATGCATTTTTATAAATATATATAAATATGTGCATTTTTCAAATATATATATATATATGTGCATTTTTATAAATGTGTATCTATATATATATATATATATATATATATATATATATATATATATATATATATCTATATATATATATATTTAAATATATATACATTTTATAATTATATATATATATTCGTGTTTTTGAATATATATATATATATATATATATATATATATATATATATATATATACATGAATATATATGCTTTTATATATATAATTTATACATACATATATATCTTTATGGATATATATATAAACAAATATATATGCATCCATATATAGAAAAATGTGCACATATATACACAAATTATATAGCAGATATATATCATATATTTATGTGCATATACATATATATGCTCATTTATGCATATTTATGTGCATATATATATGCCAACATATATGCTTATGTATATAAATATATGCATTTATATAAAGTCACATATATATATGTATATATATATGCATTCATATATGTATATACATTCAAAAATTTTCCAGACTTTTTCTGTACAGGCATTTAAATTTGTTGTAGACTCTTGAAAATTCGGTATGTTATTGCTATATATCTTATGAGATGACTGACGAATTTTCTTGATTTCAGGTTTAAATGAACAGCTACAGCAGGAATCCAAATATACCCTACTAAAGCCTGATTGTCACAGCTGGTGAATTTCAAGAATGCAATCTGGATGTGAGGACACTTTAGAAGAACGATTTGCAATAAAATTTTTTAACCGTTGAAAAAATGCCACAGAAACGTATTCTATGCTTCAGACTGTTTTTCGACCATCTTGCATGAAGATCAGAAGACGCCAGCATTCTTCAAATCAGATCAGTGGCATTCCCACCATGACTATGCACCAGTCCCCAGCTCCATCCTTGTCACATACCATTTGACGAAGATGGGCATCAAGACAGTTCCACAACCTCCATATAGTCCAGACCTTGTTCTCTGTGACTTTTGGTTATTCCCTAAGCTCAGAGGCTGTCATTATGAGACAAGTGAGGAGATGAAAGAGGATGTGACAAAGGTCATTGACACGCTCACACTAGAGTACTTCCATGGGGCCTTCCAGAAGTTGTTGGGACGATACAATAAGTGCATTGCAGCCGGAGGAGATTATTTCGAAGGGAACTAGAGTTTCATGTGTGTACTATCAATAAACATGCCCATATGAAAAAAGTCTGGAAACTTATTTAATGATCCTCGTATTTATACATACACGTACATGTGTTTCTGTACACACACACACAGTGCTTCCTGGGACAATAGCTATGCTGCCAGCAAATCTTTTATGAGAGGCATTATTTCAGTGCTAAACCATCATTTCCAGTAAGCAAGAGTTTGCCAGCAGTATCTTACAACACCACCACACTTTGCTGGTTTTCCATCAAATCATGGAAATGCCTGATCAAAATGCAGCCTCTTCATATAATCCATTTATATTCCCAACTTTCTTGTATCAAAGTGTGAATTTAATGGTGTGAAATTTTTAATTGACAAGATGACACACTTTTTTTTATTACACAGAATGAGAATAGAGTGTCTTCTTCTTTTCTGAATGTTTTATTAAAGGTAATAAAAATCTATTACACTTTTGTAATCTTTATTTTGAATTTGATATCAAGGTAAAGGCTCTCAAACTAAGTAAAGGAAGAAATAATAGTAAGTTAAAATCCAATCTTTTCATATTATCTTCAATAGAATATTTTTAAAATTTAACTGTATACCATGTCATATGTTTGTGCTGTAATTTATGTTTCAAGAGTTAAAAGCAATTTCAATTACCTGCTCCTAAATCTATACATCTTTATTCAATATGAACTTCATAAAGTTTTTGCATTATTTTGATCCTATACTAAAACAAAAGATTAATAAAATGTTTTAGAGACTTATAAGAGAGAGCTAAAAGAAAAAAATTGCTGCCTAAACACACTATATTATCTTTCTGTATATTAACAATTTATGTTTTTTAAATACCATAAAAAATAAGATACAGTGCTGTGTTGTCATAAAAATAAATGAACTGAACAAGTAAAAACATTGATTTCTTTAGTTAATTTTTTTGTGGCAGTTGGGGTGCTATGGAAGTATAAAAAAAAATCATCTCCTATCAACCTAACAAAAAAAGATTCCTGAAAAAACTGCTAAGTTCAAAGGGTAGAATTCTGAATAATTTCTAGAATATTGTCAGCAGGATACATTTAGATAAGAATAACTTATTCAAATATTGACTTAATTAACAGGGAGATGAAGAAGCTAAATAGTTGTGTGAAAAATGAAATTAGCAAAACAAGTTCAAATTCTGGCTGGGACAATTTGTATCAACTTTACATTAAAGTCTATAAGAAAAGAATGAATCCCTTTCTCTCTCTAGGTAAATGACAAAAATTTATCTTTGGTGTTCATAAATGGGTCAGGTTAGGGATCATTCATTGCTATTGATACCATGTAACTCAGTACCACCTGTTGCCTGTTACTTGGAGAAGAGATGGGCACTATCCAATAAGCTTCTTGCCCTGATAGATGCTATGAAACAATTACTCAACATAGCACTTTGAAAACCTAATATCTCTCCAATGCAAAGTCTGATTTATATAACTATGTCTCTGATTTTGAAACTTTTTTTTTTTTTAAATGAGGCACAAATACAAATGAGATGTAATTTTGGACTCCAGTAAAGCTTTTCAGTTTTAATACATTTTGTTTTTTTAGGATAACTGTAAAGCACACTTTTGTTTTGTTTTTTCTCATATAAAGTAAATTTGTGATGAAAAGCAAACCAATTGATCTTAAAATTCTACAATTTGTCATTAATGTCAATATATCTTCTCATTTATTCTTTGTATTTTATGTATCACTTTAATTTTAGAATTTATTAGAAAGTTCCTATGTATGATTTTTTAAAAAAAGCAACTATATTTTATAAGCAATTTTTAATTTATATTTTATAATTAACAAACATTTTTTTTATTTATAAAAAAATATTGATTAAATATAAAGGAAAATTATGAAATTAAGTAAGGTCAGTTCACTGAGTCCACACCTTTTCATTGGGGTTTAGAATATACCCCGCACATTAAAAAAAAGTAGTATCCTAGATATGACACTTAACTGCATCTGATGGTGAGGCTCCATTTCTAGAGATCTGGAGAGTGTGGAATACATGTTCATTGCCATTACTCCCAGGCCCACTTTGGTTCAAAGTAATAGTACCTGTTAAGATCCCATCTATGGGTCAAATAGAACTATTTAAAGATTATTTGTTTTTAATAGGAATGCTTGATAACTCTACATTATTTGTGTCCAGAATAGTTACTAAAGATTAATTATTTAACCATAGAACTGTGCAAACAAGTCACTGCTCTTAAATGGAAACCATATAATTATTTTTCCCAGTCGGCTGGGGCTGTAGAATACACTGACTGCACCTCTGCAGAGGGGTAAGACCCCACCCCAATGAGTGTCCTGGATATGATACTAAACAATCTGATGGTGAGGTTCCAGTAATGCAGGAGCTTTGGGGAATGCGGAGTACCCCTTAATTGCCATTGCTCCCAGGAGTGGCCTGGAGTGGTAGCACCTGATAAGGGTCCTATCTATGGGTTAAATAGAATTAAACCGTGGTTTCTTGAGTTTACTGTTTTTAGCATTTAAACTGCATATTTATGCTAAACTGAATTGCTCGAAATAGAACTATTTTGACCTCTAAACTGTGCACTTGTGCTAAACTGAATTATCTGAAATAAAACTGTTTTGACATTAACTCTGTGTATTGGCCAGTCAGCTGGGGTTGTAGAATACACCGACTGCACCTCTGCAGAGGGGCCAGACCCCCCTCCCAACGAGTGTCCTGGATATGACACTAAACAATCTAATGGTGAGGTTCCAGTGATGCTGGGGTTTGGGGGAATATGGGGCAACCCTTCATTGCCATTGTTCCCAGGAGTGGTAGCACTTGATAGGGCCCTATCAATGGGTTAAATAGAACTAAACTGCTTACTTATGCTAAACTGAATTGTTTGAATTAGAACTGTTTGACTAAACTGAATAGCTTGAAATAGAAATGTTTTTGACAATTAAACTGTATACTCATGCTAAACTGAATTGTTTGAAATGGAACTGTTTTTGATATTTAATAGTGTGTAAACAAAATCTATACTTATACTAAACTGAATTGGCTCAATTAGAACTGTTTGACTAAACTGAATGGTTTGAAATAGAAATGTTTTTGACAATTAAACTGTGTACTCATGCTAAACTGAATTGTTTGAAATAGAACTGATTATTTGTATAAAAATAGATTTGATGTTAAATAATCTACACAGGTTGATATGCCATAAAACGAAAACAACCAACCAACCATATAATTATTAGTATTAGATAGGAATACTTAAAACCATACAACTGTGTGCAGATTATTTGTATTAGATAGGAATATTTGATATCATATAACTGAAAAAAAAAAACTCATTAGAAACAACTGCAGAAAAATGTAAATATAAATCTGTAATGAATGCAATTTTCCAACCGCTTGTTATAAAATAACCCTGCACAGGTTGACATGCCATTAAAATCAATCAATTAATTCAAAGGATCCTTTACATCATCAAAGTATGAAAACTTCAAAATACTCAGTATAGATTCATTGTCATTTGAAACTCTTTAGTGAAAATGAAGAGTGTTATTTTATATGAATTGAATAGTCAATCAGGTATAAAACATTCTTAAGCAGCTGACTATTTTCTTTGAATTCATTCAAATTTTTTCTGAGAAATATAAGATCCCAAAGACAATTTGTTTTATAATTGCAGTATTTACCCCATCTGTCTACTTTAGGCAGGGTATGACACAAGGTCACTTTGTTAAACAGAGTACAACTGGTTTGAATTCAGAGTGTTTTTCTTTTTTTAGACTGGTTGCCTAACCAAGTCTAAAGAATCTAGTCTGCCAAGATGGAGGGGAGAACAGACGGCCTTGTCCCATCAATGATTTGAACTCAGGTCATTGTTTTCATTTTTTACAATGATAACCATTATGCTGAGTGCACCTCAAAGTGTTTTTTTTTAACCCCTTTGATCCTTTAGCTGAAATTTACCTTGTGCTGTTGGAGCATGATCTCTGCAATGGTAAACGTGCTATGGTGTTGGAAAAAAATGAAAGTACTACCAGTGTAACAGGCTCAAAGGGTTAAGCAAAATATATTTTCTAATAAATGATATAATTTACATTGTTAATAACTGCCAAATATATAAAGAGAAAACTCATGATTCAATTTGCTTTGATGAATGGAAAAGGTCTTTTTTGAAATCTGTGTAATCTACAAGTACATACACACTTCAAAATATAGCAATTTATATAACCAAGAATCACAGTAGATAAAAAATACATCCCTGCTGAAGAAAGTTTAATTAAAACTTAAGCATTATTTCTCCTTGAAGCAAACATTTTGTGATAGATTGCACACAACTTTTTACAAAAATAAAACACTTGAAAAGCAATAGGATTAACTCCATCAATCTTAAAATGAACTGCATCAGAACTGATAATGAAATTGGACTCATTCCAAATCACAGGAGAAAAAGAATGAATCTTTCAAACTTTATATTACTACCAGGAGATTCTACCTTTAATATTGTATCAATAAAATGAATATGATTCTGACTACATTTTCTTAAAGATATAACTCACTAAAATTTAGAAGTCTTTTCTCATTTTGAAAATTTCAAGTTTTATGTTAATATATGACACATAGGTGAAAAAAAACTTGAACAGCATATAAGATTTGGTTTCTTTGTTTAATAGTACATCAACTTTCATGGATTATTTAATGTCAAAGCCATTCCTATAGTAGAACAGCAGTCATACTTTTTAACCCATAACTGGAGGGATAACAGAGTTCATACCTTTCCCCAGGATTTTAGTCTGAAAATGAATATAATAACCCAAATGGTGTTTGAAGTCCATCACTTTGAGGCCACAGTCCAGCACTTTAGCCATTACATCTGTGACACTATTGATGCTGGTATGGTAATATACAGACTTAGCTGCATGTGTGCGCCTGCCTATGAGTAGACACATGAGTCGATGCGAGTACATGTCTGTATATACATATGTGTATGGTTATGAGTTGACCATAGGTATGTATATATGTATGTGTCCATGTTGGCATCAAGACATATTTGTAGGGTTATGCTGAATGTGCGTGTGTCTGTATGTATTTTGTGTGGGAACCACTAATTCCCCACCAGCAAGTATAAGTGGAGATGGTCAGATAATAGTGGAGCCAGAATTTAAAAGTCTTTCTATTTTATTATCATACCTTTTAGAGTCTCCTGGAGACAGTCTGGCAATATTTTTATGTTCAGTCTATTAAGTGGCTGAAAATAGGAATGTTTACCCCAGCGATTATATATTATCATATCATATTTACCAACCCTCCGCTTGGGCAGGATATGACACAAGGTCAATTTTTTAAGCGGATTTTAACAGGTTTGAATTCAGTTTTCCTTCTCCTAGACTAGTTGCCTCACCAAGGCTGAAGAATCTAGCCTGTCCTACTATTTACCCATAGCTGGAGGGAGAATAATTGGATTCATACCTTTCCCAAGTGCTATGTGAAATGCAATCAGTCTCATCCAGGATTTGAACTCGTGTCGTCATGTCCATTTCCTGCGACGATAACCATTACACCAAGTCAGTTTGCCTAGTGGAGGGGACCACAGAACAGATACAGAGAAGAGAGGAAACAGAGACATAGGCTGAGAAGATAGACACAGGGGCAGAGGTGACATCAAGTCTGAAAACCTAACAGTCAGCTTTAGGTTTTATTTAAGGGAATTTCACCAGCACCCACATAGTGAAAGTGAGGACTCCACAAACCGTCATTTTGCGAAGTGTCAAACACACCCCTCCTCTGCTAAACAACATTCATTCAAGTTTTGTTTTCACCTTTTCCTTCCTTTGTGGACCTGTCTTGGACTCATGCTATTCAACTTGCAAAGAACCAACAGCATGACGCGGGGTTAGATAATTATGCAGGCAGAAATGGATGGGCCATGGACGATCTCCCACACTGCAAGGACTTCTTCCTGAACAGCATATAAATTTTATTTACTAGATCAACAGCTGCATCACACTTACTTTTTCTATAGACTCTTAGATTGGATATAATCTAACAGATTCATATAATTTCCAATTAACTGTGATGATAACTTATGTTTAAAACAAATAATTTAGTTATTAGCATAGTGCTTTATTATGAATCATTTATAACTGTTTATATATCATTCATATTGAACACTCTCATAATTCCTGTTAAAAAAAAAAAGATTGAATGACTTATATATGCCTCGGATCAGAGTTTAGTATCTGTACCTGAGGAAATCCCATACTTATTTTTAAAAAACTATATGAAATATACAGATGAAAACAGTTTTTATTTCAGTGATTAAAATCTAATATTTCCTCAAAAATAAACAGGAAGTAAGAAAACTACATGTATAAATTAGATGATCATTTTATTTATTTAATGGTAATATACTTATTTCGTACAGATACTTCATTCTAATCTGTGGTAAAACTGTCAGTGAATGACACTAATCCTAAGAAGAGTGCACAGATACTACATCCTCATCCTAACAAGTTATGGACAAAGAAAAACAGAAAAAAAATCCAATTGATCATTAGATAGTTAAAAGTTTCATAACAGACAAACTTCATTGAAAAGATTATACATACTTCAATTATAACCATCTTGATCATAGAATATATAATGGTATTTATATTTCACCTTTATTCTCTTATTCCATTGGCAAATCATTCTCTTGTAATATTTCTTTTGTAAAACAAGCTTAAAAAATGTAAGAGAGTTCATACTCCAGTCACGCTATTATGTTCACTTTCAGGCAAATACCCTTGGGAAACGTATGAACCCCCTTATCCTCCCAGCTATGGGTTAAATAGTACCACTACTGTTCTTCTAGGAGAATAGCTTTGGCATTAAATAAAAAAAGAAAGAAAGCTTTTAAAATAAATGGTGTATATTCCCTTCACAAAACATGAAATTTAATTTCAAGCTGGACTTGTAGTGATAGTAGCAGAAGCATATTTGCTACTGATATTTCCAGGTATGTTCAAATAGATTTTGGTTTCGATTTCAGTGCGCCATCAAGAAAGATGCTTATATTACAATTAGTCCTGTGATTCCACCCCACAAATTTTTACTACAATTGACAAAAGAACAATAAAGAACTGTTTTCTTCTCTTATGAAAGAATTAGACTACATAACAGATTTTATGGTTATAAGTATGGAGAAAAATTGAAAAACAAAATAAGTTATAAGTATACAACTTATTTCTTGTTTAATAGACAATAGTAAAAGTTTACAGTATATCAATTATTTCTGTAATATTGCCATAAATACAATAATCTTTTTTTAAAAGCTAATAGAAACTGATTATCTATTCTAAATAAAATAGTTTGAAGGAGATTGTATTTGTCAATTTTGTCTTTATAATCAAAGTGTATTAGTTTTTGAGTTGAAATAAAAAAAAAAAAAAAAAAAAAAAAAAAAAAAAAAAACATACCAACTAAACCAAATTTCAAACCCTGTCTAAACAAAGCAAAAATAAATTCTTTCCACAAAAATATCTGCTCTTATTATGACATGTCAAACTAATGAATAAACAGCCAGGTCTGACTAAACATGAAGGGTTAGTGACACAAGCAAGTAACCAGAAAAGATTCTTTCAATTTGCAGTTATATTAAAAGCTCAATCTCATTTTTTTTTTTTTTTTTAAATCAATCATTAAGTATCTTTAGTGTCAATAATACAAACAAAAGTATTTATTTAATTTTCCCATGTGGTAAAGAACATAATAAAATTCTTTTTTAGCCTAACAGACCAAAATCATGAAAAGTTGAGCCTGAGAAACTTCCCAATCTTTTCATATTGGGCAGACAACAGGACAATATGAAAATTCAATTTTAAGATTTGTTTAAAGAATGAAACACACAAAACATAAATGTTAAATAGTTTTATTGAAAATGATCATGCAACATAAACCGTGATAAGGAGCAGAAATGTAAGCTTGCGAGATGTTTAGTTTTCAGAATAAAACTATTTAGAGAAACAGTAGGTCAATGACTACTGTCCATACATCTCTTTAAATCTTAAATATATATTTTTTTTTATTTTCTAATTTTTTTGTCAATTTCATAATTATAATAATCATCCTTTGCATACTTTATTTCCTTAACAATTGGTAAATGGGCATTCATCATTTTAGAGTTGTTTCTTCTACCAGTCATTCATTGGCCAATATTTACAGAATACAGTTTTGAAATTTTGTCAATATAATAGTATTATAATAATAGTAATAATAGTAATCACCATAGTAATCTTTTGTTCATGATGAGGCCCAAAAGTCTTTGCAAGGTCCCATGTTGTGTTGGACATTTTTTTCTGAATTACATCGAATTAGCCTGGCCACAGTTAGCATATACACTTGAATATCAATGGAAGAGTCTGATGTTAGTGTATTGCATCTAAATATCACCAGCAAAAATTATGAATTATCAACCAATGAAAAAGGGGCAATTTGGTGACAAATTAGAACTCTCCAATCAAGAAAAGAAGTCTTTGGATAAATAGGTTTCCAATACTTCCACAGCACATCTGCCATTGGTAAATAGTCAAGGACAAAAGTAAAATGGACATCATGGTTAATAACAAAATACTGTATTATGAAAAAAAAAACAAAAAAAAAAACAATTAACAAGAGAATATGTGAGGGGTGGAAAAAGGGTATAGTGAGAGACCAACAGATAATTTTTTTTTCTCTTCTTGAATTGAAACAGTTGTCAATCCATTATTTGATAATTATATATAATCTTGTTCACATCATTTTTAACAGAAAGAAAATAGCAGTACATTTTTCAAGTTTCTTTGGGTCTAGTGATTTTGTTTTTATTTTATTTTTTTTACCCAACAACATTGAGGTAAATTCACACAATATATGTCTACCATCAGAGAAAGTCCATATGGAAAAAAGCTGGGTCTGGGAATTCATTTTTCTCTCTCACAAACACACACAAAGATATAATAATTATATATATATTGATATATATGTAATTATTTTTTGTATAAAAAATGTAGGCACAGGTACAAAGACTTGGACAACTGACACTACACCCTCATTTTTACCCCTTTTTCCTCAAATTACCATTCCAACTGATGAACCGGGCCAAAAAGCTTAGTGTTAAATGAATTATAAATAAAATGAAATGAAAAATATTTAAGTGAAGACAGAAAATTTGGATGAGATTAATCAGCTGGTAAATCAACAAAGGGAATAGTATTGAGGAGTTAAGAGGGAGTTTGTCCTCAGCAGCAGCAGCAGCAGCAGCAGAAACAATGGAGCCCAACTTCCTGCCTCCCTTCCTCTGATAAGGGAAGGGATTCAGCTTTTTGATGGAAGAAAAAATATCTTCCTTTTTATTATATATTTTTTAATGTATGATTGTCACTCAAGTTCTTTTATGACCAGATCAACATCTGATGACAACTCGAGGCTGTGAATGTGAAAGACATACTACACAACGAGCACACACACATTTTATATATATATATATATATATATATATATATATATATATATATATATATATATATATATATATATATATATATAATCACAAGACCAGCAGTCAAAAGCTGGTCACAAAAAATATTAACATACAGTAATTATGAACCTGAACATTCTGGGGATTTTAGAATTGTTGATAATTTTATATATTCGTCATATGAATAGACACCAAATGACAAAGAATGTTGAAAAAAGGCAAGGTTTAAAAGTAATAAAAATAAAATCCAGCTACACAAAGTCATTTAGTAGTGTCCTTATATCAAGTGTATACAACAGTTCCTAGACCCCATTTTTTTTAAATCAATTAAAATGCTGGAAACTTTTGTACACACCCAAAATCTTCAGAATATATTTAGCTCTTTCAAAAAAGGACTGTAAATTTGTGAAGCACAGCAAACAATAACAAAACAAAGAGAAAGAAAAGAAATCAAACACTTATTTTGACAACACAAATAAAGAAAACACCAGAGTATATCCCTCTTTAGCTAAAAAGTGTACAGAGTTCTAGTCAAGCCAGATATATATATATATATATATATATATATATATATATATATATATATACTGAGAAAAAATAATGTTTGAGATTAGTGCAAGTTTTAGATTTGTTTAGGTAAGCAGATTTGTAAATAATACAGAAGTGATTTGTTATAATAATATACATTCATTCCTTTACATATTTTATGTATGTATCAATGTACATCATAAAAATTCACTGTGGATTTTTTTTTTTTTTACTTTTTCTTTCTTTTTTTTTAACAAAATACCTTCATTTTCCAATGTTAATAGAAAAAGAGCTATTTAATAAAAACTGAATCTTAACAGAGATCAACTAATTTACAAATAGACTGCATTTCACTGCAGAAAAAATGGATTAAAAAAATTAGTTGATTAAAACAAATAAATTAAAGCAAAACAAACAATTGTTCAGAGATAGAAAATGTTTAGAAACTTTTGCCCACCTCTTTAAGATGACCATCCATTGAGAAATTATACTCCTGTTCATAAAGCTTAATATACACAGTAAAGCTCAGACCAGTGTTAGATACAATACAAGCACAAACTGATCTGTCAACCAATGGCTGATTCTGATCCTTTGTCTTATAACTGATACAATAAACATGTACAAATACACAACAACTTCACTTAACATTTACTTTAGGCATTTTAACAAGATTCTCTAGCCTCAAAGCCATAGAGCAAAAACTGTAATAACAACAATGTGGCATATAAGCTAATGACAGTGTGGAAAAAAGACAGGGAGACTAAAGAGCAGTCTTCTATGGACGGACTTGTATAGCCCTTCAATAGAAAAAGAATTTATGAATTGGCTAATGCAACTCTGGGCTTAACATATCAATTAGAATGAAGGCAAAAAATAAAGTTCACTATACTTAACAATCATTTGTTTGTAAACATAGAAAAGATTATGTACATGAGAATCTCCCAGAAAAAAGTGCTTTCACAGTTTAAAAGAAAACACACTTTTGAATGATAAAGGATGTAATATTCCCCAAAAGCAACAATATTTTAAAGACTATAACTCTTACCAATTTTAAATGAGGTAATCTCAAGAAAGAAATGACAGGCTTGATAAATAATTCTAATTTGTTTTTGTTTTTTTTAACTAGGGTAAAATGTCAAAACACATTCCCAAATTTTGAAATTAAGTTTTAAACAAAAGTACTATAAGTTTACACTCTTAGTTGAGATTAAAAGCACCATAAAGGTAACCCAAAGCTAAACTTTTTATACCTTATTTTTCTGATGCATGTATCATAAGGGAATGTGAAATGTTTTGATAAAAGGCCCAAAACCTAACCTGCTCACCAAAACTTCTCATTCCCCTATGATACTTGCATTAGAAAAATAAGGTCTTTAAAAAAAAAAAAAAAAAGGTTCAGCTTTGGGTTATCCTTATCACACATTTAACTTAGACTGCCTTATTTTTAATATACATTTATAAAAACACTAGAAAAATCTATTTAGGCTGTAATGTCAGTGTTTAAAAAATCTTCTGTGACCTAATTATATATATCAAATTGATTCATCTTATTTAAAAATATTATCAAGCTAACTATAGCACAAAAATGTGTTACCTTCTTTGTTGAAGTAATTTTTTAATACTCATTTTCAAGAGAAAGAGTATCATCAAGTTATCACTTCTTGCAAGAATCATTTCAATCTTAAAATAAAAGTATAATTTTCATTTTCAGTTGCAAATCGAATGAATAAAATCAGATTTCTAAGTACTCCACTTATAATGAAAAGTAAAAAATTTTTTATAAACATATGGATCTCTAGTCCTGAACAGATAAAGATGTTTCGGGTAAATTATTAAAAATAAAATCTGGCCTATTGAAAAAAAGAAATTATCAGTCAGTTGACCGTTTAGCCTTTCAAGGCATTAAAAACTCTTTTCACTGGCTGCCAGTCCAAAAGAAGAATTTTTCAGATGGCCCTTGACCTATAGAAAGGTTCATTAGCTCTTCAACAGGATTTTTTTTTTCTCTCAATCCTGCTATTTTTTTTTCTCCCTTTTCAGAGTTTTCCTTCTCTTAGACCAGTTGCTCTATAAAGACTAGAAAGCCCAGTCTGTCTTACAATCTGATAAGAGGCAATAGATAACTACTACTTAAATATAGTGAAAAATAAGTCTTCCAATATCTTAAACATACTTCTGAATTAAGAAAAGTCATTTTTGAATAAACTACAATATTGTTAATGTACCAGAAGTATCCCAATTACTTATTGAGTCAAGAGATTAGATCTGTGTACATATTTCATGACTCATTTTACAAGAAGTCCCACAGTGAGAAAAAATTTATTTTCATTAAATCTTTATCTATAATATAGCTAATATTGTATATTCATAGAAGTATTAGTATGGTTAGGTGACTATAAATTTTATTGTTTATATAGATTACAAGCCTTAACCAAAACAGGAAAGCTAACAAAGTTTTAAACATTTGCGAATATCAAATACTGTACAAAAATATTTGCATCAACTTAGAAAAAAGAATTGATGAACTTTATGACAATTAGTTATTGCCATCAAATATGAGCAACCAAAATAAGCAAATTGTACAACTTTGATAAAATCAAGGTCTATTAACAAAGTTAGCTACAGCAACTGATAATGAATGATTGAGAGACAAGATTTATTTCTAAAAAAGATTTTCTTGAAAATAAAAGAGATATTTAAGTAAAAGAATTTTTCACAAAGGGGGATATATTTTAAAGCTTGACTGAGAAAGGGCATAAGCATATATAATGATGGCAAACATTAGAAAAAGGCATCTGCTATTCTGTCCTGATATCTTAGAACTTAGTGTCAGACAACCCAACACTGCAAGGGTGGGGGAGGTTATTAAAATGCTGCAGGCCCAGGTTCAGCCATTCTTGCTAAATACAGGGATTTGATTAGAAAGTCAGGCTTCGAAAGGATTCAAATCCCCTAAGTAAATATGCTATCCTTTTAACAAAGGAATGGTAAAAGTCTTCCACAAGAAAGCAGGCTTGTCACTAGTTCATGTAATAAAAAAAAAAAAAAAATTTCCCCAGGTCTAGGTAGGGTCAGTCTAACCACTCCCACCCAATTTAGCAATCTTGGACCAATAAAATAATTTGGTAAAAGTGCCAGTTGTAGATATATCAAAAGAGGGGAAGGAGTAGAAATATTTTTGAATTTTTTTGTTAATTATTTCTTTGTTTCTATTTTGAATTGTCCATGACAATAAATATACCCAATGTGCTAAATAGAATAAACAGTTTTGGCTGAAATGAAAATATAATTTTATATCATTAATGATGGAAATTATATAAACTGAAGCAAAAGTGATTGAAAGCAGAAATATTAGAGAAACTACATTAGGGTAATCTTATTTATTTATTTCAGAGACCAAGAATATTAAGTGCAAAGAGAATATTGTCTGTGGGTGACTCAAAATGAATGTTGACATTTACTGGGAAAACCAAAAGAGCAGAAACAAATTTAGTTGTTTTTTTATCCATTAATCAAGACAACTATATTGCTCTTGATTACAGAGAACATTTGAATTAAAAATATTTAAGGCCATTATTGTTTAAACTGAATATGTAAAGGTGGACTAAGCTGGGAAAATCAGACAAAAAAAAATCTTTTAAAATGATTAACATTTTTTTAACATATAACAGGCTTTAAAAATGTATTAAGGAAATATAGATCCCCCCCCCCAATGTTGCAACCGATAACTATAATATAAAAGTTTATAGAATGAAAACCTACTTTAGTAAACAATGTTTTAGCATTTAAAGAATTATTCATACAATTAAACACCTAGTTGTTCTGGGCTACAGAAGGCAGAGTCTCGTTCCTTAAAAAGGTACATATTATACCTAAAGAAGACCAGAGAATATGCTGGTCAAAGCATCATTAAACAAGTTCAAATTAACTGAATAATTGCTTGAATATTAATTACCCTTCTCAAAATGATAAACCATATTTCAGTATGACTACTATTAATAATCTCAATAGATTTGTTTGTTGTTATTCACATCTTTAAACTGACAACTTAATTTCTATTTTAAATAGTTTGATGTTTTTAAAAGATTATTGCAGTTATATTTCATACTGACATCTCTAACAATTTATAAGTTATTTAATGCTTTAGTGTCTAACTTGTAAATGTAGAGCGAGTAGAAAGTTGCATATTAAATCTAACATATTTTGTCTGCTCTGATCTACACAGCAATAATTGTACCCATATTTTCTACAGGAAATGCATATTTTTAGTTTTTAAGACTTAAAATTTTTCTATATGTTCCTTTATATAAGATATAAATAAAAGAAAAAAACATTATTTCGGTCATAGAATTTGTAATGCATTCATTTATTCAGATTGTACTTTGGATGGCTAAATTCAAATGTTAAAAACAATAATAAGAATTCATTATTCTTAAATTGTTTTTATTTTGTTTCTTTTTTTATCTATTTAATTTAAAATATTTCTGCTATAAAAAGTTTATTATCAAATGGGAGATGAAATTATGTAACACATAACTCTCTTTTTAAGAAAATAACTATGTTCAGGAAACCTAAGGTATTTGGGCCTTTTGCCAAAAGCCAATATAAAGAGTTAAGGTATTAACAGTTCTTACTTAAAATTTGAAACCTACAATTCAATATTTTAGTAAAAATCATTGTCTACGCAAAAAAGAAATTCAATTCCATTTAAACAAGATATCAATATTTCAGACTATTAATTACAAAGTAATAATTTTGACTAATTATCCCATTGTTTTTATATAAAAAAGTAATGCATATTAATCAAAGGATTTAAGTGAAATAAAGCCATTTACAATTTTAATTGTAGATGGTTTTATTTCACATAAATCATTTGATTAATATTAAATAATGTTAAGACATGTATTCAACATTTCATACATAGCAGCATTTCATCAACTTTGATAGAAATACAAGAAAATAAATTATTAATAATGAAATATTGTGATATGAGAGAAATCATATCTAATACTCTATAACTAAAATTATTCTGTATTGAAAAAATAGACAAATTGGTTTTACTGAAAAATAAATGGCATCCTCTAAAAATACTTAGAGAAATGTAATCTGAAAACTCAGAGTAAAAAATGAATAGCTTCTTAGGAAGAAAAGGTTATTTCAGATGAAATAAGTGCAACTTTGATTTAGTTCCAAGAATACTTTTTTTTTTTTTTAGTAGGATAATTACAGTGTAATAAAAAATAAATAACCAATTATATATTATTTTCTATTTTTTTAAAATTCATCTAGCTTAATTGTTTTTAATGAAAACAGATTTCTGAATAAAAGAGAATCAAGTATAAATTATAAGTTGACTTTAATAAAATCAATGTTATTTTGAATAGAAAAGTAACCAATTTAATAATTTTTCTATTGACTAAAAAAATTGGCACAAATATTTTGCCAAGTAGTTTCACAATTAACTTGAAAGAAAATATTTCATATTTATCTTTAGTTCAAACTGATGTTTGTAAACAATACATAAAGTAATTATACTAAAACCTTAAATTCAAATGCTTAAAATGATAATGAAGGCTGTTTTTTTTAGATAAATTTTGTGGATAGTGAATCATGTCATTGGCAGATGTTAAAGTTTATCATATTTGATCTGTTGTATGTAACAAGCATCCTGAAGACAACATTTAATATAATTATTTGCCATAACACAGGTCAAGTTAATAAATTTTTAACAGATCCATCCAGCTATCTCCAATGCACCTCATTTTGAAATGGTTTGAAATTAAGTGTAATAAAGATAATTAATTATCATGCTCTATATACATACAGTGGTTAATTGAAAACTAGTAAAATTTCTCTTACTTAAGCAATACAAATATCTATTTTTTGTTAATTGAAGAAGTTTTATAAATACTGACCATTTCCTTTTCAATTCATGTTGAATATTTACAAAAATGAAATATAAACTGAAATGTTATGAAATTAATTACAAGTTTAATCATATAAAATATCAATTATGATCAATTCATGAGTTTTTTTGTAAAAAAATGAGAGAAATTGGACAGGTCAATTAGACTTGACATTAAAGAATTAAGAATCTTTCTAGTAAATACATGGCTAAAATTATATATATATATATATATATATATATATATATATATATTAATGATCATGTGTGGAATATATAGCAGTCAAGTTTAGTATAAAACATAGTATAAACTCCATTCTTTTTCCTAAATAATCAACTCAATTAGCTATAACTAAAATAAATAATCTTTCATAATAAAAAGAAATTTTTATATTAGTCATCACTGGCTTATTTCTGGGTGACAAAACTAGTGGTGCTCTGTATGCTTTATTATATAAAACAATGGATAAAATCAATTTACTTTCTATCTTCTATACAGAAGATTTTTTTTATAAAACTCTGAAGATATTTTTCCTAAAAATTTGAAACTTTAAAATGGGTTGAAAGCTATTATATATATATATTTAATAGCTAAAATACAGCTAATATGCATATATTTAATAGCTAAAATATAAATAGATACTACATTTGGACCTCAAAGGGCCCTCCAAAGATTATGATCTTTGTATACATTATGACAGCAGATACAAAAATATATTTCTTTTGGATATCATATCTAAATCACATACTATACAGTAGTGATAAGCATGGTTATTTGGGAATGCTTTGCCATTGAATTTGATCTTTACTGAGTAGTCATGTATTAGATCAAGTGCTATTTTTTCTTTGAAGAGAAAATAATGTTAAAACCACAGATATAGGTTACTCTGAAATTCTTATGAACAGACAATTAGACTTTTCAAAGTAGATCAAAGTACTTTTTTTTTTTTCAAAATAGTATATTTTATATAAAAGTATAAATAAGATATAAAGAACATATACACTTATTCTTAAGCAAAATCTTGATTATTAATTTGTCTAAGTAAGAAAAAAAAGTTAATTTCACATTACTTATTTTCTTTTATACTAGTTGAAAATGTTTTCTTCAAAAAAAAAAAAAAAAAAAAAAAAAAGAGAGAGAGAAACAGAGAAATTAACTCCAAGAAAAATAATCTATATAGCATTCAATTGACCAAATGTACTGGAGAATGATATTATGTAAAGTCCTGTAAAATTGAAGCATATTTGTTTATATCAATGTTTATCAACTAAAATTGTCTTCCTTTCACAAATGCAAATCTGAATGTCATGAAAAGAAAAGGGAGAAATACACCTCCTCTCTAGAGCGATTGACATTATAAATTGATGCAAATTTTGTACATATCAAATATTCACACTTATTAGATGGATGATCATCTACTTCACAAAGTCATTTCAGCTTGCAGAATAGTACCCTTTTTAAATTCTTTAATCAATACAAAAAATATACATTTAATAAAAATGTAAAACTAATAATCTTATGGTTTGTTTTTTGAATTTCTTTTCATAAAATAGAAACAAGATAAAAATAATTTAAGTAACAATATTTTTAAGGATTTCCGTTGAAAGTGAATAGAGATATTTATTTTTATAAGTAGATAATCAGGGAATCTAAAAGAAAATAAGCAACAATACCAGTTTTTAATATACTTGTTACTTATCATAACTGTAACAGGTAGTTACAAATATTTATCAGAAAATATACCAAATATTTGAGCAGAGTCATCAGGTTACTTTTTCAAACCACCTGTGTTTAAAAAAAATGATTATCTTAAAAACAAAAATTATTATTTTCTTTAAAAATAGTAAACAGTCATATGTGTTAGTTTGGTTAAAATTAAACCAAATTCAATAATGTAGAAACATAATCAAAACATTTAAGGAAGTAAAATAGAATATTTGAAGCAATTGAAAAGTGGGTATGAAAAGGTTTATAACTATTAAGTAAAAAAAAACAAACAGCAAATTAAAAGCAAATTTAATTTGAAATTAGTTTTTAGAGAAAAACAAAAAATAAAACTCTACATTGAAATTCCAAATTAAATAATGTTTTCTTTATTAGATTTATGAAACAGCACCCAGCACTTAGTCCAATTTACACAACTCTTTCTATTTCATTTTGAAGCTTAAATTCAAACTATTCAGCTAACAACAATTTACAAAGATGATTTTGAACAGTTTTAAAATATTTTAAAAAAAAAGGTTGTTTTTCTTCCCTACACCATGTTTTATATGAACTTTTTTAAGTATATATTTAGCTTTCAAGAAGAGCACTGAAAATCAATTTAATTCAATTCCAGAAAGTTTTTACATCATTATTTGCATTGCAACTTATAATAATGATGGTCCAGATTGTTCAGGATTAAATATATGTTAGTCTAGATAATTTTTTCAATTTTCAATGCAAAAAATACACACACTTTGGCTAAATCATTCATACCTGCTAACTAATTTAGAACTAATTATTTGCATTTAAAATAATTTTAACATTGCTGTATGATTTTATATATGAGAGAGAGAGAGAGAGAGCAAACAATACATCTTCTTTAATTGTAAGAATTGAAGAAAATCATTTTTTGCAGCAAATATTACTTCAAATCAACAAAATGGAAAGAAAAAAGTAAAAGATCAATTATAAAATATCAGTATGATGACTAGTTCTGTACTATAGAATTGGTAATCAAATAAACCATTCATTGTTCTTTAAAGAATGCATTGATGAAAGTGACAGTCTAATCTAAATACATTTTATTTCATGACTAATGATCCAATAATGAAGTAATAAAAGACAACTCATAGCTATTTTTCTTTGTGAAAATCATTAATATTAGCCTATTTTTAAACATAAGATAGGCAAGTACAGTTTGAGGTACTTTTGTCAAACCATATAAAGATAATTTTTTAAAAATATTTATTGAGTATATCATTTCAATGTTTTAAAAAGATCTTGTTAGGTACTTAATATTATGCATTAATACTATCATCAATACATATACAATGCATGCCATTTCATGTAAACACTATCATATACAAGATTGATTTTTTTAGTAACCTTATCTGTGAGTCATAAATTTTCATTCTGATCAGCAAATCTCTAGGCAATAGTAAAAAGCAAATTTTGATAAGTGGAAATGTTCCAGATCAATGAACTCTAAATTTATGAGGCAAAAGTTAGAATGTAGTTTTAATAAACTAATTCCTTCAAATATCTATGTATTCTTTGCATTAATTATTACCATTAACCATGAAATCAGAACAAATCATCATATCTACATTCATAAACCATACACTTGATATATTCATAATATTCAATTCATACAAGTGAAGATGATTATAATAAAAATTCTTGCTTAATCTGACAGAGTTTCTCAAATCACATTACTGTAAAATAAGTGTCAACACAATTAAGCTTAGTAAAAAAAAAAAAATAATGACTTACACCCTGTTCATCTAATGATAAACCTATATTTATTTTAGATAATCCACAAGACTTATCCTAGCCAGGTTGAAAGAATTACATTTAAATGCAATTATAAATATGGAATAGTAACCAAGATTAAATAGCTGAGATGTTTTTTGAGGTAGCAATGAAAAACATTTTGAAAAGAAAAAACTAGTAGCCATTATTTAATTTTCAAGCAATTTACTCAGCTTTTATTTTGGTTTGATGTGGCACAAGGCTATATGAATGTGGTACCCAATGAGACTTGAACTCACTTGTGTAGTTTGCAAACCATTACACTACCCAAGGTGCCCTTGATTAATTTTCTCACCAGAACAAATGTAAGCCACACTTTTTAGCCTTTAATATTAGATATACCATATCACTAATATTTTATTATTAAGATAATAACCATGTTTGTAACTTGTCTAAATAGAAATTCTAATTGAAATCACATGTCAAAACTGGTTACTCTCTCTCCTTTTGATTTTCTTGCGTTTACATATTTTAAAATGATTTGTCTTTAAAAATAATCCTTAGGTATCCAAATTAAGAAAAAAGTTTCAAAATTGTTTCTATTAACTCTTAAGCAATTAGTTACTCAATATATTTCCTTTAAAAACCATTTCTAAAATATCTTTGAAGGGAAAAAAATCAAATTACCATTATAAGTTCAGAGTGTGATCTGTCATTTGATATGTAATAATAATTGCTGAGCCATGGTGCTATAACATGGTTGTAAAATCATATCTAACAGTTAATTTATTTAACATTAATTTAATAATTAAGATATATATGTCTGCATGTGTACTTGTACATTTTCCAGTGAAATCAAATAATTGAAAGGTATTTTTGTATGTAATGTTGGATACCTGTTTCAATCAAGAAAAGAAAATTTATGATGAAAACTTTGTAAATAGTTAACTTGATATGCTGAATTTTAATAGTTCAAGTAGTTACAGGTTTTATCTTAGAAGAAAAAAGAAGCAGTAAGATAGTTTGAGAATATAAAACAATAATGAAATTAAGGTTTCTAATAAGTCAGCCTTGAGTATATTTTCAAGAACACAATAAATAAACCGAAATACACACAAGTAAAACTTTTTAAAATCTTTTCAATCTGGATAGTAAAACAAGCTAACTGGTTAGTATCAATCATTTCTTAGGAATTGTTTTTTTTACATACAAAATTATACAAGCAATTAAGGTAAAAATACATTAATAGATTTAGTTAAATGTTTATTTCATATTTATTTAGTACCCCCTATTCAGGTCAGTTACTAAAAATAAAGATCTCCACTAATAAAGAAAGCTAGAATACAGGAGTGGTGAGAAATGGAGCCCATCAATGCATAGCACAAGTGGAGGAGGTGTTGTGATTGTTCCAATGATCAAAGAATAATTGGTTTAAAGAATTTTTTTAAAATAAAGAAATGTTAGAATGTGGTAAGATGTAGTTATAATCTTTACAGAAAACATACAGGTTAACTTTTGTTTTACTAAGAGGCAGCTAGTAATGAAATGAATATAGAATTTTGGCAAGTCTTGAGAGTTTAAGAAGAAAATAATTGAATTAATTTTTAATTAATAGCTTAAAAATATCTTTAAAGTTTCAAGTGTCATTACAAATACTCTGTTAAAATTTAGTTGAATGGATATTTTGATAAATGGAGGAAGATACATATTTAAACATGTACAAGACAGGCATTTCACAAAAATGTTTAACTGAAATAATTTTCTTTTAAAACTAATAGTAATATATTAGTTTTAGTCCTTATACTAGTGTTGTAGCATCAGTATCCCAACAATCACTCATAAGAGAAAAAAAAATTTGATGGATGGATTCAGAATACATAATAGTAATGATAATGATATTCATTCAATTCTGTCTCAACATAAGTGTTTACCTTAAGTTTTTTAAAAGAATTTTTTGAATATAAGAAATCCTAGATTTGATAGAGAAAGAGCAAGCATTTGATTGAATTTTTTGATCAGCCACTCTAATAACTGATTAAGTAAACATTTTTTTCAAACCTCATACAAAATAAATCTGTCTAAGATTGAGATTGCATCAAATGATCTCTGTACTCAGAAAATAAAATGTAAGCCATCTTTTTGAATCAATTTACCTAATTAAATAAAAATAAAAGAATTCAAATAAAAGGGAAAAAAAAAGAAAAGAATCTGACAAAGTAAGCAAAAGGCAAACCAAAAATTCATACACTAACGCAAAATTTAACCATAATTTTTTTTTTTTTAAATGCACAACCATTTCTATGTTAGTTGAATGCCTGATTTTAGCTAATGATGAAAAATAAATAGTTTCTGGTTTGTATATGATAGAAAATGCACTGAAACCAATATTTTGTAGCAGAAATAAACTTTAAGTACATAAATGTAGAATATTCTGGACTGACAACTAAAAAAATTGTTCATGATAAAATAAATTAATAGGAAAACTAAACTTACTAGCTTCTAATGCTTTACATTTTCCAAACATTTTTTTTTTTTTTAGATATAAAAAGCAACAAGAGCATCAAATATACATCAAGTCAGTATTAGACACTACAGACCCAACATTAACTTGGTGCATATTTTAATGTCTGTAAAAGAATGGAACAGAACAAAATTTACTTTTGTTTTCAAAAAGTAGCAAACAGGAATAAATTATACAAGATAGAAAATAAATTTCCAAATTAGGAAATTATGGAACAATGTTTTTGGTTTTACTGGAGAAATAAAAATGTTATAAGAGAACATTGAACCAATATACAAAAATTAAGCTTTAAATATATTCTTAACCATAGAAGATGTCAAATGAAATAGTAAAACTTTTCAAAGATATAACTAAACTGAAAAAAGAAAAACCTTAATCTGTTTCTGACTAGGATTTGAGCAACCAGAATAACTAGATTTAAACAGAAGTTAAAATGTTGTTTATGCAAACAAGTATTTAAAAAAAATTCTTTGTCTCCTCACCCATTTTAAATTTGAAAATCAGAAAGGGACAAGACCTTTCTCTTTCAGCTTGAATATTTGAAACTGAGTTATCCAAAAAACACAGATAATGGTAGGAGAAATGGAAGCAAGGGATAGGAGGCAATAGAAAACTTGTATGTAGGGTCTGGATTAATCCCAAAATCTTAAATTAAAAAAAAAAATCTCAGAATGCCTCTGAGGATTGTCACTTATAATTTTCATCATTGGACAACAAAAAAAAATTGAAAGTACAAAGGAAAGATATATTGAAAGTGTGTGTAGATAAGGAAAAATACACCAGTAGATAGCAATCAGCCAATGAGTACAATTTACTGTTTTTGTTGTTGTTTTATATATTCTTTTATTTACTAGTACATGTTTTGAACAGATGTCAAGAAGGGAGGCACAGCACTACTGCTGCTGTAATGGACGAGTTTTGGATGTTGAGACTTGGCAAAACTATAAGAAAAGAAATAACAACACTACATACAAACACAGAATTTGGTTCCTTTCAAGACAACAGAGGAGCTAGGGTAAGGACCAAAGTGAATATATTCACCTTTGGCATCGTGAAATATACACACTAGTAATAATAAATATGTCAGCTGCCTGAATAATAATGGTTTTAAGACAGAATTAACAGACAGCTGGGCAGCAGCAGTTGCAGCTTTGGAAGATGTCATCAGCTGTGTGCAATCTTTAGAAGTTATGTGATAGTACCTTGTTTGAAGACCCGTCTCTGATAGCAAAATGTAAGTAGCAGTAGATGATACAGCCTTACCTCAGAGCTTTAACACAAACTTCAGCATGACATTAATTAGCAAAGAGTCAAAATGACTGATTAGTTGAGTTTGGGTTATCACAATTGCTGTTTTTTCTTTTGTTTTTAAGGGAAAAAAAGACAAAGTTGGAATCTCATTTTATTTACTTTTTGAAAACCCACTTAAATGCACTTTGATATAAACTTCTCAGTAGTTACTGCAGATGCACTCACATCTTAAGTGGAGAGAAACTATATGCATTTCTTATAAGCTCCATGATGTCAAATTTAAATGCACAGACCAGTAGGTCAACTGGCCAATGAAGAGTTTTAAAAAAAAGTCATAACAGAAAGAAAAAATGATTTCTTTACAGTTTGATGTCTCACTTTAGGCTTTTTCAGTAAATTAAGTTGAAACCTTTGTTATTGTAAATGAAAAATTACAATTCAACAAAGTATAATTTTATGTATAAAAAATTTGGTTTGAAAAAAAAAAGAAAAAAAAAAAAAAGAAAAGAAAAAAAAGGCAAATAAGAGAAAATATATTTTTAATTTTTTTTTCTATACTTAATATGTATATGTAAATGTGGTGTCAGGAATGTGACCACTGAACCGAATTTATCGACATTCACATTTCCAAAATGGTATTTCACTGCTGCTACATGTAGTTGCCATAGAAAACTAACTTTTGAACAATAGAAAACTTCCAACTTAGTTTTCCATTTGATCCAAACTTAAATCATAGCCTAATAGAGAATCAGGAAACAAATGCCAATTAGGCAAGAGCAATGTCTAAATTTCATGCCCACCAATTTGTAGATACATCCATGCTACCTACTGCACAATGCAGACAAAAGAAAACTTCTTGACCCACAACCAACAGCTCATCTTTCTTGTCTTGAGTGGGACTTGGATGCTGTATATTTGAGCCAGGCTTAGATGCTGTATATGTGAGCCAGGCAAGCAGGCCGCATTTGCGAGCTGGGCTTCGATGCTGTATACATGAACATGAGATTTCTGAGGTCTGTGAGGAGGAATATTCTGCTAGCTAGCATCACCTAGCAACCAGCTAGGATTGATAGAGTAGATAGCTTTTCAATGATCGAGGAAGGGGAAGCTTATGGATTTCATGCAATCTGTTCTTGCTGAGCTGTTGACGAATAACCCGCCGACAAATGTCCATCAAAGGTAAGGGCTCCGCTGAAAAAGATAAAAACAGAAATTGATTTAAATTTTTATAACTAGAATGAGTTCTTGTTAGATGGAATAAATAATACATTCACAATAAGAAAAAGATTTAAAATGTATTGAAAGATTAAATAAACAATATTGAACTACAATTTAAGTTATCAAACAATATATTTCAATTCTAAACAATCACTAATACTGCAAATTCTTATAACTAAAGATTTCATTTATTATATCCAGATAATGAACCTAACAAAAGTTCATATTTTGTCAACCAGTTTTTAATAAAATGTCCAACAATTAATACAAGGGGATGCTAAAAAGTTCTTGATACAACAAAGAATATAGCTTTTATTTATTTATTTTTTGCTTAAATTTTTTTTTCAATTTTAAGAGCTGAACTACATGATGTATATGTGAAATAGCATGTATACTTCGTTGCTCCAGTACAGGTCAAGGTAAAACTTTTCCACACTTTTTTGTATAGATAATTTGCATATTTTAAAAAAATTTTGGAAATAGAGTTTGTTTGTTTTTTATTCACAATCTGTGAGAATCACAACCTTATTCTTCACTCAATCTGTTAAGGATAATTGTAACAATTTCATTTTTATTATGTAAAACACTTTTTTTCAACAGCTAGTTATTCACTAATAACATTTTAAACAACAGATCCATACAGCCAGTTACAAAAGAACTACACATTGAGATAGCAACAAAAAATCTATTTACTGCACTTCATATAAAACCATCTGATTGTCATTTTTTAAATTAGGGATTCAAGAAATCCAAAATGTTGAAATTCTAAGCTTACCCTACACAAAAATCATCTCCTGCTACTGTCCCACAAATGCCAGTGATGAAACAGACATCATAACCTTCTAAAACAAGCTATCTTCCCTTGTTTGTAGCATTCCCAAACACAACATACTGATCATCAGAGGAGACAGGAATACTCAAATTGGCAAAGATGAAACAAACAAATTCTGATTATACAACTCATCAAACAGAAATGGGGAATATCTAACAGATTTCTCACTCAAAAACAGGCTTACATGCCTTAATACTAAATTTTTAAAAAAAGGGAGGGAAAATTATGGACCTACACCTACCCATATAATGCTAAAATACAAACAGATTATATAGTCATAAACAAGAAGTAAATAAATAGTGCTCTGAACCATGAAGCATACTCCTTTTTTAAAGGAGTGTCTTCTGATCACAGATTTCTCATGGGAAAGATACACCTTAGTCTAGACAGAAATAAGGTAGAAACAGTCAAAACTACAAGACACAATTGGTCCTCACCATATATTTATTGCTAATATCTCTATTGGTAACTGTAAGAAACAAATTCAATACTCTTCAGGAGATAGCTGAAACACATACTTCAAATGAAGAATACAAAAACTTTGTCAATGCCAACATGGAAACAGCAGCAGAATGCATACCAACCAAACCTAGAGACAAACAGTTCCATGGGAGATACTAGCATTTAGGAAAAAATGAAATAAAGTATCCTTATGTAATAAAAGAAACTAAAAAAGGCACAGAGAGAACAAAAAGAATACATTCAAGGTCAGATCAATAAAAAAAGAAAGTCAGTAGAAGATTGCCATGCTATTTGTGATTGCCTAACAGTAAATGAAGTGAGAAAAAAGAAGAGCACCTCAAGAACAAAACTAAAAGCTCCCAGATAAGGACAACATATACAGATGTGAAAAGAACATTACATGAACCTTCTTGGAAACTCCCCTTAAGTCACAAATAAACCTATCACCAAAATTATCAATTGCTAACTAGACACCAAACTAGAATAGTTTACTCAAGAAGAACTCAACAAAGTACTTAGAAAATTTAAAAACAGAGCAGCTACAGGCCTCAATGAAATACCCCCGGAAGTATGGAAGACAAGGAAGTTTGATGACTTACTACTACAATTTTTAAACACCATATATAAACAGAATACAATAGAGAGATGGACAAAAGGCTGCATCCTCCCCTTCCTTAAGAAAGGTGGCCTCAGAATCACAGAGAACTACAGAGGGATAACTCTTACTTTTATAGTGACTAAGGTTTATAATGCTCTACTTCACAATTGCTGAAATTGAGAAAGTTCTTAGGAAAAACCAGAATGATTTTCATAGAAAACGATCCACAACATCAGATTCTCACAATCTGTCAAATTTTAGAAGTTAGTGCAAAAAATCTTGAAGCAGCACTGTTTCTTCCCAAAGAAATTGTTAGAGCCATAATGATACTCTATAGAAACATGAAAGTTAAGGTTTACTTGCCAGATGGAGACATTGACTGCTTCAACATCATTTCTGGAGTTCTGCAAGGAAATACATTAGCACCCTATCTGTTTATAATCTGCCTAGACTACGTATTTCAAACATCAATAGATCTAACTAAAGAAAATGGTTTTACACTAAAGAAGGAAAGAACCAGACAATATCCCACAGAAACTCTAACAGATGCTGTTTATGTAGATGACATTGAGCTTTTTACCTACCAAAGCCAAATCCCTGCTGCATAGCCAGCAGGAGACATTGACCTCTGTGAATGAAAACAAAATGGAATACATGTATTTTAATCGAGAAGGAGCTATCTCCACTCAAAATAGCAGCCCTCTGAAATTAGCAGACAAGTTCACATATGTCAGCTGCAGCATCTCATCTACTGAAAGTGATTTCAATATTCACTTAGCGAAGGCATAGACTTGCTATCAATCATATGAAAGTCCAATCAATCTGATAAAATAAAGCAGGATTTCTTCCAAGAAGTGGTTGTGTCAATACTACTTTATGGATGCTGACAAAACGCACAGAGACAGAACAGCACAAGAATACTATGATCTATATTGAACAAATTCTGGAAGCAATACTTCACGAAGCAGCAGCTGTACAACCACTTGCCTCTCATCTCTAGAACCATCCATGTAAGATGAACAAGAAACACAGCACACTGCTGGAGAAGCAAGGACGAACTCATAAGTGATGTTCTCCAAGGGACACCTACACATGGACACAGCAGTGTTGGTTGACCAACAAGAACTTATCTACAACAACTCTTCTTGGACATGGGATGTGGTTTAGAGGACTTGCCAAGATGAATGGAGAGAGAAAGAGAGAGTCAGGGAAATCCATGCTAGCAGCATGATATCATGATGATGAATGAAAGTTCTTTCAGATAGTATAGAATTTCTAAGTTGCATATTAACAAGATAAAATATATAATCTTGTCTGTGAAAAAAAATCAGCATGGATCAAATGTGAATAGTAAGGTGATTAACCAGCTGACAAACTGTAACAGAAGTAGGGAACCTGCAGCTTCCATGGTCTTATCAAAAGATGAATTAAAATTGCTCACATCCATTTTAGAACCTGATATTTCCAGGTTTTCTCCAAAAATGTCAAAACGTCAGTTAGGGTTTTTAATTTAGATTAAGTTTTATTAACAGAAAGTTTAAACATTGAATTTTGTTGTCGACACACTAAAAATGTATTATAGCATTACTAGTCAATAATAAATTTAAATATAGTCTTTAAAAATGAAAAGTTCTTGGCCTCCAGACTGACATGTTTATTTTTTTGCTTTAATTCATATGTAAGCAGATGCAGCATAAATTCCATAACAACAAGTTTCATCAGTTTTGTTTTAAAATCATGTAACAAGAACTTTTACAGATACCTCAACAGATAATAATGACTAAAGATAGAATATACTAAAAAGGTAACTCATCTTTTTTAAATCATCCTATATATTTCTAAAACATAGTTAAAGTTAACGACTGTAGTCGTGGGTGACCAGAAGGCTCCCTTCTCAGTAGCAACTACACAGAGGTGTAGGGGAGGGTGCTACTCCTTTCCCTGAATTGCTCAACTTTACCCTTGATATGTACCTTATACTGCTGAGTGTTAAGCAAGGAGGTGTCAAGTACCATTTTTAAAGTTTTTGGTATGACACGACCTGGGATTGAACACTCTGCCCACTAGACCAATGAGCCAGTTTATATTTATAGTAAATATCAATAAATTCTTGCAATGCAAAAAGCATTTTTGGAGCAAATAAACAAGTCATATATTTACATAATATAGAGTTTTTCAAAATTCTAAAGGAGCAATCTATTTTATGACACAACAAAGAAGTTCCATTAAAAAAAAAAAATGGTTGAAGTTTTTTTAGCATTAACTGTCAAAACAAGATGCTCGTAAAAAGAAATCCAAATTTTAAAAGTGTCTTAGAATATTTTATCATGTTTGTGCCTGAAATGTTGTGTAGTAATGAAATTGCCGAAAAAAAAAAAAAAAGATTACATAATGTGATGTTTAGTTTTGAGCTACATGTGCCAAAGTGAACATGTTTGTTGTGTGTGGGTCATTTTTCTGAAATTGAATAACTGAAGAGATACATGTATAAAATTCCATTTCAAATTAGGAAGAACTATTTACAAAGATTTTTCTAATATTGCAACAGACCTATAAAAAGGATTATTTGAGCCATATTGAATGTGGTACTAGCATTTCAAATCAGAAAGAGTATCCAAAGATGATCCTGCATAACCTTCCAGATGGCAATTACATTGCAAAAGTGTGTGTTGTAATCCAAAGAAATTATTTTTCCAACTGAAATTCCTTAAAAGGCAAAATCTGCCAAAATTTAAGCTAAAAACTGTTGATACATTGTGTTGCCACAAAATTTATATCTAGACTCTTCTTCTTAAAACTAAAATCCACCATGAAAGATAATTGATTTCAGACAATAAAAGAGAAGAAACTGCATGAGGAGACTTGCATACTATCCCCTCAAAACAACTTACAGAACATATTCCAAAATTGAAAAATATACTGGGAACAGTGTATCAACAATGAAGAGGACCAATTTGAAAGAGATAAGTCTCATTAAGTTGTAGATAAAGCAAGTTTTTGGAAAAGTGATTTCTTTTGGGACACACTAAGATTTAATGTCCAATAATGTTATATATCAAGAATCTATATTATAATGAGCCAATTTTTGTTATGTTATCACAATAAAGCCAAAATACCACATTGTAGTGAGATTTATGTAATTGTAAGAGTATTAAAATGCAATTTCCAACCCAATCCACAACTTAATATTTAATACTATTAATAATGTTGGTTAAGCATTTGCACTTAATCATTATATTTTCTCAAGGAAAATAATTATCAAATGCTAATCATAGAGTAGAGTAGAAAATGTGATTCATCATTGAGCTTAATGGTCATCAATAGTGGCCCTTAGGCAAGTAATATTAAAATAAAGGGAATGATCATTATTGTAAATATATGTTAAGAATTTTTTTTAAATTCATCACTTTATCAGAGATTGAACAAGATGACATTTAATGATACCTAAAGTACAATGTTATAATTGGGTTATTATCTTTTTTAAGTAACCAATATCACCGGGATTTCAAGCTGTGTTTCAAGATCAACTTTTACACCACATTACATGAAATAATTTTTTTCTTGATAGTAAGTGCATAATATACATACAATTTATAAGAAAAAGACATACTTTCTGAAAGAGTTTAAATATTCTTTATAGCAAAAAAAGATAGAAATTCTAGGATACCATCTTGACTGAATGAAATCTGAAGATAAATCCTCATCTTTACTTTTATCAGTGTTTACACTTAGCAAAATCAGGAAATCATGAAGAAATATAAAATACACTACACTGGAGTGAACTAAGAATAAAAGAAAAAGACTTGCACAAAAAAAACATACAAACTGAATGAGTATGGGTGTGTGTGTTATAGATAGATAGATATTTAAAAAGAGCATGCATTGCGAGTTCTAAAAAAGGGACCTTTCTTTTCAGCTATGTCTCTTCAGAGAATCACCGTGACAGCAAGCAGTGAAGAGAAAATAGGTAAAAAAACAAACAAAAAAAAACAACATCTACCTAAAAGGAATGATACAGTCTTCTTTGTTTTTTTCTTTGGCTAAGTTCTGTGGGATTAAATAAGAGTTTTTAAAACTCCTTTTCCTTGCAGAGTGCAGGTTGGTGTTTGGTAATAAGGAGAGCCTCAAGTACTGATAATTGTAATTGTTATTGGAGACTTCCAGAATAGTTAACATGTTGGGATTATAAGTGTCCACACAGAGTGGACTGTCCAGTAGGTGGCATGTAATTGAGGAAGTTGCATTTTGATTGCACAAATCTGTTGAGTAGGTCAAACCATTTGAACAGATAGCAGGAGACACATTGTTTTATTCTATTTTCTAATCTTTGGGTAGAGTGGCCAACATAGCAAATGTTGTATTTGCAATGGAATTTATGGATTAAGAAACTTTTTTGATGCATAGACACATTATATTTAAGATTAGGTGGGAAAAATGTGTTGGATTTGAGAACAAAACGTAAGTTAACCTCATTGAAACAGCAGCTGACAGGTTTTTGATTTGTTCTATCAATTGTGTAGAAGCATTGCCTATCCATGGTAATTTAAGATATACAGGGCATTTCTACAAGCAAAATTTTGTGTTGGTTGAGAACTGCATACATTTATATCTAATGGTAATGGTAATTCTGTCCTCAGGATATCCATTCTTTAAAAGTGAGGTCTTAATGAAGTTTGAGTTCATCAGTGAGTTTTGACTTAAAACAGATCATCAAGACTAAGGGAACAAGAGATTTAAATTGATTTTACATCTTAGAGAGCAAAATAAATACTATCATATATGATACTATTTATTGAACAATACTAGTAACTAGTATTAATTTAGTAACTTACTGATGCCAATAATTTAGAGGATTATACATACATAGTGTCACAAATCAGACAAAAATTTTCAATTGACTTATTCTAATATTTTATGTGTGTATTTGACCTGTCCATAAGTGATATACATAATTACCATAACAAAATTGCTTTGAAAAAGGGTTAAAATTAACTATTTAGATTAGAGATATCAATTAGTTAATTAGTAAAGTTTCACAAAACTTCTAATTCATACTTAATTTTGCTGCTTTTTATTGGAAATTTTAAAAGATTTTTATGGAAAAATTTTATTATTAATACTCTGTTGCACCACAATTACTGTTAATTACTTGGAAAATCTGATCTGGCTCACTTTGTACTAAATGATAAAATAATTCATTAGGAAGTTCATTGTAGGCAGCTAAGATGGCAGTTTTGAGTTTCTACTCCATATTAAATTGCCTCCCACCTTTAAAAACCTTCATTATCAACCATTATCATACATTTTCAATGATCTTGAGATCTAGGTTGTTGGCCTGCTCGACCAAAATATTTATACCTTGTTCTGGATAAAATCCTTTTGTGACTCTTCTAGCATGAATAAGAACATTATTCTGCCAATGTGAACAGCTTCAGCTACTAAATTTGTATTTCTTAGCATATGTATGCTGCCATGTTTAGACACCCGTCAATAAATTGAAGTGCCATCTTTCTACCATATCCTACAGCATTCCAAATCATGAGCCCACCACCTCTACTAGCACACTAAAAAGTTTTCCTTTAATAAACACAGGTCATATCAGTAATACTAGAGCCCATTTTGGTAATCCAGGTTGAATTGATCGGTTAAGAGAACCCTTTGGCAGACCTTATCCTAAGTCTGATAAAGTCTTGCAAATTCCATTCTGCATTATCTATGGATCATTTTTAGAGGTGAATGCTGAAATCTTTTTCTATGCCTTAATCATGACTTTATTGTTCATCTGAATATCTATTTGTGAACTTAAACTTCTGTTTTTGCTTTCAGCTGAGCAATGGGCTAATTGAGGTTTTGTGGTAGTGTTCTGATAACTGCTCTCTTATCAAGATCAGGCAACTTTTGGGGTCCACCACCAACTCTTGCCTTCATAAATTTCTGGATCATGCAAAAAGAATTTTCATAACTGACTGATTTTGAATAATTTTCACAGCTATTTTATTTACATTGTGACTTGTCAAGAAATTTAAAGTTTTTAGCAATAAAAATGTAAAGTTAAAAAATCATAATGAATTTAAGAACTTGTGCATAAAGTTTTGTGGCACAGGTTTTAGATATAATAGCCATTTACTAAGCTTAGCTTAGTTTTGCACAGGGCCATAAGTATGGAACACCTAAAGAGAATCAAACTAATTAACAATGATCTGTTAGCCTAACTGATCCACAGGTATAGTAAGTAAGTTTAAAGTTCCTTTTAATCATCACTGGAGAAAAGAAAAAAAATCAGTGAAGACTCAAAGGATCATCACATATTGTAGTATTTTAAGCAATCTAACATGAATTATACCTTTGAACATGAAATCAAGAATTTAATTCAAAACCCATTGAAGGTTATCAAACATACATGAAAATCACAAAGAATATAGAGATATGAAATGGCTTAAAAATTATTAAACATGGAATAAATCTAAATACAAGTATGATCTTTTTTTTTTTTTTTTGGTTCCGTTTTATGAGGCAAGTTCTTCCAGATAAAGATATACCTTATGAATATTAACCTTTATATATAAAGTATAAAAGTTGGAAAGAAAACAGGAACCTAAAACTATTATTTGTTTCAAGTTCAATTTATTCTTTAAATTTAGAACCTAGAAATATACACCTATTCAACACCTAGGCACCTCTAGTGGTGTAATAGTTAGCAAGCTAGGCTAACAGACAATTGTTAGTAAGTTTAATTCTGAGTGTCCAATACTTCTGTCCTTAGGCTAAACTAAAAGAAGCTTAATACTTGAATACATAAATCAAAATAAGTTTCCAATGCTACTAAGTTATAATTCAACAAATATCTATTGTCCCATAATGTGCAATGATGTTACTTTTACAATGTTAATTTATAATTAAAAATTTTCTCAATATACATTTTTCAGGACAATTTTAGAATGGTTTTTAACCTTTCCTTTGTTATATGAGGAAAAAAAGAGTTCGGAAAATTCCCTCCCCCCATACTGCCAGATTTCATTCTAAACTCCTCTAAATAAATAAATAAATATGAGAGAGAGAGAAATTTCTTTTGTCTTATCTAGCCTATCACTATACTCCTAATTTTCATATTAAATGTCTTCTTACTTTGTATACTAAATTAAATCATTAAAAAATTATAATCAAGTGAATAACAGTTTATTTTTAAAGACTAAACTATTTTTATTACGCTCAGTCATAAAATGCATTTATAGCAAATAACAACCAAGTCACTTATTTCTTTTACTTGATATTAAATTTAAACTAAAATCTTGCATAATATACTTTCTAAACACTTGATTCATACCCAAATGAGTCACATAAAATACAACATAAAAGTTTCTTCACATAATTTTTTTTCTATTTTTGAAATGTATTTATATATTATAATAGATATGATCAAACCATTTCTGAAACTTTCATATCTAATATTTTATAAATCATTTATATGAACTCAATACAGTCAAAGATTGGCTGAACACTGTTTTTAATAGAGATCAACTCATTTGATTTTTAATGGCTAATCAGCTGATTTGATTTTTAACTGCTGATCTCTGTTTTTGAATTTGCATCTTATGCAAATATCTAAATATAGAAAAACTATTGTATCTATAAAGGATTATTTTTCAGTGAAACTAAATTTAGAAAATGTATACACACCCTTGTAATCTACTTTTAACTTTTTAATGTAAATTAGCTATGTATATATCATCTTCTACAAACAACTTTGATAATTCAATAGATAATCAGCATCTGTGAAGTTGTAGATTCATTTCTCAGAAAGCCATTCTGATTTTCCTGAGAATTTTCTCAACTTCAGGTTGTATACAATTGAGAAGCAGGGCATTATAAACTTTAGCAACTATAACAGTAAGTGTTATTCCTCTGTATTTTCTTGGAGAAGGAGAGGATACAGCTTTTCATTCATTTCCCTATTATTTATACAGAGTGATGCATAATTGAAGAAGTATGTCATCAAATTTTTTTGTCTTCTATACTTCAGGAGATATTTTCTCTTTTCTGCTTTTGATTTTTTCCATTATTGCATCAAGTTCTCTCCAAAGTGTTTGATTCCAGAGGAAAGATGAAGCAAATACTTCTAGCATATGGTCTCCCTAAAGAAATGTTTACCACTGTAATGATGCTTTACAAAAACACAAAAACAATATTTCACTCACCCAAAAGTGACACCATCTTCTTCAACATTGTCACTTGAGTTTTTCAAGGAGATACATTAGAACCATATATGTTTATAATCTGCCTAGATTATGTACTAATGAATGTCAATAGGTCTTGATAAAGACAAAAAGCAGATGACATCTCAAAGAAACAATGACAAATGCAGACGATGCAGGTGATCAAGCACTTCTCATAAATGCACTTGCTCAAGCTGAATATCTGCTGCATAGTCTGGAGCAAGCAGCAGGAAGCATTGGCCTCTGCATGAACGCAAATAAAACAGAGTTTATGTATCTTAAACAAGAAGGAGCCATCTCCACTCTAAGTGGCAAGCCTCTGAAATTAGTAGACCTGTTCACATACCATGGCAGTAATATATCTACTGAAAACAATGTCAATGTACACATAGGGAAGGCATTAAACTGCTATCGGCAGGTTGTCGATCATATATAAATCTAATCTCTGATAAAATAAAATGGGATTTCTTCCAAACTGTATGGATGCCCCACCTGGACTCTAACAAAACTAATGGAAAAAAGCTAAATTAGAACTACACATGGATGTGCCAGTATTACAAGCAAAGGTTTACATACATCAGCTCTCTGTAGATGCTGTCTAGAGAACCTACCAGGAGTGATGAATAATAGGTAAAGATGGTGATAGAATCAGGAAACTGTGCTATCAGCAGAACTTGATGATGACAATATTGACTTGTGTTATATTCATGTAATGCTGATATTAAAATGTAGCAAGCATGTTAATATTTTTGTCATATTCTAATATACTTTCTATGATAGGGAATCTGAAAAAGAATTAAATAAGAGTGATGTATGCATATGTACAAAAGAAGAGTATCACTGCAAAAAAGTAGGATGCAGTTCCTGTTTAATAAATTTATTTGTTTGCTTACAAAACTATTATTCGAAAACATTCAGTTAGAGTAACAGCAGCAATAGTAATCATCAGCAAAACTAATTTTTCAAGTTATTATATGACTGCTCCTCTCAGCTATCAATGATAGTATCATCTATATACATGAAAGAAAGATCATTACAAACTGTAAACCTGTTTGTCATATATGAAATTCAACTAAAAGTTCAATTTTACTTAGCCTATAAGACAAATAAGGATTCGTTTGCATGTTGTATATGATACAAAGCATATGTATCTGAATAAGCTATTAATCTTACTATTTTTTTATGTTTCATACAGTTTCCCAAATATAATGCATTTGATGTCTTTTTATTTTCATAATTATTGTATTTTTTAGCTTACAAGATGAAAAAAGTCTTCCAGTATTAAACATAAGATAATAATCACTAAAAAGCCTCAACTGTACAGTTAAGGAGCAAAGTAAAACTGTAGTAAGCAGGAGTAAAAAAGAAGAAAAATCGTCAAGTAAATAGGAGACCAGCCTGATTTTGATATTTAACATTGAGAACAAGTAATAAGAAAATTTTGCAATATGAATGAAATTTTAGAAATGCTAAGATTGAAGCTTTTAAAATACATGAATAATTGCTAATTAAGTTTTTATTCCCTACAAAAAGTAAAATTTATATTTCAGTTAACATACCCTTTATAACAAAATCTTAACGACAAATTGCATTTTTTTTTAAATCGCAAAAAATTGTCATGTTTTCTTCTTGGAAGTGGAGAGTATATATATATATATCTGCAGATGTGGAGTCGGTGTATTCTACAACCCCAGTTGACTGGGCAAACATTCAATTGGGAAAAAAAAGGTTTACTAATAGAGTTAGTGATTTTAGTTATTAAAAATATTTGATATTTTGGTGCCTGTGTTAAATGCTATTTTATTTATATTTGGTTTTTTATTTTATGTATATTGCTTCTAGGATTTGTAATATTTTTAATATTGTTTTTATATATAATTATTGTATTATCTGTGAGAATCTTCCTTACATCGGAAGATGTAAATCGGTTAGTGCTATTGTTTTGTTTTATAATTAAATGTTGGTTTATGGTGCTATTTTCAGAAAGGTGATAAGTTAAACAACAAAATGATATTGCAGTTGTATAGCTAATGTAAGAAAAAAAATAAAAAATAAAAAAACTTATCTACTACACTGAATTTAAAGCATCAAACCTCATTGTTAAGAATAACACCAACTCTGCTAAAATACTCCTAAACCAAACCAATGGAGTTTATAAATTTATATGTCTATTTCAAGAGTGCCTCTCAAAAAACAAAAATAATTCTTACATTGGCTATGCATCCACAACATTATCTCATCTCACTTATCACCTTTCTGAAAATAGCTCTATAAAATAACATTTAATTAAAAAACACAACAATAGCACTGACCAATTTACATCTTCCCATGTAAGGAAGATTCTCCAACCAACAACTCCAAAACAAAACATTCCAAATAATTAAAACAATAAAAACTCAAACTGCCTCCTCTAAACTACACTACCCCTGATGACGACCAAAAGTATGGTCGAAAGCACTTGGGCAGAAGATATGGAACAATTCCTTTACTACCTAGATCCCAACACAAGAAAAATTGCAAACAATACAAAATTTGCTTGAATATATATATATATATATATATATGTTGAAGTAGTCCGTCTCCATCCAGAAAACAGACTTTTACTTTGGAGACACAGACTACTTTGACATTATAGCAGGTGGACTGCAAGGAGACACATTAGCCCCATACCACTTTATTATCTGTCGAGACTACGTGCTTAGAACATCTATCGATAAAATCAAAGAAAATGGTTTCAAGCTAAGAAAGGAAAGAAGCAGAAGTTATCCTACAAAAACAATTACTGACGCCAACTACACCAATGACATAGCACTTATGGCAAATGCACCCACCCAAGCCGAAACCTTGCTACATACTCTGGAATAAGCTGCTACAGGCATTGGCCTTCATGTCAATGCATTCAAGACAGAATATATGTGCTTTAATCAAACAGGCAACATCTCCACACTAAATGGTAGCTCTCTGAAACTAGTTGACAAGTTCACCAACCTAGAAAGCAGTGTCTCGTCAACAGAGACATATCAACATACGAATAGCAAAAGCATGGACAGCTATCGATAGGCTATTGGTCATATGGAAGTCAGACTTGACCAATAAAAAAAAATGCAGTTTCTTCCAAGCAGTGGTCGTGTCGATACTGCTATATGGATGCACTACCTGGATGCTAACTAAACGTAAGGAGAAAAAGCTTGACAGCAACTACACAAGAATGTTGCGAGCAATGTTGAACAAGTCCTGGGGGCAGCACCCCACAAAGCAGCAGCTGTACGGCCACCTACCACCCGTCACAAAAACTATAAAAATTAGATGAACCAGACATGCAGGACACTGCTGGAGAAGTAGGGACAAGCTCATAAGTAATGTACCCCTGTGGACCCCTTCACATGGCCGAGCAAAGGCAGGACAACTAGCTCGAACCTACATAGAGCAGCTCTGTGCCAATACAGTATGTAGCCCTGAAGATCTGCTGGAAGCAATGGACAATAGAGAGGGGTGACGAGAGAGGGTCAGGGATATCCATGCTGATGTCGCGACATGATGATGATGAGATATATATACACATATATATATATATACATACATACATACACACTCTCCACTTCCAAGAAGAAAACATGACAAATTTTTGTGATTGAAATAAAAATGCATTTTGCTGTTAAGATTTTGTTATTAAGGCGATGTTAACTGAAATATTATAGACTTTACTTTTTGTTGAGAATAAAAACTTAATTAACAATTATTCATGTATTTTAAAAGCTGCAATCTTAGCATTTCTAAAATTTCAATGGTCAACTCAAAACTACACTACCCTTGATAACCAAAAATATGGTTGAAAGCACTTGGGCAGAAGATATTAGATGATTCCTTTTCCACCTAAATCCAGACACAAGAAAAATTACAAGGAAACTAGGGGGGAAAAAAAAAAGAGATAATAAACAGTGTTCCATAGAAAAAATTTGCTTTTCCCTCTAATATTTACCTCACAAGATGCCTTACATTTTTGATCAAATGCAATTTCACAATGATATTGATATTGTAGGTCAATTTTATTAAAAAATATCCCAAATGAACTTAAGTTTTTGAAAATGTAAAATAAAAAAAAAAAACACAATTTATCAGTAAGTTATTATGCAGAATATTTTTAACAAGTTTTATTGTTTTTAAATAGTATTGGTGGTGGTATTAAAAGGAAGATATTTTTAGCAAGTATGTTTGATCTAAGCTATTTTGCAAAAAATTTTAAAGAAAACAAACACAAGCTAAACTTATTATCAGAAAGATTTAAATTCCTTTATACACATTTGGTTAGTACAATCATCCAATACAATTCAAACATTTTGCATACAGAAGCTATTCCAGTATTTGTTATGTATTCTAAAACAAAAAAGAAATGCTTTACTAGCATTTTTTTCTTTTTTAGATTTTTTTATTATTTACAGTTGAAGTTCTCAGACATGTTTTACATTTTAATAGACAATCTTACAGTTTTATAATCATATAATTAATATTCCAAATGATCTGAAAGGTTCTTAAAGGGATTATAGTAACAAGATCCAAAATGTTATGTCAGTTTGTGAAAGTAGATGATTGCAAATGTATTTTATTAAGAGAGAATGACAACTTTGTGAATGTGGTTTGTCTATGGCTGATCTCAGGTAATAAATTATACTTTGCATATAATCAGTGAATAGTAGCAAGACAAGAAGCTAGTCAGTCTGTAATCAATTCTTACTTGAGAGGTCACTAAATGCAGCAAGTAAAATACACACAATGTTGGATTAGGTAAACTGGTATGAATGAAAGAGGAAAGAAAACAATAAGAGTAAACTTAACTGTTATTTCTTAATGCACAGAATGATATTACATGGATGGATAATTATTTGAAATGCGTACCTAATAGTTGAGTCTATTTATCACTTAATTAAGAGAGAAAACAAGTTGTTCCAAACCCTTTCTTAACCCCTTGAACCATTGGCCTCCAGATACCCTGCACCTAATCCCCAAAGGAAAAAAAAAAAAAAAAAAAAATCAAGCACAAAATATATTCAAACTTTGATTCAGAGTGCAGACATCTTTGTCAAAAGCTATCTCATCGTACCAATTAAGAAAAGTTGCAAATGGTTGCTATATTAAGCTATTTATTATTAGTATCTGAAATCATCTCTTTGAGCCTGAATATTTGGCTTACAGATTCAAAGGGTTAATGATTATCTTCTTACAGCTAGCAAAAAATGAAATATTAATCACACAACTCATTACACAATCTTTTTTAATCCCTTATTCTACTCTTAATTAATGATTTGGGATTTATTTTCTCCTATACTGGAAAAGATGTGGATATAAAAATATATTAAAATGTTTCCACATATGATTTTTAAATGCATAGAGAGTTTTATATATAAAGTTCTGCTCAAGAATTTGATGAAATAAGTATATTAAGTAAATATCCCATAATTCTATATCATTTAAAACAATGATAGAGCAAACTAAATAAATGGTTTGAATAAATAAAGAACATAAATAAACTAAAACAGTATAAATGAATGATAACATGATTACATGAATACTACATAGCATTAAACATTGTTAAATATTTTTCTTTTTTAATTAACCAAGAAAGATGATCATTATTTAAATGATAGTTTTTAGAATATGTAATGTAATGTAATTCATAAAAAGAATTTTCAAACCACACACAAAATCTCATCCCAATTACAACACTAGGAAAATAAAATAAATTTAGGAAGGTTAATAAGTATAGTAAGAATCCACAGACACAAAACACTGTGTGTGTGTGTGTGTGTGTGTGTGTGTGTGTGTGTGTGTGTGACACTTTCATCTTCACATCAATACTACAGTTGTGTCAAAGAGTTTGATCCAAGGCTAAAGTTCCAATTCATATGTAAATGATCTGATCATTTTCATAGGTATTAATTCTAGTAGTAATATAACTGGTAATAGTCTTTCACTGTCTCAATGTGCATATAGCAAACAATGTTACTACTAAAATTTATTTATTTATTCATTGATTTTTGCTCATTCATTAACTATGAGACAAGATTAAGAGAATTAAAATTTTATTCAGGATCCTTCAAAATGTTTAGATATATGAATTTGAATATTGATATTTAAAACAAAACATTAAGGATTTTGTTAGACTTTCTGACAATAGAGAAATCAGAAGATATAAGAAAAACAATGGGTACATATTAAAGATTAATTTCTTATTTCCAAAGTTTATTTGTTGGTTGAACAGTGTTACCATAAATTTCTTGGCCATAATTACTTTATATGCTTTTGCTATTACTATCAGTACAGTTACCATAATATTTCTTCTACTATACACAATTATAACCAGTTATAATACACTTACATATACAGATCAATGAATTGCAAAGAAAGAACAAATGCTCAGACATAGACATGTATGTACATTTGTAGCAAGACCAGTTAATAAATCTAAGTAGATTGCCTATACCATACAGATTAAGGGAATAGAAATTCAACAGCACAACATCTGGGAGAAAGTATATTATCATTAAATCAAAGATAATCAATAGACCAGTTAAGACAGTGATTAGCTTTCTTTATTAGTAGTCATTTTCTTCTTTTTACTTAATCTTTAATATCATAAATATCAATAAATGATGTTAGTTCCTGTCTACTGAGAAATTGTGAAACAGGTTAGCAGATGAATAGTGAAACAGCAGCAAATACTAGCAAGAAAAAAAAAGAAAATCATCAACAATTTAGTAGTTCTAAGACTTGTTGAGTTTTTGGTAGTGGATTGAAGCAAGTATTTTGCCTTTAGTCAAACCTCTAAAAGAAGCAGTAACCCTAGTGGAAATTTAATTATTAAAAATCTGCAGTGGGCTCAGTGCTGTGAGCAAGAAACAGGGATTTCCCCTTACCTCCTGAACCAAATCAATAACAATTTCAGCATAGTAAATGAAGAGCTCTACTATAATGTTAATGTTAGAAGCAAAGCAATCTACAACCTGTTTATTTAGTTACCAGACTGCAATCAGTTTGATAATGTTGGTTTGTACATCCTTTACAAAACTCTGCATACATTTCAACTAACCAAATGAGGGGGGGAGGTAATTCAAGTTAAACTAACCAGCTAATTCAGATTTCAACAGTGTTTATCATGTTATTGCAATAATTTGAGGAGTTTGTTGTTGAATCTGATACAAATGTACTGGATCTAGCAGGATCTTAGTGTAAAAAAACATAAGGCCACTGCTAGCTAACTTAAAACGTGGACATTGATTATATGAGGAAAATAGGGCATTGGTAGTCAGCCCTATTCAAATAAAATTTTCTAATAAAGAAAAATCAAGGAAATATGTCATGATGACTCAGATGTTAGAGATTCAATGCTGCACAGATGCTGAAATGCAGAGATGAAAGTTATAGAGATAAAGAGTGTGGTGGAGGAGGTACTTTGGAAGGTAAAATAACTTCTAGTGATAGAAATGCATTTTAAGCACAATGCACTCATGTTAGCAGTTATGTAACATATAAAATCAACAGCAATAAATAAATAATTGAAGGAAGTCATTAAATTGTAGAACTTTGATAAATCATTTACAAGCACATTTACCAGTAGTATTTCAAATTGTTCACTATAAAAAATAAATAAAATAAGCTCTCTATATATGAATTTATGCAGTTAATAGTTTTATTTTTTTATACAGACTTTTACCATATAACACTGAAAAGGATTTTTAATTAAAGATTTAATATTTAATTTAATTTTCAATATTTTAAAATATTTTCAAAAATGTCTAGAGAGAGGTAAAGAAATTTATATATATATATATATATATATATATATATATATATATATATATATATATATATAAGATAGATAGAAATATAGAGAACAAGATACAAATTTCAAATTCTACAGTATCACTCATAAATAAGAACACTCCTAACAATCTATTAATAAAATTTATTTTTCTTCTAAACCAAAGATACAAGGATATTATTTCCAGTGGAACATTATAAAATCAAAATGGATAGTATCATTTACAACCAAACTCTACAGTGTTAAAGTTCTGTCACCAAAATTAAAATTGTAAATCCTCTCTAAGTAAAAAATAAAATTAAATAAATATATGTAGAGTGTACTTATTTTTGGACAGCTACATATTCATATATTTGGTTAGAGTTTCAATGCTGTAGAATTTGGTAATAAATGATATCAACAACTCCATCTTGTTTGCTTTGATTGATCTGTTTAATGGAATATCAATCTCTTAATGCTGGGGTTTGATAATCAAAATAATTTTCACACAGTTATATGGTTTCAAGCCTTCCTGTGTAATACAAATAATTTATACACAATTATATAGTTTCAACTAACTATTTATACTTAATAATAATCATTTGTTAGTTATATGGTTTCAAGTATTCCAATCTAATACTAATAATTTTTGAAAAGATCTATTTAACTCGTAGATGTAATCCAAGGAGGTATTATCACTTCAAGTCAGAGGAAACTGATAATTCAGAGATTTCACAATAGGCTTGCTTAGTGTTGAGTTTATTTTGCATTGTAACTGTATTGGATTTAAACATCAATGTACAAAATTCAAAACAACAATAGACTTTCATTTTTCTGAAGTCAATGAGTTTTATTTAAATGCTAAAATAAATTGTCAATTTGGTTAGAAATCAAGTTACATCCAGTTTTTCAAAATAAGTCAATGGAAAAATTTCTGGAAAACTACTTATGATCAGTAACAATTTTAAGTTTACTGATTCTTAACAAAAATTAAGCGGAGTAACTGATATGCATTTTTCTATTTGAGCAAAACCAAGGAATACTATTTTGATACTAATTACTTTCAAAAGAAGAGTCAGCTCTTTAGTTCCACTTATCAGTTTATAATAGTACTTACTTTTTAGACAAAAAAAAAAAAAAAAAAAAAAATGCATATTTTATAGACAATGAATTAGAACCACAATATGATAGTTTTATTATCTGAAATGTAATCTAAAAGATTATTAGGATTAAATTGAACATTTAAAAAATTCTAATTACACATGCAAAATACAAGCAGTATAAATATCTATTAAATCATGAGGTATATTTTTTTAAAAGGTAGATATTTGACTCATTTTTATTCAGACAATCATGTCATGCATGATATTCTTTTATTGGTGTGATGTATAAGATGATGTAGATGGCTACAAAGGATGTTACTAAAGATTTTTTTTTAATTTTTAATTTTATAGAATATCAAAATATAAAACAGAAGGCATAATGAATTCAAATGATTGATTTTAACAGCATTTTAACCTGTCTAGGGTTATTTTATGCGTAGACGTTAAGGAATAGCATTCATTGTACATTTAAATTTTTTGTGTAGTTATTTTTTAAGGATTTTTTTTGCACTCAGTCCTATCAAATACAAATAATATTTAAACAGATCTATTTGGCCCATAAGTAAGACCCTAACAGGTACTACCACTCTGGTTTGGTTTGGTTGGGTTTTATAGCATATCAACAATTGTAGGTTATTTAAAGCCAAATTCTCTTTATACATATATATTAAATATATATGATTTGTAAACACATTTTGTTGATAATATTTTTAAATGAGCCTGAGCACACAGTTAAATGGTTTCAAGTAATATTAAATATTTCCAAGTATTACAACGTATCACTAACAGTTCAAGTAGAGATCAGTCATTTGTTTACACACAGTTAAATGATCAAACAGTTCTATTTTTAATGATTCAATTTAATGCAAGTCATTTGTTTGACCTCAGTTTAAATATCAAACACTTCTATTTGACCTATAGATAGGACCCTATCAAGTGCTACCACTCCATGTCTGAGTGGACTGAGGAACAATGGCAATGAAGGGGTACTCTGCATTCTCCAAAGCTCCAGCATTACTGGAGCTTCATCATCAGATTGTTTAGTGTCATATTGAAGACACTCATTAGGAATGGCCTTACCCACTCTACAGAGATGCAGTCAGTGTATTCTACAGCCCCAGCCAACTGGGCTTTACCAGTGTAGACCTAGGAGTAATATCAGTCCATGACTATCAGATGCAGTTTAGTATCATACTCAGGACATATGAATTAATAGTAAAACTTGTTACATTATAATTCATGAGAAAAAATTATAACAAAACAATTCTATCAAAATAAAATATGACTATATTCTTATACATGACATTAAACATGATTTTTCATGGATGAAAAAGAACTGAACACAAAATGCCATGTTCCTAACATTTAAATTCATAAATTTAAAAACTAATTTACATCTGTTGGAGCAACTGATCATATCATTACTATGTACTAAATTAAAAAAAGTGAAAAATATTCAACTATATTTCATCGTTTCCATGTTGTACATCTACACAATCATCAAATTATAGGAGAGAAAGATTACATTAAAATGCTTTAAAACATCACTTAATAATGAATCAGAGTTCAAATAAGACACTGAGCTGAATGTTTTTTACTATTTAAAAATATAGAAAATTAAATATTAATTCTTTGGTTTAAAAATTTTCAATTTTATATAAAACAAATATAGAAAAAGTCTATATGGAAAAAATGAACAAACTATGAACTACATAAATTCTCACACAGATGCTCTAGTAATTGTATACCCAGTATCATTAACATATTAAATGATCTTTTTGGATCACTATCCTAATTTCTTATATTTTGGTTAGTGTGTTCTCTGACGATAATAAGGTAATATCTTTGCAGTTACCAATTTCATTGTAGAACCAGATGATTAGAGAAATATTTAGAAAACTAAAATATATTAACATGATGATAACATTTTTTACCTTCTTAAAAACTGAAAAGGTCAAAATACAAAATGTACATGGCTAATTGAAATAAGTTTTGCACAAAGCTTAGGATATTTGATTTTCAGGTCAAATCAATTTGTAATGGATTAATTATTACAGTATTAGAAACAGCAGCCATTTTTACTACTACTAGATATCATTAAGCTGGATAAAATAGCAAGATGATTAAGCAACTTACTTGGGAAATGAAGATATTTACTGGAAAAAAAATTACTGTCAAGGTCAACATGCCAAGTTCAATTTTTGTTATTTTTCTGACTACCAAACAAGAGAAAGCATTATACATTCTAAGATGGAAAAAAATAAATGCTTTGAATGAGAAAGAGCAATATAAATTTGGTGTAGATGGTATAATTTATCTATTGTACTAACAAAAGGACAGAGTTGTGGTAAAACAGCAACCATTGAAACCTTTGCAAAGTCTTTTCTTTCTAAAATCTAAAATATATTTCAGTTATGAATATTAATGCTTGAAAATGAGATGAGGGTAAAGATTTCAATAATTCAGCTTGAATTGGATTTTAAGATAACAGGGTTGAAGCAGCAATTTCATTGCATTTTAATTTTTAATTAATCAAATCCCAGATGCATTAAACCAATAATGTGATTTAAATCTCTTGGATTTGAATATATATTTAGAACTTTAATATTTCTGTCAGAGTAGTGAAAAAAGTATAATCAGTTTGATTTGCATTTTACAAATAAAATTAACTGTGCAGTAAGTCATTTTAAGGTGTGCTTTAATTTTGTATTCATCCTGGAATGTTTAAATGTGAAATATAAGATTGAAATATTTATTATTTACTCAGTGTTTAAGAGATTAATTTATTCTAAATTAAAATTCATTTAAAATAATGAAAAAAATTATGAGAGACTACATAACCCATGAGCTCACTTCATTCCTTTTGTAACATTACTCTATGATGATATTGATGCTTCTATTTAGGAAGGAGTGAAAAGATCCTAATCAGCATTTCAGTTATCTTAATTATATTAAAAATTTAGATGATTAAAAAATCATGTTCAGTTGCAAATTAAACTGGAAATAGAACATTTTAAGTTCATTGTTGTAATAAAAATCTCACAAAGATCTATCATTTTTACTGGATTATAGTTATATTATGTACATAATTTTTTTTTAATTACACCAAGCCTTACTAAATTAAAGGCTTCATATGAACTAACTTCTAGAAGTTTTTGCTTTTATTTTAAAAATACCTCAATCAGTGAATTTAACTTGAGGTAATTTTCTGGTGGCTTTAAGCTTCTTAACATCTGTAAAACAATATAATAGATTTCTAATTATTCTAAAATACAAATTTTTGGAAAGAGATTGAACTCATAGTACCTTCTCTTTCATAACTAGTCATAAAAAATTATTTTACAAGAAAGGATTTTAGAGACTTTAAATTACAACAATATTTTAAAAGAAACTACACATGTATATATTTAAACAAACAAATGAGTTTTTAAAAAATATCAGGTAGGTTCAAAACATCTTGGTTGATAATATCTGTAAAGGAGAATCCTTTCAAAATTCTTTTGTTTAAACGCGCGCGCGCACACACACACACACACACACACACACAAGTGTTCAATTCACATTTGTTCTGACTTAGGATTCTCTATTCAATATATGCTTAAATATATTATGAAATCAAAATGAAAAAGTACAAATCAATATATAGGTTAAGATATACATCTTTGTGAAATTTACAGTGTAATTTTATAAGTATAAATTAATATGAAGATAAAGAGGATAAAAAAATATAGCAGTTGGGTAAAAGAAAAAAAGGAAAATGTATTTTCTGCTGAAAGGATGGTAGAGAGGAGACATAAGTATATGTCAGGGTTAAAAAAAAAAAAAAAAAAAAAAAAAAGAAGAGAGAGAAAAGCATTTTTCATCACATTTTGTGCAATTACTCACTTGTTTTATTGAACAGACAAAACATGTGAGAATAATATGCAAAATTATTGTGTAAACATACTTTAAAATTTTGATAATTTTTTTTACAGAGAACATTTTAAAGTAAGACAAATTCATTAACATCAATCATATCTAACTTTGGTGAGATTTTGAACTGCTCCTACGTAAAAGCTAGTTTTATGTTAAAACTATATACAAAATATACTAAACTGTGCGTGTGTGCATGCACATGAGTATGTCTACATGGTTTCAGAGAAATTTCAAGTGAATTAAACTAAAATGGTTAGACAAGTTGACATGCACGTTATCTAAATCCTGATCCAGATGACAGGACATTAACCATTTGTCATGTGTATTGACACATTGTACTTAAAGAAAAAAAACTAATTTTCATCTTTTAAAATGCCTAAATTTCATGCAACTGTTGAAGTCAAGTCATATCATTGGTCTTTGTCAAACAGAAAAGTTTTATTGATATTCAGAAACTAAACAAGTCTGAGGATGCTAAAACTGAATTGTCTGCAATTCAGAGAATTAGCAACACATTTTAAGTGACAGGTTCAGTAGCATGTAAAGCAGATTGTAAAACACCTAGTCACATCAATCTAAGCTGACAGAAGGCTGAAAATGACTATTCTGAAGTATTGAAAACTTGCTAACAAAATGAGCACAATTCAGAAATTTTTTTTTTTTAAAAATCATCATTTCAAGAAGGCTGAACGAACCTGAATTTTCATCAAAATAGTATGCAAAGAAACCATTGCTGTCCACAAAAGGCATAGCAGACAGTCTCAAATTATTGTTATTTTATAGCTACCCAATGGTACTCAGTAGTTTTAGTGCTTTTGAAGGATAAGTCATGCTTTGAGCTGTCTACCAGAATGCTATTTCCAAAGATCAAATGAAAGATTCAACCTAGAATGCCTATTTACCATAATGAAACAGAGGAAGTGAAATTATATGAGGGTGTTTTCTGCAGCTGTCATTGGCAAGCTGGTAAAATGTGAGAAGTCCATTAATACAAAGGAATATCAAAATATATTATTAAAAGAGTTGTTTCCAAATCTCAACAAGTTGTGCAGTGGAAATGAAAAGCAATTTTCCAACAAAATATTGCTCCAGCAAACATAACAAAAACATGTTGAGTGGAAATCTTTGTCTATGATGTCTTTGCCTGATCAGTCATTAGACCCCCCCCCATAGAGAACATATAGAAATATATACAGATCCAACTGCTTCAGAGAAAGTTCAGGAATACTGATAAACAGTCAGAAATTAACAACATTAATGTGGCACACCATAAACAAGACTCAGACAGCTTATATAAATGGCTGAGGGTTTTTTTTGAGGAAAACTAAAGGTAAAGCTATTCCATACAAAAATGTACTCTGCACACAAACACTGCATGCACTATTATATAACATGTTTCATGTATATTTTTAGAATAAAAGAACTGCAAAATTGTTGGACAAATAAAAGCTTGCTTCATTTTTTTTTGTCCTGAAGTCTAAGTCAAGCTAGCTTACATACAAATTGAATTATGAAATTTTAGAGTAAGAAAGAGAAAAAGAAACAGAATTAGTATGTTTAGTGAATGACAATGATTTAGTTCAGTAAAGAAAGAATTATAAGCATATACATTTAGTTTAAAATGTGACAGTCTAGTTTTAATAGAACTTATTTCCAATTTATAAAACTATTAAAATGTGCCACGTCATTTACTGTTTATTTGTTGTTACATATAAGATTTATTGGAGAAATGAGGAAATTTCAAATGTAGGCCAGTAACAAATAGTAGGCAAACTGGTTGTTGTAAAAAAAAGAAATCTATCTTAGAACAGATCAGAGAAGGCAGCTTAACAGACCAAGATGTAAGGTATATGAATTAGTGATAGATGCTGACCAAAGATGCTGCTTATACTACATTTCCATATTAAAATAATTCCCATATTTATTCTATATTTAATAATAGCATGATTGTGCAGCAGATCAGCTAGTTGTTTAATATTGCCAACACTGCTAAAACCAATGTTTTCAATGGACTACAATCAAAGATAAAAAGTGATGTATTCAAGCTTTACAAAATACTTACAAATAATGCATTACTTGCCTTTTTTACACTTATTAAAAGATAAGTATAGGTAGAACCCTGGAATAGGTGCAATAATCAGAATACAGTTAGCATTAAGGAGCAAATTAAGCCCAAGAAATCACATAAATATGAAATAGAAAAATAGATTATAATACCAAAGGAATTAAAAGAAATCTTATTAATTTCAATAGTTGAAATGTACTTACTAGTATGTTCTATTAGAGAGCATATAAGCATGTAAAATAAAACTGAGTTTAAAATGGAATAAAATCTTGATAGTTGTTTCTTAGTATATCACTAAACATTCTAGAAATGTCACTATTACTTACTTAATCCCATATAGAAATTTCATCAAAGAACAATGACTAACAAACAAGTAATGGCAGCTAACCAAATCAGAATTGGAATGAATTCAGACATTCTAAAACATATTTAATTGTCCTAAGTGTACAGACAATTGATAATTATAATTTGTTCTTAACAAAAATAATAAACAAATAAGCATAAAAATCTTAACATTTATAAATTAATTGAATATTACTTAATTACTAATGTATTCTTTGCATCTTTTTTACAAGACTGGCTGTAAATAGAATGAATTTTTCCTTTAGCATAAAATGAAAGCTGAAGTGAGTGGAAAATGTTTGGTAACAAGCATCAGATATGACAATGTAATTTTGTGATCTGCAGTATGATGTTTTATCATTCTAAACCATTTTGGAGGTGGTTAATGTCATTTTGTTTCTAAGGAAATATGGATTACATTTTTAATTTAAAAAGTGGTAAAATGCCAATATTTAACGTTTTTTGTCAAATGTTAAAATTAGCAGAAAATCTTTTCAATAAAAATGTCATTCCTTTGTTGCTAAAAAAAAATGTCTCAAATTGATAATGAAATAATGTAGTGCAAGAAAAAGCATGCTTTTGTAAGCAGTTTTATGTCTGAGAATATTAATAAAGAAGCAAACAATGTCCAGGGTTGGTGTCTTGGATACATTTCAGTTTTCGTATATTATGAATGGAAAATTCCATCAAAAAATTTTACTCATAGGTGAAAATCATTAAAAAATTAAAAACTTGTATAAGATGACCTGAAAGTCAAAAAGTAATCATTATCTAAAATTACAGCTATGAATCTTTATAAATCTCTAGAATATCATTGTCCGAAAATATGAGCTCAAATGTAAAAGAAGGACTCTGTAACAGTGTATTATTATTTAAATAAAACAAACAAAAGATACTGGTATTGGTAACAAGTAGCAATAAGAAAAAATAAATACTTTTACTCGCAATTGCTATTCTAAATAGACTATTGTCAAAATGATTATTTAAAAATTATTAATTTGGCACAGTTATTGTTAGTTCTAATCTCAAGCAAATTTATTTTATAAATGATTAAAAGATTTAGAAAATTAATGTATTCTTTTATTCTATTTTCTAATTTACAAAAAAAGTTAACAGGAATGAATAGATAAACAGTAAAAGCAATACAAAACTGAGCAGCTAAATATCATATAGGAAGACAATCTAATAAAGTTGGCTGGTGGAGAAAAGCATTAAATATACACTATAAATAAATAAAAAAAATTAAATCATATTTAATATGGGAAGGGATTATTTTTAGTTCAGCAAAAATTTGTAGACGTCATGTGTTTATATTCATGGATGTTTTGAAAATATTAATTTGACTGCTACACAGCAACACATGAAAAGCAGTTTTAAGAAAATAACTGATTTTGTAGAAAATTAAAGTTTTATTTACAATACCAACAATAACCTATGAAAATAATCTAAAACATTTAAAAACAGAAGATGATTAGTTTTATATTCAATATTTTAATCCTAAAAACTTACAGTATATTATATCAATACTTATCTTATGAGTCATGTTTTATAACACAGAGTAGGTTGTAAATAAACAACAGAATATATATATATTACCAAAATGGTATATGACAAGCTCTAAGGAAACTAAATAATTTCAAATGGATGAACTAGTGTATAAAAGCAACAATTGCTCTCTTAATATATTACTGTAGTTTATAATATTGGAAGTCACATTCTAGAACTCAAATCATATCACTATTCAATATACAAGTTCATTTTTAGGATTGATGTGATGTATTTACTAAAATTGAAATAACCAAATATATTTTCATTTGGATTTTTTCAAAATCTCTGAATTGAAAAAGTTAATTTTGTTAACATGAAATTAATTTGTCTGTATACTTTTTTTGTTAAAAGATAGCAACAATTCTATATGCAATTAATGAAAATTGTTGAATAAAATGGTTGATGTTCTTTTGTTGACACAGGTTTGAAATGGTAGTAGCTAATCTATGGCTTCAGCATACTTATTATGAGTAATTATAGGCTTTTAAACTCGGCTTGCAGTATCATTTATGTGGATTACAGAGGTCTACTGATTTTAAAGAATTACAGGTATAGTGAAAATGGATATTTCTGAAGAATATATTAACATTTTTGTGAAGTTATCAAATATATAGTACTTTGTTTACCTCTTCATATGCAAGAATACTAAAATATAATTCTAAAAATAAGAGAGAGATTATTATGGTAGTTATTTGCAATCTATTACAGTGTTGTTTTTTGTTTTTAGAAAAATCATACCATTTTAGAGAAATGTTTAATATACAGAATATCTCTAAAAGAAATAGTTTTAAAAAAACTTATTACTGAACAAAAAAAAAACTAAAGACATTGACAATCATAAAACAGTTTTGTAGAGAAACAAATGAAATTTACTGCAGCAACTTACAGTTGACTCATTTCAGAAAATTAGACATATCCATAAAACCATCTTCATCTTCACAAGACTGCAACATTCCTTAACAGAAAAGCTGGACATGTGACTTTGTTCTGGTTCTTTAGATTTTGCAGTGTATGAAATAGCTTTACAGTTGCAGTTTAAAAGGTATATTTTTCACAAAAGAAATGTTCCAAACAGTCTGGTGCCTGACACTAATGACTTTGTGCTATATTAAACTAAGCATGGTAAATATAAAAGTAATGTCGGTAAAATTAGTTTTCTTATTCATTTGTTTCCAAACGGAAAGTATATTTCGCGATGCTTTTTATATTACACTTTTTGAAATTGGAATAGTTATCATTTTACTTTCATCAAATATATTGTATATATTGTATTTTCTCTTAACTTGCTCTACTCTAAAAACACCTACACAAATGCACACATTTTGTTAATTTATTCATATACTGCATATGTTTTTGTTTTCTGCTCTGTACAGGGTTTTTTTAAATCAACTCAAATGCAATAATATTTTTTATTAAATAATTTTTGTGTATTTCTGTAGGCAACATAGCCAACCAGCACAAACACTCCAATTGTTTTTCAATGACTGATAATCTCTCAGGACTTTAACCATTACACAAACATACTGTTGATTCAAATTTCTTGTACCAGCCATAGATGGATTTTCTATTCAGCAGTCATTTCCCAAAATGTGTCCAAAAATGCCCTTGCACAAGAGTAATGGAATAAATTTTATCTAATTCAAGAACACAAAATCCCTTCACAACAGCTATAGCTTTTGATACCCATTGTATGCACAAGTATCAATCCTTAAAGGGGATTAAATTTCTCCTTGGAAACAAGTGATTAGCATAAGGAAAAAAATAACAAACTTGCCTAAATAATAATATTCTTTTTTCTCACATATCATATTTATCATATTCTACTTTTTCTGGATGACTTCAACACAGCAAAAACAATTAAAATAGAAGAAAATAACCAAAAAACAGAAGACTTGTTTATTAATATTTACTATCTTATCAATACATTATAGTGTGTCTGCTTAAAATAACTAACAAGAAAAGAAAAAAAGGTGTAAGCAGAACTAACTAATTTTTAGTAATCAGATCAAGAAATTTGCTAACATCAGCTAATTTTACATTCAGTATTTCCAATGGTGTGATTGGAAACCAATATTTTATCTAAGATATTTTATAAAATAATTTTAAATAAAAAAAAAAAATCAAATATAAAATTCATCATGTAAACTTAGGTATGATCACTCATTTTTCAATTTTCTTCTACACTAATTTAAAAACCATTTTTTCTTTAAAATCATTCTTAACTTTTTGTTGTTTCTGATAGAAAGAAAATAGTACAAATATTTGTCTAAAAGAAAACAAACGTTTTTTAATCATAATTTACAACTTGAGTGTTTTACAGTCAGTGCTTATTTTTATCATTTATGACTGAAATTTGTTTACATTTGTAAAAATAAGCAACATAAAAAAATGAATTGTAATTCTTTTTCCTGCAAAATACAGTCTTATTTTGAATAAAATGTAAAAATCATAAAAATTCTGTTTTTAAAATGAATAAAATTATTTTATCTTCAAAGTTTTTTCTCTGTTTAAAATTATCTTATATTTAAACATTCTTTTAGAAACTGTTTCCATCAAAAGCTGTTTTGATAAAAGAGTGTTTAGATGGAAAATCATGTTGCCAATATTTTCTACCAAATCAAATATAGGTAAAAAAAAAAAAAACTAATTTCATAAAATAGTAATTTATTATTTTATAAAAACAAATTGAAATAAAATGATTTTCCAAAAAGATTAAAGCACAAAATAATGTATATTAAAAAAACAAAATGATAAATATGTTTGGTTTTCATTCCCCAACACTTTCTATACCTCATAGATTAAAAGAAATTGTGAAATATAAGTTGTAGGGTTGGTTGGAGTTTTAGGGCATATCAACAATTATTTAATGAGACACACACACACATTATATATATATATATATATATATATATATATATATATATATATATATATATATGGGGAATTTTAAGTGAATAGTTTGTAAGTAACATTATTTTTAAATGAGAGTTCATTTGCTTGCACAGTTAAATAGTTTCAATTACTGCTATTTAACATTAGTAATTCTATTTATCAAATATTCCAATGTAATACAAACAATTTGTGCACAGCTGTATTGTTTCAAATAACTACTAATAATAATACTCCTAAGTGAGTGATTGAATAGTTCTATTTGACCCACAGAGGGGACCCTAACAGGTACTACCACTCCAGGTCAGAGTAGATCTGAAAATAATGGCAATGAAGGGATACTCCATATTCCCCAAACTCTAATATTAAAGCCTCACTATCAGATTGTAGTTTAATGTTATACCCAGGACAATGAAATATAAGTATATTTAAGATATGTTAATATTCAAATTTTAATAACTAAGGACAAAGATACAACACTATTAGATGCCAATATCTAAAAATCAAAGCAAAAACAATTAAGATTATACTGAATTATTTAATAAAAAATATTATTGCTTTTGAGTTGATTTAAAAAAAACACTGTACAGAGCAGAAAACAAAAACATATGCAGTATATGAATAAAATAACAAAATGTGTGCATTTGTGTAGGTGCTTTAAGAGTAGAGCAAATTAAAATACAATATATACAATATATTTGATAAAAGTAAAATGATAACTATTCCAATTTCAAAAAGTGTACTATAAAAAGCACCACCAAATATACTTTCAGTTTGGAAACAAATGAATAAAAAGAAAACTAATTTTACTGACATTACTTTTATATTTACCATGCTTAGTTTAATATAGCACTAAGCCATAAGTGTAAGGCACTCAATGAAAATTCCAACTTAGTAATTATACTAACTTGCTAACCACTACTCCATGGTAAAACACCCATTACTAACATTAAAGGCAACCAAAAGCAACAAAGCATACAACTGTTGGTATGAATATAACGGGTACACACATATACATAGGTTCAACAACTGATCTTGGTATTATCAGGTACAGAAAACATGTTTCTGCAATGAAGGTTCAAAAATAATTTTGGTCTATGACTAAAGGTTAAATATTAGCTTATGTAAGAATTTATGACATGTAAGACCCCTCTTTTTTCCTCAAAAATGGCTTTTAAAAAGATAAAAAATAAAATTTTAAAAATCCTCCAGCTTTTAAATGCAAAGTTGAGTTGGTAGGCAAATGTTTACTACAAGTACTTTTATCTAGCATAACTCCATAATAAAGTAATATTAAATGTAAATATAGGCAGGGAGGAACCATTCTTAACATATGAAATGCAAGGTGAACTCTTGTAATTTTTTATAAACAAAAAAAAAAAAAGTACATTCTAAATGTTGACAAATACAAATCATCAGTAGAAAACATTAATTTCATCAACAGTAACTAGCATGTCCAGGTTGAATTATATTAATTATTTTCTTGTATACATTAGATATCATATGTCAATCAGATTTTTCAAGGGTACAAATAATATGATTAGAGTTTAACTGTAGTCAATAATTTAAAGTTTATTTTTATATAAAACAATACCATTAAAAATGAAAACAAGTCATAATCATATCACTTAGAATAAATTTCTAAGTTAAAACATTTTCCTTTAATATAATAATAAACAGGCTAGCAATACACCAGTTAAGTTAAAAAATGAATTGTTGATGCTCATTTATATATGAGAAATTAGAAATAAACATTTTATATTTACACACAGAGAGATATATTATATTCACATATATGAGAGAGAAAGAGATATAGATAAAACAGCAAGAAGCATTTTTATTAATGTCATAAAACATTAATATCAAAATAACATATTTTCTTTCCTAGATTTTAAAATTAAACTTAAAACTTGTGCATAATCTTGCTTTTGGGGCAATTAGAGAAATACAGGGAAAATTATTTTATAACACACAAAAATTAAGAAATAATGTATATATTGGTGAATTATGTCGAAATGTGATTCACTAATTAATGCAAGCTGTGATTTGGGATATAAAAATATAAATTGAAGTACAAAAAATATCCACAGCTACCTAATAATATATATCTCCTCCATTCTCTTGGATAACCCTGGCTTTGTGACATGGCACAAAGTCTATAAGGTGCTGGTATTATTGAGTATGTATATCTATCCAAGCACATTCCAGAACCATCCATAACAGAACTATTCATTGGGTATGGCAGCAGGGAATTTAATAAGGTCTATAACATGTCTCATATATATTCAATGGGTTCAAATCTGGCAAGTATGGAGACCAGTGGAGTATTTGGAAGTCAGGAGAGAGTTTCTGGAACAAGTTTTTTGTCACATATGATGAATGATTAGGGTTTGCATTATCTCACTGAAACAAACCATTCATCACTGAAGAAACATTGCAAGCATAAAGGAATGCAAATGGTCTACATTCAAAACAGAGTTCAGTTTTACTAGTGGTCCTTGCAAACTCCAATTACCAGCTTGCACAACATTGCTGGATGCATATTCTCATGCCGTCTTCACGCACAAACTAAAGAAACTGGAAATGTAAACCATCCAATCAGACACAGTACTTGTCTTTTATAATCCAATGGCAAAATTCACTGTCTTAATTTAGTGAACTAACCAATGCTGTGATATAATTAATGATACTATTGTTAGTCAATGATCATGATGAAACTTTATGGAAAGTAGTATACACTGTACTACTCAATATAAGAGGTGCACTTAGCATAATACTTATCATCATGGAAAATGGAACTGGCAACCAGAGTTAAAATCCTGAATAAGACTGCATTTCACTAATACCTTTGGGAAAGGCATGAATCCATCTTTTCTTCCCTTAGCTAGGAATAAATAGTAAGGCAGACTAGTTTCTTCAGCTTTGGTTAGACAACTGGTCTAGAAAGAAAATTCTGAATTCAAACCAGCTGTACTTCATTTAAAAATGACCTTGTGTCATATCCTGCCTATGGCAGAAGAGTTGGGTAAACACAGTGTAGTGACTGACAGGTTGAGTGACACTGATATTGAATTGGAATGTGACTTGATATAATACTCCCCTTCATTGAGTAGTTACCATCCTTGTAAGTCACTGGTAGTCCAATTTTTGTATCACTTGTGAGTACATATTTTTCACGTGCTGCTGCTATTTGTCCAGAATTTCTGGTATACCATTTCTACTATTGCTGAGAAAAATTTAGAGCAGTTGACACCTCAGAGATAAAGTGTCCAATCTTTTTGGCCACAACAATCATTCCACAATCAGAGTTAAATCCTGTCAGTACCCCATGACAGTCACAGCTACCTTACAACTTTACCTATTATGTTATAGACTGGTTGAATCCATTTCCACAAGGAGTGGGGGTGCAAAACCATTCAGTGTGCTGCTGTTTATAATTCTTTAGCACTTCAGTTAATGAAATATGCATGTGATCATTTCAAAGTGTTTGCTGAGAAATTTTTGAATGCAGAGAAACAACAAATATTAACACTTAATTAGCAAAATAAAAATAGCTCTTTACTACACTAGACTGCAAGATCTAAAAATCATTGAGTAAATAGTCAAAGTAACTTCATATAGAATAATAAACACCAAATTGTTGGGGTTTAATCTCACCAGTTTCTAATCTTGCCTCAATGTTTACATTTATGATGAAAAGAAGAAATTTAAGTATAAATAAAACATTCAAACTAGTATAGTATCCATCAGAATTATGGGATTATTTACATGTGGACTGGCACAAATGCCTAGGAAAAGACTATCTGCACTGTTTAAGATCAAAGTGTCTCACCCCGACTAGGATCAGAGTATACTATATTTACATAGAACACTATGTCAACTTACAAGAACTAAATTGATCACTTGAAAATGAGGCATTTTGCCCTGATTTAAAAGAAGTATTTTTGTCCTTTCTGAATTGATTGATTGATTTCAACAGCATTTTAACCAGTCAAGAGTTATTTTAAACCCAGGGGTTAAAGAACAATGTTCATTGCAAATTCATATTTCCATTTTTTGCAAAGTTGTTTAACAGATTGCTTTGTTTTTTTCACATCCTAACATGAACCATGTTTACACTGATCTATTTAACCAGTAGATGAGACCCTAACAGGTACAACCACTCAGGGTGGAAGTGATGGCAATAAAAGGGTACTCTACATTCTCCAGAGCTTTATGTATCTATGTGTGTTATAAATACTGTCAAGTTACTTATGATATCTAGCTTTAATTTTTTTTGTGATTTTTAATATCTTTAAGCATAATTTTTCCAACAATCAAACAAATAGTTAAAGCATTAAACAAATAAATATCTATATCAAAATATTACTATACTATTAAAAACTTCAAGATGAAATAAAAAAATACGTATGTGTTACAAAAGTAAAATTAGATTAAAACATTTTCAAAAAAAGGATACACTATTTTTTACTAACTACAAAAAAGTAAGACTGAATTAAAAATACACAAGTTATGTATTGTGGCTGTAATATTAGAGATTAATTCTAAATTGATACTTCAGCTTTACATTATATTACACACTGGAATGTATTTGTCAAACTTATCATATAAACTAAATATTTGTTATTGATAAAACAGTTCTTTTAATAATTGAATAAAAAAGTAAGAGTATATGTACTTCACTCATGTTAAAATTGTTTAATTTTAATAGATACTATATTTACTTTTATTTAAAATGCAATGATTTTTTTTTATAGTTTGTATAGGCCATATTTCAAAAATTACTTTTATAAATTTCTGATAAAAAAATTCTATCATATAAGCTAAAACAAGTATTGAATATTCTGTTATTATATGAGAAAGCAGTTTCTCCCATCTATCTAAAGGACTATCCTTTGTTATACATGTTAGGTCTGGAACATGTGGTGAGTCATAAAATGTTTACTAATGCAACTTATTATAACAGAGTTGAAGTAGCAAAAGCCAAACAAATGTTATTCTATAACTCAACAAGTAATAGTAATTATTATGAGAAATTTTCTAAAAAAAAAAAAAAAAAAACAAATTTAATAAGAAAAAGAAACTGAGTAAAAGAACAATTCTAATAGACTTTAAAAAATGTGAAAATTAGATGGAATAACTTTTTTCTAATAAATGTAAATCATTGTTCCATACATAGATGTTTTTACAGCCTCTCTGAAGTTATTATACAAATCAAATAAGCCTCAATAACTCAAAAAGTTCTCAACTGATATTTGTAAAATTTTATTTATCCATATCCATCCTTAGAAAAATATTCAACTAAATTTTCTACCACTAAAAATAGTTAGTTTTTGAGATATTTGGAATTTACAAAAATGAACAAACTTAATTTAGAAAACAGATTAAACAGATATTAACTAAAGACCTCTGAAATCTAATAAAAAATATTTTTTCTTTTTATTCATAATATATGTTGAAATATAGGTAAAGGGAAGCATCAAACAAAAACTGAAAATAAAGTTATTAAATGAGGGAATGTCCATTTTAGAGATATCAAAGGACCTTTGCAGAGATCATCAAACAATAAAAAAACTGTTAAAAATATAACTAAGTTGAGAACTCAAAGCAAGGAAAAAGGCTTGAAGAAATTGTTTTCTCAAAATGAACATCAACTCAAGTGAGTTATAGTGAAACAACCACTTTTGACTAGTTCTCAGATCTTTGAAAAGGCTAGAATTGAAGGAGTCAAGAAGGACAAAAAGAGTTGAACACTTTGTGAATTAGAATCTGCAAAAAAAAAAAAAAAAACCTCCTCGGCAATCTCCTCTCACTAAAACAAATATCTTAAAGTGACAAAATTGAGCCAAGAAATACATGAGAATTGACTTTTCTTAAGTAATTTTCAAGGATAAATCTCAACTGACATTAGATGTATGGGCCAAAGAATGAATTTTAGCCAATTCAGATATGCCTGTGGCTAAAAGGAAGCAGTAGTGAGATGATATAGACTGGAATTGTCAACCAAACCATTATTGGACCATTCAAAGTTGAAGGAGTTAAACTGAACACTACTAACTATTGCAATTTTATAGACAAGATTTTCTTTGCATGGTACAAGTCTCATTCTTGTAGTTTCAAAGTAAAGTGTGTATTTATGCACAACAATGCTCTTTCACATATATCTAAGCTTACTTGTGATGTTTTTGAGCATAAAAGATTTACTGGAGAGAAGATAATGGAATGACCACTATCAAGTTCTGATCCAAATCCAATGGAAAATTGTGAAGATAAAATGATATGAAGGTAGCAAACAATATAGTAGCAAAGCAGACCTATGAGAAGCAATTAAAACTACCATGTCAGAAATTGAACCTGCTGAAATAAAAAAAAATAAGAAAATCAATGGATAATAGATTACTGACTGTTGAGAAGAAGGGTCAGTATATTAAAATGTAAAGGATTCAAAAATTTATCATGTTTGTTATTTGTTCTATAATAAGTATTGATAAATTTTTGATGACTTTATTATCTTTTAATGCATCAAAAACTTCAATAAAACCTAAAATACTGCCTAAAATTTCAACTCAGGCTTTGTTTTGACATCTAAACTGATCGTTTAAAATTTGACAATTTTATTCAAAACAAATTTAAATTATTGAAGTTTATGTGATTAGCTTAATAACATGAGACAGGGTGTATATATGCTCAATAAAGTATAAAATTAGTAAAAGGTCTAAATTATGTGGTTACATTCCATCTTTGATTCTGAATAAACAAAAAACTGAAATTTATTAAAGAGGCGGATAACTCAAAAGAAAGTAAGAATGGATCATAACCCTTTGCAGTAACAAGTCTTAATTATTATCAAAAATATTCAATTCTTATTTTCATAGTAGTTTTCTTTGCCATTAGCAATTCAAAAGGGCAGTAACACTCAAATGTAAACCTGTTAATTCTTGTTACATATGTTAAAAAATAAAAGCAAGCGAGAATATATTCCAGTGCAATAATCTATCAAAGCTTGAACACAGATCCAAAATTTTAAAACCTTTCATCTTCTATAAGCAGACAATACATTTGTATACTTGTAAATTATATTTTTGACAGGACGAAATCTACATTCAATAAATTGAAAAAAAAAAATAATAATACTGAAAACAATGAGCTAAAATGAAAATATTACAAATTTTTTTCTTTCAAAACAACATAAATTAAAGAAAAAATTTGTATACTTACGATCAAGTCCTCCAATGTAGCGTATTGTTATTTCACAATGTCCCCATACTGCACTAACTATTGGAAAAAGTTTCTTGCCCTTTAAACCACGGAATGCCACTCCTAGGTACTGTCCATCCACAACAAAGCTTAATGTACCTTCGTCCATGTCTAAAACAACAAGAAAACTATCTGGTACCAAGAAATTTTCTTCTGAGTTCGGTAATTTAGGATAAGATATACCAGGATTATTCTTTACATCATGATAAAGTTTGTTGCGTCCTAAGTCCCAACCCCAAGATTCATGATTGCTTCCGACTAAGGACTGGTATCCTACACAGTGTAAAGGAGCATCAAGTGTGGCTACTCCGACAACTGCATGTGTCCCTCGTTGTTGGGTACTCCAGACAATTTCCCAGACATGCAAGCCACGAGAATAGCCAACTTTCCCTCGAATACAATCCGTGCTCTGAGCGACAGGGTGTCGATGGAACGTAGTTTTGTCGTCATCCTTTACAAATATGTTCAATGACCGATCATCCGCGTTCCAAGCATGAGAAATTTGGACTTCAGATGGTACCGGAGGCATGTCCAGTAACATGTCCAGACGACTTGGTTTCTGAAAATCAGGGTTGTACGCCTGTTCCTTGTTAAGGACTTTATATGTTGGCTCTCTTGATATAGTCTTTAGGCCACCCGAGACTTTCTGCCCCATGTTCATTGGTCCAGAGTAAATTCTCTGACCAGCAGCAGCGTAGCAGTCTCAGAGTGGAGGAAAGTTATGCCAACACAACCAGGATCATGACCGAAATACATTGCAAAGTTGAAAACTGAAAAAGATAGAAAAGTATGTTAAATATATAAATATATATTCATTCAGTCAACAGCAAAATGTAAGAAAAAATTCTATAGTGTGTGTGTGTGTGTGTGTGTGTGTGTGTGTGTGTGTGTGTGTGTGTGTGTGTGCATGTTCACTTTTCAAATAAAAGCATATAACAAAACTTATAAATTGATTTTATAACTGAAAATTAAAGTTTAAAACCTTTAAAAGCACAGAATAACATGATTAACAAAAAAGATTTATCATTTGTGTTGATATTAATTTTTGCATATTGCTCTAAATCATACTCTCGCAATAGCAAAAGAAATAGTTCTTAAAATGCCAATTCAGAAAAAGATAATATCTAATGTATATATAGTCTAAGAGAAATATTTGTAAAGCTAAGTCAAGCTAGTTTTGAATAGGGAAGATTTTCAATAATGCAATATTAATAACCATGTGATGGTGTCAACACTTATTTTAGTTAAAGATAATTCTAGTAATATATACTATATTACGTGTATAGGTTAACTATTCATTTAGGGTCATTAACTCATTAATTGTTTAATCCAAGAGTTGCTCCTAGTCTACTCCATTATATTTGAATTTCAACCTTACAATACTATTATTCAGAAGAGGTCAACACCAATTTTTTAAACTAAAAATTAGGTCATTAAAATTAAATCCATACAGTACATATAATTTCAAAATTGGTATGAATCCAATGCAAATGAAATAAATAAATGAATTAGACATAAAACAATCTTAAACTGCAAAAAATAATTGATTTTAAAGGTAATTTTATACAAAAAATACAACTCAAACAGTTCCATAGAGTTCAAAGAAAATAAATTGAAATTCAAGTTTACTTTTAATAATTCAAAGAATAGAGTAGATAAAAATAATACATCTTTTTGCTCTATGAATATCATTGAATCAAAAATACTTTCACATTGTATTTGAAGAGTGCCTAAAACATATTAAGGAGACTTTTCCATACTCTGGGACTAATTCTTCAGTGTTTGTAATTTTAAAATAGATCATGAAAAATTAATGATTTTTATGTCAAGTAATCATTTAACACAACAATGTTAGTCTAAACCTTTGCTGAAGAATTGTTCATTTAGACAATCATATGAAAGTGATATATATATATATATATACACACAGAAGAGTTAAACGTTTAAAAAGATAGACATTCATAATATAGTCGTAGTTCAAATTGCAAAGGAACAAGAGGAAATACCTATAAGAAGAGAAAGAAAATAGAAAAATAGCAAGCATACCAATACATGGAATACATCATAAGGTATAGGGTTGAGGGAATGCAGGGTTGGCTGTAATAAAGCAAAATAAATATATAAAATAAATTATAACTGTAAATATTGCCAGGCTATCACACTCATATTTGAAGAGTGAACAACTGCCAGGCCATCATACTTTAGTTCTTTGAAACTGTGACACAAATGATATCATAAAATCACGAATAATCATAACATCTTGAATCTTCTGCATCTGCATTTTAATTCAGTAATAGTGACATGTTGAATTATATATATATATATATATATATATATATATATATATATATATATATATATATATATATAATCTACCATGTTCAAAAACTTTCTTTTTAATCAAATAATATTCCTTTCTCATATACTACCATTAGGTGAAAAACAAGATCAAATTGATATTTTTATCTAAATGCTGTCTGTATAACATTTGAGTTCTGAAATATCTGACAAAAATTAAAGAATCATTAAAAATAGTTGCTAGAACCTGAACTAATAGTTTTGATTAACACCTGTTGTTAATAACAGAAAATATAAAGATTATCTACACATCTACATTATCTTTCTTGGTTATACATATTGCAAACAGTAAGGCTTTATTTTTGTTTAACTAGATATATATATATATATATATATATATATATATATATATATATATATATATATATGTTTATTTTTGTTTAACAAAATATATATGTATATATATATATATATACACACACTGGGATGTAGGGGAGGGCACTACTCCTTTCCCAGGATTGCTCCACTTTACCTTCGATACATACCTTATATTGCCGAGTGTTAAGCAAGGAGGTATCAAGTACCATTTTTAAAGTCTTTGGTATGACACGACTTGGGATTGAACCCAGGTCTCCCGGACCATTGGCGAACATTCTACCCACTAGGCCAATGTGCCGGATATATATATATATATATATTGAAATGATACAGAAAACTAATATAAAAATGTGGTTGCATACTTGACATTGGCAGCAATTTAGTATATATGACTGGTAAAAATTTGGTTCAGTAAGTAGTTGGTTCAAATAGAACCAATTAAACAGACAAGTCTTATACTCTGTACTAATTTTAGTTAGTCTTTATTAGCAAAAATAGTTAAACCTAAAGATTATAATCATCAGTTAGATATTTAGATGTTTAAAAGAAAAACTTAATGATCATTTTCCTTTTTTATTTAAAAAATGTAAAAAGCATAGAATATACATTTTTAATGATTCTAGTTTGATATTTAATGTAGGTTCAAAATACAAGATACATGAATCAATCATTTTTTTGGGGGGGGTATTTCCTCATTTAAAACAAAGTTAAAGTTATGGTAAAAATGGTGTGCCACCAACCAAAAAATAAAAAAAGTTTTAAGTAGACTCCAATGAGCCAGTGAAAAATCAATCTAAAACTACAACTGTTTCTCCTATTAAGCCAATCAATGATTATTTTGAATGACCAATCACCTGTCTGGCTTTAAAAGTAAATTAACTAATCTGGATTCATGGTGAGTTTTTCATGAATATTCTGCTTTCCATTAGAATTGTGAATGCATTATTTTGGATTGGAATTATGAATACTTTGCAGTATAACAAATTGGTGAATATCCAGTTTAGATGTTGGACTTGTGGATATTTTTATTAGATAATTAAACAAAATATATATTATAGGTTTATACATGTATAACAAAGAGAAAAAATGAAATAGAAATTTAAAAATGACATTATCAATACCAGAGATTACGATTGAAGAATTATTGTCATTTAGCTTAGTTTGGCACAAAGTTAGAAGTATGAAGCACCTGGTGAAAATAATCAAACTCACAAACAATGGTCTGCTAATATATCTTGCTAAACTATTACTCCACATGAGGTACTCTTAATTTACTAAGCTTAGCTTAGTACAAGGCTGCAAGTATGTAGCACCAAGTGAGGATCATATTCATTACTCAGTAGTAATTGAGCTAAGAGGCTAGCTTATTGACTATTACACCATGGATGGTCCCACACATGGCCGTGCAAAAGCCGGACGACCAGCACGAACATACATTCAGCAACTATGTGAGGATACAGGATGTTGTCCTGAAGACCTGCCTGAGGCGATGAACGATAGGGAAAAGTGGCGAGAGAGGGTCAGGGATATCCGTGCTACCAGCACGACATGATGATGATGATGACACCATGGATGAGATATCCACTGTACAAGAATGGTAGATTTGCAATAAATCCAAAAATACATACAGGTTAACTTCATGATCAAAATTAACTAAGACAGTTACTGAGATACTTTTTTAAAGATTTAATATTACTATATTTTCTAGCATATCATACACGACAACATAACACAAACATAATTTAGCAAGGGATATTTAGAGACTTTTTTTTTTTTTATTTGTACCTCTATCAACAAGGTAATAGTATTATTTTTACTTAGAATAAAACTAAGGAATAGCTAAAAATATTCAAGTGGGTTCCAGTAACTTCAATCTATGTGCCTATCTCAATGTGGATTTTGATGTAAAATTTTCAGGTGGAAAATATATACATTATACAGGAGGAAATATGGTAAGTATATTAAGCAAGTTAAACCTCGAAGAAGCTTAATTTTAATATTAGCCAACATTCAAAAAATTTATTTTGACTTCAAAAGCAGAAAGAGAAGAGAAAAGATTTAATTTAATTCACCAATATTCTAATATTTATAATAAGTAGAAAATGATTTACAGTAACTGAGATAAAAATGAAATGTAAAATCAGTTTGTTTACAAATAACTTAGAGTATAATACTCAAAAGTCAAATTATTCATCTAAATGTGAAGTACCTTGATGAATCAGTGCAAAGTATTCTGAGGGAGCATATCTCTAAATGATGTCATTTAAATTGAAAAATAAAATACATGAAGACCAAGAAATAGCATTAGTGTATCAAAAAAAAAAAATTAAGGCTTAACTTATGATACAAAACCAAAAAGTAACTTATATTACATAACAGAATTGACAAAACTAATAATTCATCATAATACTTAATAATTTGCAAACTTCTCTCATATTAAAAAATACAATGTTAGATTCCCTATATATTATAGCATAAAGTAAAACATGATTATCAGTATTTTTTTATAAAGTTTTAATTATAATATATTGATAGTCAACATAGGGAGAATCCAGCTATAGGTAAATAGTAGGGCAGACTAGGTTCTTTAGCCTTGGTTAGGCAACCAGTCTGAAAGAAGGAAAATTCTGAATTCAAACCAGCTTTATTCCACTTAGAAATTGATCTTGTGTCACATCCTGCCAGTGGCGAATAGGTCGAGTAAATATGTATATATTCTTATTATTCTTTTTTCTAAATGATAAGTTTTAATTCTAATATATCAATGGTCAATAATAGGAGAACTCAGCTATGGGTAAATAGTAAGGCAGACTAGGTTCTTTAGCTTTGGTTAGACATCAAGTCTAGAAGGAAAATTCTGAATTCAAACCAAAATTCAAACATCCTACTCATAGTAGAGAGGTTGGATAAATACAAACATAGTGAGAATCTAAATGAACAGAATAAGTCAAAAGTGAATATCTTTAAAAAATGTTAATTTAGTAGCTCTTTCTATAAAACTCTGCAAAAATTTTAGTTTTTAACTTTATCTTCTTAAGTTTCATCTGAAAATATTTTAAATGTTTATAGTAATTTAAGCTCCTCGTACTTTTACCATTAGCCTATCGGTTGTTAAGTTCATTTGTTAGGTTTTGTAGATCTAGATGTATCAAACATGAATAACTACATATAAGCAAGTATCAGTTGTTAGCAAATCAACAGCTTTAGTAACTGACCCAACATGGAACCAAACACAAATGACATGAAAAGTTAATGAAGTATGATCTATGAGAAAATTGTGCATCAATTCTAAAAATAGACCAACTTATTATTCTAGCAATTTGTAACCAACCTTTTGTGTTGGCAGAAGCAAATGGAAGTTTTCAGAGATGAGAATTTATTAGAGAGAAAAGGATGGGTGCTTTTGACAGGTTGGGATAAGAGAAAGAACGAGTTAGAAAGAAAAAGGATGTTAGAGAGTGTCCTCTTCTATCAGTAGTCAGGCTGATGTGCCACAGAACAAAGCCACAAATGTCAAAGATATAATGCTTGCCTGAATAGAAAGTAGTAACCAATGTATGCAGTTTTTCAATGGTGGCAAACAATTATTTACACTCTTACATCAAATGTGCGACAACTAACCTATCTGCAAAAATGAGCTTACAATTTTTTTTTCTTTCCCTGTTTTTCTTAAAAAGAGTATGTAAAAAAGACTCATTACATAACAGCAGCGTTATATAGCAAAGTACAATATAGATATTTACTATGTATTGCGAGTTACAATTAAGCTTTTCAGAAGCAATTTCTGATAGCCAACATACATCTTAATCAAAAGATAACTTTAAAATAATCAATTTTTTTTTATTCAGCAATATAGTTAGGGGGTATTGTTTTAAATCAAAAATGAAAGTAAAAATTTGATATTTTTCTTTGGTTTCTTTGGTCTGAAACTAAGTTTAAAATGAAATCCAGGAATATCAAAAATCAAAACTTATTGATATGGCTGGTATTTAAAGTAATATGTATTTAAAAATAAAATAATTGTTTTGTTTTCTATCAAGTTTTTCATAGACAAAAGTAGCTCACAGTATAAGACCCTGTATCTAGTTTACTTTATATTATCTGTTTGTGTAGACAGGATGAAAGAATTGCTCTTAAAAATGAATCCTTTTTACTTTTTTTTGTTATTCAGAAATAACAGACCAATTCAATGTCTGGATTGTATCAAAGAATGAGAATGTTCTGTTAATTAAACACAATATTAACAATAACAGTCTCATATTGCTTAAACAGCACAAAGTATTTCAACAAATACATATAAGGAGAACATCTCAAAAATGTCCTTGAGAAGACATAAGCAGCAGGAATCATCTTCAAGAATATAGAGCAGCATACAGAGACAACAGGGTTGAAAGAATAGTGCTGATACAATCTTTGTTCAGAAAGATACAAAGAAAAAAAAAATGGAGTAAAAAAAAAAGAAAAAAAAAAAATACTAAGAAAAAAAAAGGAATAGAGCTAATATTAATAAAACAGGGTTATGTATCACTTGAAAACATAAAAAAATTCAAAATGAATAATTAAATTGGGTTTATTAGAGAAAAATTTTTTAATGAACTTATTTTATAGCTAATAAAATGTTTCCCATGAAAGCTTGTAATTTAATATCTTGAGAGCAAATTATAAAAAAAAAAAAAAAAAATAATCCATATTTTTTATAGCTTTTTTAAATAAAAAATTGCAGTGTGTAACATCTTTGCTTGTTCAATACCAAATTATAATTAGAATCAATGAAAAGAAAATATACCACAAAATAAAACTAGTAACTGTTGAGTAATAAGTCATAAATGAATAGCCATAGTATTGGATGCATGATATTTGTTAGGATCACTTAACAAAAGTAAAAGCAAAAAATTAGTTAAAGCCAACAAAAAATAAATAATTAATAAAACCTATAAATAAATCGAACTTAAGACAAACTATCTTTATTTTTTCCAGAGAGATTATTTTTAAAAATTATTTTAACCAATTTTCATAGATTATCTTGAGTTTACAAATAATGATTATACACATATTCACAAAAGATGAAAATAATTTCTTTAAAAAAAGAAATACAGAAATTTGATTAACAAGTTAAAAAGGTTTGGTTTGGTTTAATTGTTTAACAATAAATCAACTCATCAAGGATTATTTAATGCCAAAACTTGATCCATTTGTAAATGATAGTTATCATAACCATATCTTCAATGTTCCATTGTATATTTTTAATTGCACTTTTTTATTTGTCTATAATCATTTGTTTACACACAGCTATATATCAAGCATTCCAATCAAATAAAAATAATTAAAGAAATATGGTTCCAAGTAATTAATCACTCACCAGCACTGAGGACTGCATAAATGCATCAATACAAGAACTCGAGGACAACATTAAAAAGAGCTAAGAAAGACTAATTTCAGTAGCCAATAACAGTAGTAGCAACATAAGAACAAACAGAAAAACAACAAAAACTAGGAAACAGAAATGGGAAGAAAAACAACCATATGGATTCAAGCAATAATCTGATGAGTTTGCACACAAGAAGATCTGGACATGGTTAAGAAATGGAAACATGAGAGAGAAACTTAATCTGTTCTAATAAAAGCACAAAACAATGCCATAAGAACCAATTATATTAAAATGAAAATTGATAATACACAACTGAATAACAAGTTTAGGTTATGTGGAGAAAGAGATGAAACAGTTAATCTCATTAGTGAAAGCAGCAAACTAGCACAAAAGGAATACAAGACTAGGATGGAAAAGGTGATCTACTGGAAATTGTGTAAGAAATTCAAATTTGACCATACTACCAAATGGTATATGCACAAATTAGAATCCATCCTAGAGAATGAAATGAATAAAATTCTTGGGGATCTTAAGACACAATCAGATCACCTAATCCTGGTTAGAAAACCAGACCTAGTATTAATTAAGAAAAAAGAACTTGCCATCTAATGGATTTTACTATGCCAGTGGACCAGAGTGAAAATAAAAGCAAAAAGATGGACAAATACTTGAACTTTGCTGGAGAACTGAAAAAGTTGCGGAATATGAGAATGATGGTAATACCGATTATAGTTGGTGTTCTTGGAATGGTCCCCAAAAGCTTGTTAAAAAAAAAAAAAAAAAAAAAACAACAGGCAGATTTGTAAATCAAAAGAATTGAAACCATCCAAACTACAGCATTGTTGAGATTGGCTAAAATACTCAGAAGAGTCCTGGAGACTTGCTGTCACTCAGACTCCAATGAAAGACCACAAGCTAATGCTGTCGTGAAAAACTTGCAAGGAGCAAAATAATAAAAATGTTTGCATAGTTAAATCATCATCCTCATGTCGTGCTACCAGCACAGATCTCCCTGACCCTCTCTCATCACTCATCCCTATCGTCCATCGCTCCTGGATCTTCAAGGCTATATCCTATATCGGCACAGGTTCTAACCGGTTGTTCTGCCTTTATCATCCATGTGAAGGGATCCACGGGAGTATATCGTTTAGGAGTTCATCCCTACTTCTCCAGCAGTGTCCCACATGTCTGGCTCGTCTAACTTTGATAGTTTTAGTGATAGGTGGTAGGTGGCTGTACAGCTGCTATTTTGTGGGATGTTGCCTCCAGGACTTATTCAATATTGCTCACAGCATTTTTATGTATTCACAAGTAACATTATCTAATACTAATAATTTGTATTGTCATATAATTTTTAGTAATAATACTAATAATTTCCACAATGATCAATTTGATCTATAGATCTCAATGGGTACTCCCAATCTGAATCAAAGGGATATTCCATACTCCCCAGTGTTCTAGAATTGAAGCCTCACACCCAATGCAGTTTAGTGTCATACACAGAATAACCCTTTTGAGTGGTCTTACCCCTCTGCAGGGGATGCAGTCAACATATTCTAAGCCCCAACACAAGTTAGAAAGTGCAATTGACTTTAATACTCTTAAAATTGCTCTTTGAAAGTAATACTAATCAAAAGCACAAAAATATAACTAATATTGATATCATGAACTACTTAAGTTACTTTTGAAAATTCATAAAAAATATATAAATGATATTTAAAAGAATGAGTGCTATAGTAATTCTAGATCTTTATATCACAGGGACCTAATTTGATTGTCTTTCATATAAATTGAAAATATGGCAATAGAAAAACTAAGAAAGGTATTGGATTAAATAGAAACAAACACTTATGGAAAAAGGTTTTAGTTTGTTTTTTTTTTTTGTAAAAACATTGCTTTTTTAGTCAAATTGATAACTATTTGCTCTGGTTCAAGTCAAATAGTGACAATCTCTCATACTTAAATTCAGTGCAATTCAGCACTTGAAAAAACTGCAATGCAAATTCATATATGATCATTATTGTTACTTTAATGGCATTTAGAAACCAGAAGCCTGACCACCACAGATTGTTATGGCTTCTCTCTACAAGAATTTCATCATATCAAGTGGTTATCAGAAAAGGTTATTTAAGAGTGCCAACTATAAAGTTTATATAACACTGGTTGGAAGAAAACAGCATTTATGCTTATCCCTTCATATTAACCTTTAAACTGAAGTACCCAAAAAATAGATTTATAATAGTATGTAACTCCTCCCTTCACTTGAATAATAGCAGTAATACAAGATAACATGAATTCGATTGCATAGATATATTTATCAACCATGTTCAAAAGCTGTCCATAACAGAGTTGTAATTGTTGGGTTTGGCTGCAGAGAATTTAGTAATGTCAGCAACATGTTCACTACATGCTCAATGACATCAAGATGTGGCAAGTGATGGGGTTAATAGAATATCTGGAATTCAGTCAAGTGTTCCAGAAACCAATTTTTTATCAACTATGTACAATAATCAGTTGTGCTATCTTGTTGAAATAAACCATCACCACCAAAAAACATTGCAAGCATAAAGAAATACAAATGATTGACATGATCTGATGTCATACCATCCAAGACAAATTCCAGTTTCACTCGTGTTCTTGCAAATTCAAACAAAACACATCTCTCACTATTTCAGAGCTACCAGCAACTTGTACAACACCCAAGTAACAAGTTGGTTCCATAGCCTTATACCGTCTCCTTCATGCACATACTTGAACATCTGCACAAAAGAATTAGAAAGATTAATTGTCTGAACAGTGCTAGTCTTCTACAGTCCACTGGCAAAGTCCTCTGGCCCAGATAAGGTGCAGTGACCAATGCTGTAGTATAATAATAGTTTCCATGTTAGTTGACAACAATAAAACTCCATGGAATGCAGCATACATTATATAATGCATTGATTGATGGTGTGAACAGCACTAGTATTGAATTGAAATGGGATTTTATACAATGACCCCTTTCATTAGGTGGTCAATATCATTGTCAGCAACCAACAGTCCCATTCTTGTATCATCTGAAGTTTTCACATGCTGCTGCTATCTGTCTAGAATCCACATATTCCTTGTATACCATGGCTACTGTTGCCTAAGAAAAACCTAAATTATAGATAGTGTTCCATCTTTTTTGTCCCAACAATCATTCCATGATCAGTGATAAAACCTGTCAGTATCCTATATTTGCCACAACTATGCTACATCTTGACTTATTAAATCATGCATAAATCACCCAGCTGAGTCCATTTCTACAAGTGATAGTGAGTAAAATCATCCAGTGTATTACATCAGTTTATTAAGCAGTTCTATGGTTTGGTTTGTTGGGTTTTATGGCATATCAACCTTTGTAGGTTATTTAACGCCAAATACATTTTTATGTAAATAATCAGTTCCAATTCAGTTTAGCACGAGTACACAGTTTAATAGTCAAAACATTTCTATTTCAAACAATTCAAGCAGTTATATACAACAATTCAGTTAAGTGTAAGTACAGTTTCAATGTCAAAAACAGTTCAAGTTCAAATAATTCAGTTTAGCATAAGCACAGTTTAATTGTGAAAAAAATTTCTATTTCAAGCTATTCAGTTTAGTCAAGCAGTTCTAATTCAGCTAATTCAGTTTAGTATAAGTACAGATTTTGTTTACACACAGTTACATGTCAAAACAGTTCTATGTTAAACAATTCAGTTTAGTATAAATACAGTTTCAATGTCAAAAAAACAGTTCTATTTGAAATAATTCAGTTTAGCATAAACACGCAGTTTAAATGTAAGTACGGTTTAATTGTCAAAAACATTTCTATTTCAAACAATTCAGTTTAGCATAAGTATGCCATTAGTTCTATTTAATCCATAGATAGGGCCCTATCAGGTGCTACCACGCCGAGCCAGAGTAGACCTGGGAGCAATGGCAATGAATGAGTACTCCGTATTCCCCAAGACCCCAGCATTACTGGGACCTTACCATCAGACTGTTTAGTGTCATATCCAGGACACTCATTGGGGGGGGGTCTTACCCCTCTGCAGATGTGCAGTCAGTGTATTCTACAGGCCCAGCCGACTCGGCAATTAAGCAGTTCTATCTAGTCTGATAAGCTTTCAATACAGTAGTAAAAGAAGTAGTAGACATTCATATAATTAAGGTTATATAAAATAGAATATATAAAATATAAAGTAAGGCCAAAATATGTTTATTTACATTTACTTCAATTGTAAGAAAAGCACCCTTTTCCAGCTAATTTTCAAAGACTTAAATATAATTTCTGTTGGAATCTCTTGAGATGAATTATTATTTTTCACTGCTGTGCTTAGTGTCCTAATTTTGGTTGTTGCTGTTATAGTCACAACATTTTAACCATTATACTCTGCAACCTTCTTCAGGTGTGTTATAATTGGTAACCTTGTGGGAATTTCAAACTGAACTCTTTATTCAATCCACAGGAATAAATTGTTCTCATTCTACTGTCCACATCTACAAGATATCTTGTAACAATTTTCCCTAGTTAATTTATCCCAGTGATATCCTTTGTTTCTTCCACAGAACAAGAGCATATAACTTTATTATGTCCTTGCTGAATGAAGGATTGAACTCACAATTGACAGGTAACTAGATATACTTTACTGCTTATATTCACTAGGTTAGTATCCTGTAGATCAATTCAGTGGTTTTAACTTTGAGCCTTAAACCTAATGTCATTTTGTCTACCTCTTTAATTAAACTATTCATATCATAATTAGATACAGACAAAAGTAACATAGGAAAACCATAATCTGAAGAGAGATAATGAAATCAAGTATAGCTGATCATGTGTGGAGAGAAAAGGGTAGTCATGACCCCTAGTGGAATAAAGTCAGTATAATAGACATTGCAAAATAAGGCAGTTGAAAGAATCAGTGGATATGCTAGGCTTTGATAACCTATGTTAGCCAAGCATAAAAATAAATACCATATGGGAAACTTTAATCAAGAAAGGAAAAAATAATAAGCTTAAGACTCAAAATTTTTACGATTTAGTATAACTAATATACCCAGGTTCAATTGAAGAGACCAAAAAAAAAAAAAAAAAAAAAAAAAAGATTTAAAGTCCCAATTTACAATCACTGAATTGACCTATGGGACAATGGGCTAGTGGATATGATTATTGACTAAAGTGTATCTAGTTATGTGGTAGTCATGAGTTCAATCTCTGGGTCAAGAAGTGCATAAAAAAAAGTCATAAACTAGAAGATATAAGCAACATCTCAAGGATAAATTAACTATAAAGATGTCCTCTAAGCATAACACATCACTCAATAAGTCTTGCGCCTAACTAATAAAACAACAACTTTTAGGTAAAATTTAACTTTATTCATCAACATAGTCTCCTTCTAGGGTGATACACAGATTCCAACGCTTCTCTACCATTTGATGCCTTTTTTGTAGAACGATTTGTCTTTGGCCTCAAAATACACCTCAGTTTCTGATATCACTTCTTCAATGGAGCTAAATCTCTTTCTCTTGAGCATTCTTTTGAAGTCTGCTGGGGGCCAAATCTGGAGAATGGGATGGGTGCGGAAGCAATTCAAAATGCAATTCATGTAGTTTTGCCATTATTGCGATCAACTTGTGACACAGTGCATTGTCTTGGTAAAAGAGCACTTTTTTCTTCTTCATCTGTAACCGTTTTTTGGCAATTTCTTCCTTCAAATGCACCAATAATGCTATATAATATTCAATATTGGTGGTTCTTCCTTTCTCAAGGTAATCGATAAACAAAATACCTTGCACATCCCAAAATACAGAGGCCAAAATCTTGCCTGCAGATGTTTGCATCTTTGGTCACTTTGGACGGCTTTCACCTGCTGTTGATCACTTAGCTGATTGCCGATTTGACTCTGAAGTGGTGAATCTATGTTTCATCCATTGTCACATATTTATGCAAAAATCCCTTTTTTTGCATTGAAACAGTTGCAAACAATGCTCTGAATCATCGACGCATTGTTGTTTTTGACTGACTGTGAGCAAACACAGCACCCACTTTGAATACAGCATTCTCATTGACAAATGTTTATGCAAAGTGGTGGATACACTGCCTTCTGATATCATCAACTCTTCTACTATCTCATGCAACATCAATTTATGATCGTCTAAAATGAGTTTTTAGAGTTTTTTTCATGTTTTCCTAAACAACTGCTGAATTTGGGCGACCTGAGTGTTCAGTATCATTTGTGTCTGTACGACCGCGTTTAAAGTCAGCATATCACCTCTTAATCGTTGTTTCCAATGGAGCAGAGTCCGAATAACACTTATTAAGCTGTTGCTTTGCTTGAACAGTATCCCCCCCCCCATCAGAAAGCAATGCTTTATCAACACACAAAATTCAGATTTTTCCATTGTTTTGAAAATTTGCAACAGTAACTTCACTTAAACAATAGCAATTTGTAAATTAATAATCCGATTGGGTTCAAATTTTGACACATGCCATTTGAAAGTTAGTACTTTATAAAAATCATATGGATTTTTTATTAGTAACAACATCTATATATCAGGCCCAGGAATTATTGAGTGATGTGTTAGACAGTAGAATGAGAATGTATCCATCCCTGGGTATTGAATAAAGAGTTAAATTCAAAATTCCTAAAAGTATGATTGAGGTTATACAAAACAGTATACAGATAAAGTGAGGCCAAAATATGTTTATTCAATGACACATCTGAAAGTTGAAGGTGATTTTAACAGCATTTAAGATGAGAACACTAATCAGAGCATACCTATGAATAAATATTCCAAGTACACAAAAATTAGTTTTATAATAGAGTATAAGTAAAAATGCTATGAGCAAAGAACAAATTTGATCTAAAATAGGATGAGCATTTCAAACATAGCTTTATTCAGTTATATTTATACTTAAAATTACATTCTTGCCATGTCCAGATTCAACTGATCTTTTTATAATTATTTATCTTATTTAAGTAGTCTGAAGAAAAAATAAACAAATATTCAAATGAATATAACAATGTACATTTAACCTTTTATCTACCAATCCCATTTATACTTACTTTTACACATTGGTGAAAAATCTATGGCTAAGAGGTCTGCAGTATCTGCCTTCAATGAAACTACGATTGTAAATTATTCATTATTTAAAATACATGTTTTATTCTGGCATGCAAAGAATACATAGTATGGTTTTCAGCTGGCATATCTAGTTGTAGGACTGCATTTGATAGCTATACACCTAGTAGGTAAGAAGTTAAAGCCTGTTGAGAAAGGATTAGAATATATATATATATATATATATATATATATACACACACACACTAGCAAGCATAAAGATCAGAACGATATTGAGAAAAAGTCTAAATGTGAAATAACTTTTTATTTTAAGGCTACATAGAACATTTTATCAAGGAAAAATAAGGATATAAAGGTAAATCAGAAAATTCCAAAATATAAAGCTCAATAAACTTATTTTGATAAAGTTATAAGAATAACTATATAACATTTGAAAAAAAATAAATGATCAAAAACATCAGAGCAATTAAATAAATCCGTAAAATTTAATTATTTTGTATTATTAAAAAAATTTTTAGGGTAAGAATATAAAATAGGGTATTTTACTAAATTTCACTGGCGAAAAAAATCTGTGACATCATAAGAATTTTAAAAAATGATAGTCAATTTACATAATGAAGATAAACTCTCAAGTGGGGATATTTCAAAGACTGTATGGAAATCTAAAAGTGTTATTCATAGTATTTTAAGAAAATCTGAAGAAACTGGGTCATGTGAAGCCAAGAAACCACTTGGCAGGCCTAGGAAAACTACTGCAAGAGAAGACAGATGGATTGGTAATGAATCAAAAAAATTAAAAAAAAAAAAATAAATAAAAAATAAAAAAAAAAGGATCAATTTGTGACAGCAATCACTATCTCTAAAAGAGATAATGTTAACCTTGGCATTAAAATATCAAGGCACACTATTTCCCAAAGACTTAATGAAATAAATTTGAACAATTGAGTAGTTTCTACAAAGCCTTACATTTCTAAAAAAAACAAAATGAGCTGATTGAAATTTGCCACTGAACATGTCATATGGACTGAAGAACAGTGGGATTGTGTTCATTTTAGCAAAGAGTCAAAATTTAACCTGTTCGGTTATGACGGGAGAAGGTTCATTTGACACAGTACTAAGGAACAATATCTGCCTCGGTGTACTAAAAGCAGCGTTAAATTTGGAGGAAGTGTGATGGTGTTTGGTATAACAGTTGCTGGTACAGGATCACTTGGTAGGCTACATGGTAAAATTAACGCAACTGTATACAAAGAGATATTGAAGAAACATGTACCTAATATGAGAACTGCAATTAATCAACCTGCTGTATTTAAGCAAGATAACACTCCATGTCACACGGCGGTCTGTTAAGACATTTCTTTCTGAGGAGGATGTTATTGTTATGGAGTGGCCTGCTCACATGAATCCTATTGAGAATGTTTGGAAATTACTAAACGAAAGACCTAAGAAAAAGAATCCAAGAAATGTCGAAGAACTATGGACTAATTTGAAAGGAGAATGGGAGAAAATATCCGTTGATGAATGCAAGACATTAATTCGTTCATGTAGCAAAAGATGTCAAGCTGTTATTTAAAGTAAAGGTCTAAACATCAAGTACTTATGAATTATGAATGCTATTTTCATTTAAATATGATGTATCCATTATAATAGTATGATTGTGTTAATCATTCTGATGTTTTTTTAATGTTATATAATTCTTATAACTTTATCACAATAAGCTTATTGAGCTTTATATTTTGGAATTGTATAATTTACCTTTATGTCCTTATTTTTCCTTGAAAAAATGTTCTATGAAGTTTTAAAATAAAAAGTTATTTCACATTTAGACTTTTTCTTAACATTAAGGAAAGAGAGTTTAAAAATTGATACATCAGGAATTGAATGTCATTTGTCAACCAGACAGGAAAAAACAAATGGTCTGGTCTTCACTCAAAAAAAAATTAAAAAGCAAATGAAATTTGTGTGACCTGAATTTTGTGGGTTTTTCTAAATCTTCATTAGAGATTTATCATTATTTCTTTGTCTGAAGATGCAGACCGTTTAAAATATAAGGTCTGCTGAAATAAATATTATTACAAAAAATATGAGTAATTTTTAAAGATTTTTCTTTTATATGATGTGTGTGTGTGTGTGTGTGTGTGTGTGTGTGTGTGTGTGTGTGTGTGTGTGTGTGTGTGTGTGTGTGTATAGATAGATAGAGAGAGAGATAATATTAATTCATGAATAACTATTTCTGATCTTGAAATTATTAAGAAAAGTTAAAGCATTAAAATGAACAAGAAAAATATTTTTCTCTAGTCCTGCTTTTCAAGAATAACAATATCATTTTAATGATTTACTGATTTTCTAAGTATACTCATTAATATAGATATTTAGCTTTGTTTTGAAGTTTTCATCTTAGTTCAATAAAAAAAAAAAAAAAAAAAAAAAAAAAAAGATAGTTTATCTAAATTATTAAACAGTAAAATAACTTGATGGTTATTGATCATTTAATATGTCAACTAGTAAGAGATATGCAAAGAACTATTTAATGTGCCCAAATATTTACTGTTGATATAGATCAAGAAAATAAAATCCGAGGTGACTAATAAAGCAAATAGTTCATGTCTTAGCTATTCAACTAAAGAATGAAAGAGACCTAATAATATATTGTATAGCATGTTTATAGTGTTAAAGAATAAAGCTAGAGATACTGATGAAGCTTAGCTTAGTATGATACAGGGCCAAAGAAAAAGAAATGAGGAGGAGTAGAAAGATTGTGTTGGGCCAATCTTTCAAATGGAAAAACCTGCTAGCCAACTTTGAAAGTCAGTATTTAAGATTCTTGTATTTACTTAGGGCATGAAAACCCACCAATGGTGCTAGTAGCAAATATATAACTATCTAACTCATCAAGCAAGCTAAGAGAGTTAATTTGTCAAATAAATACATAAATATGAAATATCAAGAAGCAAGTATTTATTACACAAAAAGTCTCTTACTAAAAAATTAACTATCCACAGAATTTATTCCAAGCATTGCACTAACTTTACATTCACTCAATAAAATAAATTTATGTTTTCAATGAAAGCTATGTTAGCCAAAAATAAGTTTTCTTTTTCTTTAAATAAAATATACAAAAATTTACCTCAAAAATGGTAAAAGCTGCACCTAATACCAGATAATTTGTTTTGAACATATAAAAATATATTTTGAGTTACTGCAGCATCATAAATTTTTCCTGTGTTCATAATTCTATAATCATTATTGCAAAAGAGCCAAAAGAAGATAGTCAAGATAAAAAAAAAAGAGATAGGGCCAAGCAATGTGAGAAAAATTAGCTGAAAATCACTGCCAAAGAAATTGTGTCAAAATTGGCAATGGAAATCAAGTGAAACAGTCACATCCTATCCATGCAGCTATAGAATCTATTTTATCTTACCCAACTATTTCTTTATAGATACAGTATCATTATACAATCAAAATCCTCAATTGCTTTATGAATCAATTCTTAAAGTGGATAAGTTGGTCGAACAAAATATTCAAGTTTATAATAAACAAATGTGCTATGATCTATTAACATTTAAGATATTTAAGCATTCAAAAAAAATCACGAAAAATAATCATCTTTCTTATTAAAAAAAAGTGTCAGCAACCTTACCAAATTAATTTTTCCAAAAATTTAAATCTGTCCTTTCATTGTTTGTAATGTATACCTTATTTCATAATGCTGTCTTTCAGTATTTCAATGATTTTTTGGACTACCTGTTAGAAAAGTATACTTAGTGTAAGACCAAATACAGCTGCTTTTGATTTTTGCCTACCATTTCAATATAACTATAAATAAGCATTTTAGTTTCTATTGAGATTTAAAAACTAAGAATGAAAAAAATGTTTTAAAAAATTTTTAAGCAAGAAATCAAACAAGGAAAGTCTCAAAAAGCTTTGATTTTATTTCTTCAAAAGATATTTCAAATTATTTTTAATAGAAGCAAATTTTCAAAATAATGTTGAAATTTTGTAATTGTTGCCGATATTTACTTATTGTTTATTATAATGGTAGATGGTAAACTGATAACATAAACAAACTTTAACAAGAAAATGTAAAAATGTGATATTATTTTAATTCTCTTATATTATTTTCTAAGTAGAAAATATGGAACCTTTATCATTATATATATTAAACTACAATTAAAATTATAGTAAAATAAAAGAGTATAAGGAATATGTAGAAAATGCTAACTTTAAAATGCATCTATCTTCATGAGGCCAGAAAAAATTCAATCATGAATTAAACAATTTAAATACAAAAGTTTTTTTAATAACAAACAACAACTCTATTAATAGAAACATTTGATTTATAAATACATATCATATTTTCATATAATTTATGTACATATTAACATTTATAAATAAATGAATGAAGAAAACTACCAAGATTAAATAGTGTATGTTTTTTTAAGGCAGTCTCTGTTAATCTAAAAACGATTATCATAAAAAGTCTTTCAAATGAAATAACCACTAAATCTGCAGATACAATTTTATGGAAAATTATTTAGTTCTTAAAACTACAAAACAATAAGTTCTCTGTAAATGCATATAAATAAACTTAAAAGTCAGCCTAGTTTCAGAAAACTAGATAAAATCAAAATCCAATAAAATGATAGTACAAACACATTCAACAATTCTTAAAATCAGTCTTACGTTTACAATGACAATCTTTAAATATGTTCAATAAAAGTAAAATATAATTTATTCTAACATTAACATGAAATCAAAGAATAAAATTAAGAGAATCAAAATAATTGTGTGTATAAAATACTAGAAAGATATAATTAGAATTCAATTTATGGAAATATAATACTATAAGTTATTCAATCTCATCTTATTCAATATACATGCAAGAATAAACATTTTGATTATCAACAAAGAACTATTTTCAATATAATCAAATAAAAGCCCTTAAATGAGAAGAGTGGTATACAAAGCTTAATTTCTACAAAAATCAACAGTTTAAAACAGATATAACTGAGTGAAACAACTCAGAACATCTAAGAGATATTTTAAATAAGTACAGTATAACAATGAATTTTGATATTTCCATGATGGACACATGCAACTGTTTCATCATTAACAGATATTTCAATTGAACTAATTATAATTGAAAAGTTAAAACAAGTTCATACAGATAATATTAAAGAAATTTTTTTTTTTTTTAAGTAACAAATATCATTTAAGAATTTGGAGATTAGGCAATAATCAAATATATCTATAGTATATTTCAGGGAATGATGAACTTACTGAGAGATTGTAAAAGTTATTTAAGACTTATATACAGTGTGATTTAAAATTCTTGCACTCAATTAACTTTTGAAAGTTAACACATCATGATAAAAAAAGAGATTCTCCTATATTCAAAAATTATTCTAAAATGTTAATGACCATGAACAACCACTAATTTTCAACTAAATAAATAAATGAATAAATAAATAAAAAAGGTGATTTTATCATATATTGCTGGTAATGAACAACCCTTATGCTAGCCAACAAAAATATTTTTTCAACATCCAATGATAAAGAGAAAACATTCAAACACTTATACTTTCAAAACTACTATAATTTAAAGTAAAGTTGGTGACCGTTGTAGAAGGCGACCAAAAGGCTCCCCTTTCAATAGCTACTACACCGAGATGTTGGGGAGGGCACTACTCCTTTCTCTGGATTGCTCCACTTTACCCTCTATACGTATCTTATATTGCTGAGTATCAAGTACCATTTTTAAAGTTTTTGGTATGACGCAACCTGGGATTGAACCCAGGTCTCCCAGACCATTGGCGAACACTCTACCCACTAAGCCAATGAGCCGGTACAGACCTTAATGTAACCTATAGTGCTTACTTGGAAGATAATGAAGTTTGTTTGTTTTTTTTACATAACTTTGTTTACTATTTATAATACATATATGCAGAGGTATGCATAGTCAATAATGTTAAGAAAAAATTTTTATCATAGCCTTTGTTTAGGAATAGGCTATGAGGGATAAACAAGGTAAGCTTCTATATTTAAAAAAAACATATCTCTTGTAATGAACAGCCCTTAGCTTTTAAGGTGAAAAATTAGTTTTAAAAAGTCATTCATTAGACAAGTATATACACTATCCTTTAGAATACTGCATTAAAACAAAATGTGAGTATCATGCTCTATCTATTCAAGATATTTTTTTCTTAATACATTGCAGCTGATTGTGTGAGGAAATATACATTTTAAGTAGTCATTTAACACTGAACAAATTTAAAAGTACATTTGTAAAATGCATTTATATTTGGCTTATTTACATATGAAGATTTTTATTTCTCTGCAACATTATTCAATTGGAACAGGTGTATGATTTATCATTAGAAAGCTTAAAATTATAAACCTACTTACAATTCATATGTTAAAATTTTTTTTTCTTAATGTCTTTATGCAAATATTCATATAGTCTACGAAAAATTAAGTCATATATTAATGTTCTAAGTAGTAAAAGGGGATCAAGAAAAAGGATCATTAATTCAGATCAAAAGGTGAACAAACTGAGTGAAAGAAGTAAATGGATAAGTTCCAAACTAGCCATTCTTTAGATTTCTGGGAAATTTTGCACTTAAAGATTTTTGTTAGTTTTTTTTCCATTCTTCTAGCATTAAATGCAGCATGTTCTTACAACTTTTGATGTTTATTTTCTGGTTGGACTTGTGGCTCCTCATTGTACATCAAGTACCACTACATCACTATAGATAATGCCTACTAAGCAAATCTCATTGAAGAATTAACTGTGAAGTTAATTAAAACATTTTGTCAACCAGAAACCTAGTTTTTGTATGCAAATGTACCAAAAAGCTATTATCTACCTTATGAGGGTAATTGGGCTTGATTAAACATAGTTATTTTTGAAGTTGGCAAAACAATAAAGAAATTAATTTAGTTTCTCACAAGAAGAAATAAAGTTTGATAAAAACAGTAATCTTATTAAAATCAAAATATACTAAAAACCAGAATATATGCATCAAGGAAATTGACTCATAGCCTAATTGTTGAAATAAAAGAGAAATGGATTCAAAATCTGAAGTGGAAAATGTATTCTCAGGTAAACAATAATAAAAAACAGACTACTGCTTGAATATATTAAACAAAAACAACAAAAATGAGTGGTTGATGACATAACTAAGAACAATGGATCAGTCAATGCACACCCATGAAACCACTCAATCTGAGGAACTAAGAAGAGGCAAACCTTGACCCCACTGATAAGTGAAATTTTTCCAGATATTAGAATAAAAAATATAATTTTTTCTACATCAACAGTTGAAGAAAGAAGAGTTGGTTTTTGATGAAGAAAAAAAAAAGAGTAAACAAGAAGTTGGTTAGAAATATTTTCAGGAAGCTATCAAATGATGTAACTTTGGGACTGCCTAATGGTGGCAGTTAGAGAAACCTGACCAATTAGAATGTGAATAATTCAGGCATGGGCCAAACAGAAAAGTCCAAGTTAATGGACATAGATACCTTAAAAGGAATGAAAGAAATTCAACAATGGGAATGCAAATGTGTTAAGCATGAAGTAATCAGAGGAAGTCCTTCTGGAGAGAAACTCCATAAATATAAAGATTCAAAACCACTTGATTCAGTTGCAGTTTATTTTTTGAGTGCAGTTGGCAGACAGTTACTGGATCTGGTCGGAGTAACTGGTTATACTCAAACCAGTGAACTTTGGTCCAACTCAATCTTTCAAAACCCACAACTGATGGAGAAGATAAAAGTGATTTGAACCTCAATTATCATGCTAAAAAAGGAAATCATCATGAACCTGACAATTTAATAAGTGCCACTATGTTAAGACTCCTATTGAATTGAAAGATATTAGTAATTAGTTAACCACAATGTCTGTAGTTGAAGTGTTGTAGAGGAGAGAAGGGTTAAAGCCCGTAAAACAAACTAGAATAAATGCATTTAATTGTTATGTCCTCCTCCATAATTTTTGTTGAATGGTCTACATTTATTTTAATTATTACTTGTGACCTTTGAACTGACATGAAATATTAAGACAAAAGAGTTTCAGTTTGATGATGATGATGATGATAATAATAATAATATGCTACACTTATTTGAATTTATATGTTTACAACTTATTTATTGGCATGTACTCAACTACATTGGCTTGAAAATAAGGACCCAAGCAAAGAGGTAAGTAAAAATTCATCTTCAAATATAACATAATTGCTAGCCCCCAAGCATTAATTTTTATAAATGAAAACAACTTTACAAGATCAAATGAAAACAAGCCTTATGCCAATCTGCCAGTTTTGATTTAGTGTCAGTCAACAAAAGTAAGTAATTACCAGATGTTCATAGACTTAAAGTACAATATTTGACAGCTTATAAGATACTTTTAAAAAAAATTCCCAGAAAATCACCCTGTGTCTTATTAGGTCATGGGTCAACTTTTGGTTACTGGCTAGTAGAGTTCTAGAGCTGCAATGACTCTTAAATCAAACAGCAGACATCTCTATAAATGTAAACAAAGTTTGAATACATATGAAATTTTCAAAATGTCCTGACAAAGGGGAGGGCAAAAACCCTTCACTTGACATTCATAGTTTATACTGTTTATTTTTTTTTTAAATGCCTGCCAAATTGAGGTGTATCTGATAAGCTGTCAAATACGGTAATAATACCATTGAGCTAACCATCAACATATATTTGTAAAAAGAGAAAATGGAGACATTAAAATAAAAATTGAGCTCCACTTTGAAAACTAACTTAGTCCTTTAATACAACAAAAAGAATCACAAGTTTTCAATTCTAAAAATATTACTAAATAATATAGCACAATAAAAACTTTGATCAAAACCTTTCTTCTTATGAAGAGTGCAAAAAACTACAAAAATATAATTTTCAACCAACAAAAAATACTATTTGCCAATCATTTAAAGACAAAATACAAAAGTAGATGTTAATAACTTCAAATAATCTAATTGAAGTAGGTAACCATTTTCTAAGATTTGCATTTGCAGATATAGATCTCCAGATGAAGGCTGATGAATGTTGGTAAGTTTCTACTCAAGAGATAAGACTAAATTAACCCTAGATAAAAATAAATAATTAAATGAAAAAATAAAAATACATATTTCTGAAATTATTTCAAAAGTACAAACTGTATCAAAACTATGTTAGATCTTAGTTTGTAAAATGTTAAAAAGTTGATCAATTCTTATGTTCTGCTGGTAAACAGAACTCACAGTAATGGATGCTGAAAGGAAGTTAAGCCGCACATGAATTTCTGTAATATAGGTGTGATTTCAGAGCTTAGTTTTTATACAATCAGCTTTCATTAATGATTTTGACAGAATATTTATCCATACAATTTTGATTAAAAGAACAGAATTAATTCTTTCCATCTTAATAAATAAATTCCTATTAACTTTACACTGATAGCAACTAAATATTTGGGAGAATATAAATGAAAGGATTAAAATAATCTAACATGTCTAAAAGAGAGTGCAGAAGGTGAGTTTGCCATTTTGGCTCAAAAATCTTGGCTTTTCTATTCTTGTTTTTCCTTTTCCTTCCTGATTTTATTTGCGATGGTCCTAAACATACTTATTGCTAGTGTTGGACACAGTAGGCCCACATTTCAAAAAAGATAAAATGAATACTGGTTTCTAATATTTATAGAATCTAAAGTTGGCAGTAACAGAATTTTCTTGAATCAGAACAAGAGAAAAATTAGCCATGCTGTTTTTTGTAGTAGTTGGAATTCATAGCTTTATACATCTTAGCAGAATAAATGATCACAACCTATCAACAACTGCATTGCTTTAGTGTTAACTAAATATAACTTTGCATTTTTATAATTGCATCTCACAAAAAAGCCTTAAGTAAATTCAAAAAAGAATAAAATGGCTATTTTTTCCTTCATCAAATCCAAAACCAACAAAGATGTTGCCTATAGCCAGGTATTGGCCTTCTGAAGTGGATGGGGCATAAGAGAAATAAGTCAAGTGAAACATTTGATATTTATCAGAACTTAGATTATTGACAAAGAGAAAGGTCAGTTTTGGGAAACCTGCTTTATATGTCATTGAACCGTTCAGTTCTAATTTTTTTTCGTAATGATTATATGCATTATAATGATTTTAATAACAAATAACTTGGAAAGATGCCAAATAAAATATATACAATCAATGAACTAAATAATACTTATACTATTTTTGTTAAAATCATTTCAAATCTTTTTTTTTTTTTTAATTAAAAGAAAGGGAGAAGGGCAAAAAGTTACTCTTCCACTTTTTTGTTGTAGTATGAAATATGGTAATTGATTTTACCTATTAAGTTATCGAGTGACATCTTTAAAATGTTTATGGACAGTCTACTTTCTATTAAGTGAAAAACACTGAATAAAAAAAAAATTAATTTATCAAGTGCAGAGCAGCATTCCAGTTTATTATTATACAACAAAATTGAATTAAAATTATCAAACAAAATGAACCTGATATGATCTATAGTAAGTAAGTAAAGTTGGTGACCTTAGTCGAGGGTGACCCGAAGGCTCCCTTTTCAATAGCTACTACACGGAGGTGTAAGAGAGGGCACTACTCCATTCCCAGGATTGCTCCACTTTACCCTTGATCCTCACCTCATAATGCTGATTGCTAGGCAAGGCAGCATCAAGTACCATTTTTTGAGTCTTTGGTATGACTCGACCTGGGATTGAACCCCAGTATTCCGGACCATTGGCAAACACTATTCATTAGGCTAAAGGCCCAGTTTATATTAGGTTGTTTGAAATATGACTAATTTTACATTTAAATGTATAATAAAATTAGCTATTATTTTCCAAATAACCTAATATAATCTGTTCAAATCTCTTTAGTAGAGAATCAATAGGAATTGGATAAATGCTACATAAAGTCAGCCACAAAAATAAAAAATTTAAAAAAAAAAGATCTTACCTCATATAGACATTATTGAAACTTATGCGACAATTTTTTTAAAACTAAAATACAAGGGTAGGATGATAAGTGCATATGATGATGTCATATCTACTGTTGCTGACTTTGATCAATGGGATCCAAGCACTGCAACACAGATTGAATAAGTATGTGGGCCAGAAGAGGAAATATGTTGCAAAATAAACCTCATTTGGTTACATTCCATAGGAGTATCTTGGTCAGTCAACCCTTGTACCTAACAAGCCAGCCAAACATTTTTATTCTTTGCTATGTACTTTACTTAGCTAGCGTTATTAAAAACATTGCAGAAACATTTGACCTGTAAAATTTCACAAAATGTATTAATAGAATTTATAGTTTTCTTATACTATGACAATTCCAGCCAATCTATACAAAGTGTTCTTTCAGAAGAGATTCATTCATTTAAATACATCCAACTCATGCTTTCTACTATAAATTACAGAGAAACATTCCTGTAACAAGTGTCATATTTGATAGCATATAAAGAACCTCACCCCTTTACATTTTGATATTACAATATCATAGAGTTAGGCTCGGGCATAAATATTGGCAGTCACCAGCATCTAGGTAAAGAGCCTACTACATAATCTCAACTTAGCATATAAAATGCAGGAGATATTTTAAAGATATTTGGAGGAAAAAGTTTGAGCTATTATATACCAGCAAATATATTACCTATAATTCTAAGGAAATTTAAAAGTTATTTATTATAATTTGAAATAATGAATATTGATAAAGTATGTTGGTCACTTATTCTATTTCAACACTAGCAATTAATTTACAATAGAACAATCTAACTGCTTGAAAATATGATTTATAAAAGTAAATATCACTTGATAGGCTCAGTAAGTGTCAGAATTCAAGGCTTATTCAAAATACATTCTGTTGCTTTATCCCCCCACCCTGTTGATTTTTTTTTTTTTTACATCATTACTAATACTAAAACCCCTTACAACAAAGACAAAATTCAATTCCTATTCCATAGCACAGAAGAATTCAGATAAAAGCTGGACTGGTTAAGAGGATATGGTAAGAAAAGGTCAAAGTTCATCACAGAGACAGTAGGAAGACTGAAAGAAAAGATTTGCAATTTTATCTCTTGGTTTTTATTTCTCTTTGAAAAAAAAATATAGAAAAACTTTTTCCTTCCACCTCACTAGATATTTTTAATAACTAAAAAAGAAAAAAAAAAAAAGCTTAATGATGACAAGTATCTACTAGTAAGGTATATATGATTTTCATACATTTTACTTTTGTTACTCAAACATAAAAGTAATTCTTAAATTTTTAATTTCTTATAAATAATAACTAAAAAGAAGCCTGTTATTCCACAAATGTAAATACCAACTGTACAACAGCTGTCCAAGTTTGCAAAAGTAAATCTGATATAGTATTTATTACTAAAACTATTAGAAATGAAATAAAATCGTAACTTGATAGGTAAAAATCTCATTTTTACAAAAACAAAGATATGAAAAAAAAAAGGTTGTGTAATACTTTAAATAATCATACGAGTATCAAATATAAGCAATTACAAAGGTAATACTTTTGACAACTGGTCATTTCTGTCTTTCTGCAAACCAGTCATTGGTAGACAAATAAAATCTGATGCATTTGTTTCCAATGGTGGTACTAGTAGAGCATGATATACTCCTCAAAGATTACATCAGACCTACTGAACTTGACAATTAATGCTGTTTTATTGGCATAGTGTAATTACACCTCTCTCTCTGTATATATACCGGTGTGTATATATATTATATATATACATATATACATACATACACACAAAGCAACTTATTGCTCCTTTCATGGCAATTTCAAATCAAACTAATGCAATTATTTTTAGTAATAACCTATTAGCTTTTTTGTTTGCAGTATACATTCATCTTTAAATCAATGAGCAAAATACAAAAGTTTATCTAATAAGAACATATTTAAAGCCTATATAAGTAAACATTAATCACAATACTAAACTAAGAAATTATGGAGTAAAATGAGCTAAAAGTCACAAAAATATCTTTAGACTGAAAAATAAACTGATAAAACAGGGATCAGTAAACACATTTCACAAACATTTGTTAGCGAGTTCAATCCTTACTAAATGCTATAATGGCCTAGTGGAAGACATACATAAATATTTACATTGATTTCTCAAATTTATCACCAAATCACATGAGAATTTTTCTTACAATGAAAATAAAAGAAAACCACAATATAAATTTAGTGAATAAAATAAACTTGAATAGCTACTTTCTTGATATATTACTAAGAGGCAAAATATTTCTTTTTAAAAATTCTATTTCCATATGTTTGATAGATTCCTATTGATCCACATAAAATAAATTTACAATACATATTTTTCCTTATATCCTAATATATAGTTTAGAAAGTCTGTAAATATAAAATTACATGCATGCATACAATTTTCTTTACAGCCTTACTTTAATTCCTACTACAGTTGTGACCTTAAAATTAATGTACCATAATTATCAGCAGGATTTTGGACCAAAATAATCCTTCAATATTTAAACAGAGATAATAAAAATATATCAAAATATTAAACATGAAAATTTTACAAGTATTGAAGTAACAAGAGAACCTAAAGATAAGGACTACAAAACTAAAAGAACTATAAATATTAAATCTTAATAGGTAAAAACCAAAAATACCCTTTGTTCAATTTATAATATTAGCTTTAAAAGTTATAAGCAAATATTCCATAACTAGAATAAGACTTAAAAATCACTATAATGAAAAGGAAATTATTTGTACTGAATAAATTAGTACAGGCTATAAAATTTTCTTCAAGTTATAATTACAGATAAAAAAGATTAAAATATATAACAGTGTGAATAATCATAAAAAAGTAATTAAGAAATACAAACTTGAAATAGAAACGTTTTGTAATGTGTATTAGTTGCTATCTTAATTTTTTACAAACCAAAAGGATTTACAAAATGAAAGTAATTAATTTCCCTTGCAATTGGAAAAACAAACAGCATCAAGAAACAATAGATACAAGGATTTTTTTCTATTTTTAAAGAGAAACACAAATCTAAAATCAATTCATAAAAAAAGATATAAAAATCACAAGATAACATATTAAAGGATTCCAGGTAAATTCATCGTATAGTAAATTTATTGTCAGTAAATTCATTATATCAGATTAATTGCTCTTATAATATAGGGCTTCCCTAACCTCTTTATTAAATTCTTTAAAGCAATGATTAAATTCTGAATTTAGCCACAAATAATTTACCTATGATGAATTTACTGGCGATAAATTACCAGACGAATTTACTGACAAATTTGACACAATGTGAATTTAACACAATGAATTTACCATACACAATATGTTTGAATACAATAAAAAAATAATGATCTCCAGAATTTACAGATATTAAAAAAAAAAAAAATCTCTAAGTGTGCAGACAAAATCATTGTAAGAAAATATAGGAATTGACTTCATTTGGAGAAAAATAAATTATCAGCTGATATTGTTCTGTAGTAACAAAGGCCTATTAACTGAATAAAAAGCTTAAAGCTAGATATCAATTAATCTGATGCCCAGATGTCACCAAATCTTTCTTTTAAAGCCAATCTTTGTTGCTCATTACAGCTGGCCATAGTACACCTCCTGCTTATTGTCTGAACAAAAGCACAAGGTAAATACTATCCATCTTCCTTCACTTCCTGCTTATTCCAAAGCCTAAGGCTCTAATACATAGGTCATATGATAAAGAGTAAATTCATAGAATTACATGAAAAAAAAAAAAAAAAAAAAAAAAAAAATCACATTAACTATTTTCTATCTTTTTTTTTTTTAACTAAACATTTTTCTGTAAACCTGCTATTAAGTCAGAGATAAGTGTAAAGGTTATGAAAAAGAATGTCTACTACTAAAGAAGGTATAGTCAGAAGGAAATTATCTTAGCTTAGTCACAAAGAATGGTGCCCATTCAGGAGGCCAATGAGAGTTCCTAATTTGGCACAACTCAACTGCTGCTACTTGCTCTACTCACTGCTATCGATCTAACATTGGAGAAAATTATTTTGAATGCTTTCCATGATCAGCCTAACAATGACAACATACATTTAGCATCAATTTGAATTGATTTTGGCAATTCCCAGAACAATCTCAAGAGAAAGATTCAAAAAGCAACCACCCTAGAGTTGCCATGGTAGTTGAAGCTTGAAGCCTTCGACATAGATGCTGTGCTTATAAGTCCTTCCAACTCCACATCCAGATGACCTGAAGATGAATTGCTAGGTGACACAGAAAATAAATAAAATACAAATAAATACTGCTCACTATCCTGAAAGCACAAAATCAAATCATCAGCTTAATAAAATAGGGCAAATTTTAGAGTAAAGTTAAACAGATTTTGAAAGGCATCAAATTAAATTTGAGCTGTACAGAATATTATATACTTTCTACAAATAAGCAGGAAATAATTTTTTCATATTCTTAAATATTTTTAACAGATTGTCCTTAAAAGTTACATTATCTTAAAGAGGACAAATAAGAAAATATGTCAGAAAAAATTTATCTTGTTAAGTTAAAGCCATTTATGCTTCAAAGCAATGACAAGTCCATTTTATCTTCCATGTGCACACACAAAAGAAATATTAAAGGGAACTAATATTTGAGTTATATTTTCTCTTTAGTTACAACAAAATCAATAATGTACAAAACAGTATCAGTTATTTTTTAGTTGTATGATAGGCCATAACAATAAAATTACAATGCCAACATCAGAGCTAAACTGATATTTATTATTACAAGCCAACTTCAGATGAAAACTAGATGCAAGCAACCACCTTCAAGTTAGTTTCAACTTGAATTAAATTATAAAAAAAAATTAACTAATTAGTTATCAAACATTAGTTATTAAACATTTTTGTGAAATTTATGAGAAACATAGACAAATATTTATTACAATAATAATCACTAACTTTTCTTGAAATATTCTTATTGATGCATAAAAGCTTTCCTTCTAGCAACTAAATTTAAATAGTTAAAATAAAAACTAATATTTAAAAAAAATTTAATCTGCACGTATCATAACAGTACCAAATATATGTTTGTACCGCCATATGCAAATGGGTTAATGCATGTATTGCTATGTCTTAAGTGGTAGTCAGACCCTGTTGTAACCTCACCATGACAAAAGTTGACAAACACACAAAACTCTGTCTTAGTTCACTCACACAAAAGCTTATTTGCTACTACACTTTTAAAGTAGTTGTTGGAAGAAAGAAACAGAATATGAAAACTAAGTCGCCTACTTTAGCTGAATAAAGAGAAACAACATGTTATGAGGAGAAAGAGAGAGCAGACACAGACCTTTAATTTTCTTCCACATTTCTGTTGCAGTTCTAATATATTTGTTTGCTGGTTTCATCTCCACAGCTGCGTCTCTGGTGAGAGACCCCTTTTCAGATCTCACTCCAAAATAGGGATCACAACTTTCAACTATCTTTACATTGTCTTGGCTAGTGTTCACTCTCATCTTTACCTCATCACATCTTCTAGCCAACTAACTTTCAAACCTGAGTCGTCCCCTTACTTCTGTCTGGTGTCGGAGGGAGGACATATCCATTCCCAGTGGTTCCACACCTGCACAGAAGATTTGGGATCTGGGAGGGGGGTCTAGTCATTTTTAATTACTGCAGCCATTTACCTGTGACTGGCTAACCTACAACTAGTGTTTTGGCCTGAATCAGGTCAGCTGGCCACCCCGCAGACTGTCTACTTTTTCTTATTTTTTTTCTTCTCTCTCTCTCCTTCCTCAGAAATTCTCTTGGACCTACCATATCACATTACATGCATAGCTCCTAGTATAATCAACATCTTGTTTTTTCCTTGATTTATTCCATTTCAGAAAAGCTGAAGATTACCGACATTAGCAAATGCATTCTTTTGCAATGTTTTATTAAACAAAGAGTTTTTTTTAGTGATTTTTATATCAAAACTTACTATAGAGTTTTCATATTCTAGATGACACAATTTCAAATAGATTTTCATGAAAATAAACATTTTATAAATATCTGTCATAAAAAAAAAGCTGAATATTTAATTTTTAAGTAGAAAATAAAATTAAAATATTTTACAAAATGAAAGGATCACACTTTCTTTTAAAGACACATTTTATAATATTCAAGGTGAGTTAAACATTATCAAGACTGAAGCTATATCTATCATTCTGGATTTATCTAGACATTTTCTTCTATAGCATATTCTATGGGAAAAAAATACAGTAATATCAGTGGTCAGAAACAATCTAAGATAATGATTTCCCTCAGCACACCAATACTATGCCAAATAAACATTACAATCCATCTCTGACATTCACAAAAACATTCCCAATCTCCAATAAGCAATTTAAAAATACAACTGCTAATGATATTTTGATGCAATTTTGGCAAACTATTTCATATCTGTCTAGCAATATCAAACAATAATATAGTTATAACAGTTTACCTAAATGATTCATAGCCAGCAACTGAACAGTAAATACCTTAACGAAATACATTTCTTTGCCATATCACTGTATTATGATAATTCACTATTGATCCAGTAGATATATATATATATATATATATATATATATATATATAGTGTCCATAATTAAGAGAAAAAAATATGTGCTTGTCTTTTAAGGGAGCTTTTGTAAAGTATATCATTATTCAGTAAATAATTAACAATTTAGAATAATACATTTTTAAAATTTTGCTTTATTATGAAATAAACATCAGACATTCAATTAAATACAATATTGTAAGAAAGATAATGAAATTATAATTTGTTTTAAAATTCTAAAACTTAAAAAAAATGGGAAAGTGTTTTAGTATCAACCACATTTTTATGTAAATAATTATGTGGAACAAAAACAAAGCAAATATAACAGTAAAAAGAAAATGATGGATCAAAGTTTCTTATTATCCAATACATTTTCACATCATTATGATACTATAATTATATAAAGTATCAAAGATTGATAATTAATCACAACATTAATTTAGGCTTTATACAATATGTATAAAAGTAACATGGTTGCAGTAGATTTTATAAGTATGTGAGATTTATGCCAGTATAAAAGATTTTATATAATTTGAATATGGGATTTAACCAACTTCCCTGCAAGTCAATATATGACACAAAATCATTTTATGATGGGGAGCCACAAACAAATCAAGACTAAAGTGTGGCTATTTCAAAAAATGCATATTGGGGCACCTCAAGTGCTAAGCCATGAACTCATCCCTGCAAAGCAGATACTGCCTGGGGGTTAGTGGGGGCAGCCCCCTGGGACCAGGCAATTCAAATTAATAACACCCATCCAACACAAACATCAGGCAGGCTAATGTTATTAATTCAATAATAATTCAATAGTTAATTTAATTTAAATATGTCAAAATTATAAACAGAGCTGTAGAGTCAATACATAAAACCTGCAAGTTTGAACCCCTCAGTTTACTTTATCTTGGACTCCAATTTCAAATCCTTTTGATTTAGATATCAATATAGTAAACAATAAATGAATTGTTTTATATATCAATTGAAAACTCTCAATAGACAATACAAGGCAATTCCAACATTGAGTGTATTTTTAAATTTGCTGCTATTGTTATTACAAAGTGTTCAAAAACAACTGACTCAGTTGACACTTTCTTGTCATTGTAAATTTTTTCATGTTTTACTGCAAAATTTTCAAAGAACTTACCAAGGTTTTATTATCTATTACATTTATACTACAATTTAAATTTATTAAAAGTCAAAAGTTATTAAGTATACCAACTAAAACTGACTTCAGTAACCCAAGAATTGCTGACATCAACTCCATAGCCCTGATTGTAAAAGTCAATGAGATAGTTTAAATTTTTGATAGGAGTGTCAATCAAAGCTCATTCAGCAAGGCTAGCAGCCCTGTTTCAGTTAAAAAGTTAATATAAACTATCTTTAGCAGCCACAATACAAGTGAAGAATTTTTAGTAACCTTGAAAATTTTCAGTACTTTAAGATGTAGTCTACTTGGCAATATTTGGCTAAATAGATAAATGAAAGACACTATGTCTTAGCCAATCAATCACAGACAAGCCTAGACAGTGTTTGCTTGTCAATAATTATAGCACAAGGAGCTGAATTAAGACAAAGTCATAAAGACATTCACAGAACAGTGTCACAAAACCTGTCGAAAGTAGTCACCTTTTTCTTGGACCAGATGGTTCAGACTGCAAAGTATTGGTGAAGTTGCAGTTCAGAGCTGAAAGAAGAAATGCTGACAGTTTCCAATTGAAGGCTCAACACCATTGTTGCCTGTCAATTATCCATGCCATGTAAGTATTTGCATTTTAGCCCAAGACCCAACCAAGTATCAATCTTGTTAAAGAAACCGACATCAGGGGAAGAGTTAAAGCAACCCTTATATATGTACTGATGAATAAAAATATATAGACCAGCTGCCTAATAAGGGTTTGGTCTTCCAATATGTCTGCAAAACAACACTTCTCTAATCTGACATGACCTTACCAGGCCTTTAAAGGTTTCTATAGAAACTAGTACCAGGATGTTCATGGCAGATTCTTTAACTACTGAAAGTTATATGGTGGAGGTTCTGAAGAATAAACTTGCTGATAAAGCATAACCCCTAACTACTCAAAGGGATTGGAATCTAGAGAGTTTGATAGCCAAGATAACAGTGTAAAGTCTTCATGTTCTAAAAACCATTCTTGTACAACTTGTGCAGTATGTCAGGGTACTCTGTCCTATTGAAAGATGTCATTGCCATCAAAGAAAACTGCTGCCATGAAAGAGTGTACATGGTCTTCAATCATGTTCAAGTGGCATAACAGTTATTGTCATAGGAAATGGACTTAGCAAGCCAAGTTCAAATCCTGGACAAGACTTTGAGTTTCAATTCACACTTGAGAAAGACATGAATCCATCTCTTTTCCTCCCACATCAGCTATAGGTAAATAGAAGTGTAGACTGGACTGTCTAGTCTTGGTACAATAACTAGTCTAAAGGAAAGAAAACTCTGAATTCAAGCCACCTGTACTTCACTTAAAAATTGACCTTGTGTCACATTCTGCCCCTGACAGAGGAGAAAAGTAAATACACACATGAATGTTAGCACCCAATGTTTACCAACACAATATTGCCCATACAATCATGCTGCTTCCATCAGCTTGTTTTCCCCACAGTCCAATATATTGTCATCGATTCCCCAGGATAACAATACATACATACCTGTCCACCTAATTCAGAAGAAAGTGAAAGTCACTGAACCAAATGACCTTCTTCCATTGATACAATGTTCAGTTCCAATGCTCATATGCCCACTGAAGATGCTTTCAGCAATAGACATTAATTAGCATGGATACTCTGACTAGCTTATAACTAAGCAGACTTGTATGCAGAAAGACTCACAATGTACTGTATATTATGACATATTCTAAGCCTTGCCATTTCAAAAATGCTCTGACCTAGTTTTCTAACTATAACAATTTATCTTCATCAAAATCACTCAAATCTTTCTTCTTGCCCATAACTTAAGCAACTCAAACATATTAAGATGATATACTCAAGGTCAGCTTAACTGAAAAGAGACCAGAGTTTATTATTATTTATAACTGTTTTAATAACAACCATTTTGATTAGGAAGTCAATTTAAATTAAAACTGAAATAACTTGTTTTATGTATAAGATTCGAAGAATTATTAACACTTAAAACTGTGACCATTTCTAATTACCAAACTACCTCAGAATACCATTGCTATTAAACAATTATTTAAATTTATACTCTAAAGTGCCACTGAATACAATAGTTAAAACATGATATTCTTTATTCAGTAGATGAGACATGATGTAGTTGAAAAAGTTTTAAAGGAAAAGATGCTGTCATAATCAATGTGAATATAATCCAATTAAAAATATAATGGTTAATACTTCAATAATTTTATGATTGGGTTAGTTAAAATCAGTATATTCATTAAAATATTTTTTCTATTATTTTTAGATTTATACAAGAAATGAAAAGAAAAGAAACCATGACATCTTTCCTCTGAAAATATATTCCTTTAGAATAGATCAGCCAAAATAATGTGCAACAAAAGAATGAGTTTAATAGCCTCAACAAATCTTGAAAGAATGGAAGTCAACCCTTCTGAAATATCTATCCTAATAAATACTTTAACATATTTTTCTAACCTATATAAATCAATTATTCAAACTATTTGGGGGATAAACTGTCTTTCTACAGTATCTGAAATGATCATTTATACAATCACTTACAAAACTTGGCAGTGCATAACATAGGTGAACCTCTATAAATTAATGTTTTCAATGATTCATAAAAAATAGAAGATAAAACATAGCATATACTTTGAAATAAAACATTAAAATAAAGTATGTGAAAACATTTCTAAACATGGAAGTAGAATTAAAAAGAAGATAAAAAATATACAATAAGAAATAATCATTTTCAAACAATAATCACATGGCAAAAAAATCATGTTTATAATTGTAATTGATATAATTGATTACCCAAGAAAAACTTGGAGAAAGTAGAATTTTCTATTGGCTATTATTTGATAATTATTGCATTGAACTTTGCATTAATAAAATCTTATATTTTATATACACTGAAGTCTCTTAAGATTAGTTTTTATTCTATCATCACATTTTAATTGCAAACTTTTCTTCTGGAATTATGTTAATCCAAATAAACAGTCAGAAATGCCTTAACATTATATGATACATATACTATTCCTTAATAAATATTCAGATCATGCAAAAACAATTATTAGCAAACATTCTAAATTAGATATTTTACAACTGATAGTTTTTAAAAATAAAAGCTATGATACCAATCTAGGGTACCTGTAGAACTTGGAAATATGCAAAATTGATCAAACAAGTACATTTTCAAGAGGTAGAAATAAAAGAACCTATAGTAAAAAAAAAATAATGTGTGAAACATGCTTTTGACAAACAACCTAATTCTTAAAACTTGTACTAAAATTAGAAGCAATATCTCAAAGCAAAACAATAGAGAAAGTATAACAAATATTAAATAGGCTACAAAATTTATATATTTTATAAGGTATAACTCAGATCTTCATTGTATTTATCAATTAGGTTTTGAATTACTAATGACTACAAAGTCTTATTTCATATGAAACAAAGACTACAAAAATATTAACACTCATTCTTGTTGAGAAATACATGCAGAGTCGTGTCTGCAAGAATAACAAAGAATAATTATGTAACATAATTTAGATCATTACTGTTTTCAATAATGATCTCTGAACTCTACCAAACCACCCCAAACTAAAACTTTGTTGTGAAGACAATGCTAAATTAAAGAATGACATGTTATATGCCAAAGGAGGAGATTAATTAATTTAGGATAGGCATAAAGATTAATCATATACTCTAAAGTAATTGTCAAATCTCATGAGAATACCACCGTTTCATATTTTTACATAAATAGTTTGAGAATGATTTATTACAGAAGGGAAAAAATTGAGGTGTTATATATTTCTTGATTTATATATAAGAATTAGAGTTGTAACTAAGTTTTAAACTTTCAAACATGCAACATATAAAAACAGAAATATAAATGTCAGAAAGAAAGTAAATGTTAATGATGTACTTTTGATACTTATAAGTTATATATTCATCAAAAACATTCTACAATGAAATTAATCAAATCATTATCCAACAATACCTCAACATAACTAGAGAATATACTGAGTATTTAAAGCAACACAGCACAATGATATAATGTAACCAATATTAATAAAAAAAAATCTATTGCAAAACTATCAAGAAAATAAATGCATAAAATATTTTATTAATGCTTATTTTGGAAGCATTGTGCGACTGTTTGGTAACAAATAAAATACAGTATAAAGTAACCAGTATACAATTATTCTATAACCTTCAATTCCTGACATAGAATTTTTAAACTAAAAATACAGTAGAAAAATGTTGGATGATAAATTGATCATATATTTATTCAGCCCAAATCATTAATATTAGCTTCTTCAAGTAAGAGTGCATATTAATTCCAAACCATATCCAATGTCATCATACCTATTCATGCAGATAGTGAAATTCAGGTTAATTCAAAATCTAATTGAGCTATACAAAACAGGATTCAAGGAAATTCTGGGATAGTGTATACAAATTTATAAACGAAAAATATTGAGCATTTGCAATGAGAGCTTAGGAATTTTGTAGTATATTGTCATTTTATAAAAACATTTGTTTACTGTTAAATATGTTGCAGAATTTTAAAGCAATTTGGATTTTAAAGAATTCCTTGCAAATACTTATTAGATTAGAATCTGAAGGGTGTAATGATAATATAAACATAAAATATTTGTATAATGATGGTTCTTTAAATGCGTTAGTTGAACCACATTTTTGTTAAAATTATCCCACATGTCAACTGATTTGGTAATAAATCAAAAGTAAACTTTTAAAACTTCTGTTGATTTCCTTTGGTAGGATAATGTGAAGGTTTTATAAATAAAAATCAATTCCTTATGACACTCACATAGAAAGAAAACTGATTTTAGAACAAAGGATGTTATTCTACTGGATTAATTCAGCATCTCAAAATCAATCTTTACATAGTATAAATAATACACACTTTGAAAACCAACTGAATATATCTTCAAATCAAAGTGAATCTGATAAGCCTATACAAGATAAGGTTAAATTATTTTTTCATAAAATCATTTGTTTCCTCTCATTTTTAAGAGAATATAACCAAATATTTAATAAATCTTTTAAAGTAATATCAACATTTCAGATGAACATAAATTTCATTATTGATTTTTTTTCTAGATAAGCCCTCAACTACAAAAAATATATAACTAAATTTTAAAATCTGATAGGAGTTCAACAAAAAGATACTAATCAAAAACTGGTCATATACCTATAAGATTTTAAATTAAAAAATCAAATAATTAGACTTTTTCTTCTTCTTTTAGTGTTTAACACTAGCCTATTTTCTATAAATAATAATGGGATTATTTATATATAGATCAGTACTTCTGCCTAGGACCAGTGATGCTCCCCAGCACTTCTGGATCAGAGTGTAGTATCTGTACTTGTGAAAATTCCATGCTTATTTTTAAAACTACAGCATGAAATATACAGATAAAAAGAGTTACTTCAAAAAGTATAAAATTTGATACTTCCACAAAAATAGATACAAAACAAGAAAAACCAAATACATACAATTATTCTAATTCTTAATTATTTTCTACTATATCTAATTAGATTTTCACAGGTACTGGTAACACACTCTGATGTTAATCAGAAGTAGCAGGAGAATAAACTTTGATGCTAGACAGGGTGCACAGATACTAGACTCTCATTCTAGAAATTCTAGACAGTTGAACAAAAAAGAAACAAAAAGTCATTGTTCATTAGATAGATTTTTTTTGCATTTAATACATTCAAGTTCTCTAGATAAAATAATTATATATATATATATATATATATATATATATATATATATATATATATATATATATATATATATATATATATACACACACACACAAACACAGATACTATTACCAATAAATAATCGCCCTGTTGGCTCAGACTGTAGAACACACCAACTGCACCTCTGCAGAGGAGTAAGACCCCTGCAACAAGTGTCCTGGATATGAGACTAAACAATCTGATGGTGAGGTTCCAGTAATGCTGGAGCTTTGGGGAATGTGGAGTATCCCTTCATTGCCATTGCTCCCAGGTCCACTCTGGCCTGGAATGGTAGCAACTGATAAGGGTCCTATTTATAGGTCAAATAAAACCATGGTTTCGAGACTGTACTGTTTTTGCATTTAAATTGCGTACTCATGCTAAACTGAATTGTTTAAAATAGAACTCTTTGGACCTCTAAAATGTATACTTATGCTAAACTGAATTAACTGAAATAAAACTGTTTTGAAATTAATTCTGTGTATTGCTCAGTTGGCTGGGGCTGTAGAATACACCAACTGCACTTCTGCAGAGGGGTAAGACCCTATTTGTATAAAAATAGATTTGGTGTTAAATAACCTACAAAGATTGATATAACATAAAAACCAACAAACCAATAAATAAACACTCCTAACATTTTTTTATAAAAAATTAATTTTCTTTTAAACCAAACTTTATTCTTTCAAGTAAAACATTATACAACCAAAATAAATCTTAGATATTTTTAACTACCAAGTTCTACAACATTGAAACACTAACCAAAAATAAAATTACATCTAAGAATTGTACTTATTTTTGGACTACTACATATTCATATTTTAGGTTACAGAGTTTCAATGCTGTTGAGTGTTGTAATTGATAATATCTATTAATATTTGTTCTGATTGTTCCACTAAAAATAACAAAATTCTAGTATCTTTGGTTTAGAAGAAAATTAACTTTTTATAAAAAATCGTAACGGGTTTACTTACTTATGACCAATATGGTACTTGTCTCATTGAATATCAAATAGAATGTTATTATAAAGAAGGTAGTTTTAACAAAAAACAATTTCCCATGTATACAAGATGAACATTAAGTACTGAAATACGTGTGTGTGTGTGTGTGTGTATATATATACATACACAGATTTTAAAGGTTACTTGTTTATATCAGATTGTGATTATTGACCTTTGGTTCTACATTGAATTTGACCATTTAGACTTATATTTCTCATACTTATAGGCAAAGCTAAAGAAGTATGTACATCATATTAAATACAACCCTACAAGTTCTGCATAGTTTGAAAATGACAATTACACATAGAATTACAAACATAAACAGTTTTTATCAGTTATTTAGAATTATATAAAGTGTGGAGTTCAAATATAATATATTGAAATGAAACCCATAAAGAAGAGTAATGAGTTGAAAATCAAACAAAACTTTATACATAAATTATGATAAAAATGAACCACAAATTAACTTATACTAACCACTCTCCTAAAATGAGGAAAATAATTACATACAATGTTAAATTTCATTTTCTAGTCATATCAATAAAATAAAATAAATGTTTCCTAAATAGCCAACATTTATACAACTAATTTCAATTTAATTTTTATAACTATTTTCAGTTTATAAAAAATATACAGAGGTTTCATAAGAAAAGCTTTTTTATGCTTTATAACCCAAAATGTGTTTATGTAAACTAATGTGCAAGTACCATTCAAAGAGAAAATGGAAGACAGAAGATTTATCTGATTCTATATGATCAGTATTACATATTAATATTCATGAGACTTGCTTTCTAGCTAAAATAGTTTCATATTTCTCACTGTAGTTAAGTTTCAAACCCAGGTAAAAGCCAGAACTTCAAAGGTTGGTTTTTAAAACAAGAAGTCCCTCCTTAACAAGTTATACAGTAATAATTCTTATACAGGATTCCTAGCATTTTATAAAAATACATAGTAATATAACTTCCATTTTCATACACAAGACAAATACACTCTAAATTTACTCCAAATTGGATTTTTTAAAACAAAACATGAAAGCATAAAGAAAAATGAATTAAATCTATTTTAATAAATATAAACATGCTCAAAGCAAAACATGTACACTTTAGATTATATGAGTTTTGAGTGTTGTAAATTTTTTATGTAGCAAACCCCCTATAAAAAGATTTTAACTTGGTTTGAAATAAAGATTTTTTTAAAGAAATGAATTCATAGATACAGAGTTATTTATCTGCCATGTAAAATTGAACTTCAGACTTTTGGGATTTCAATTTCAATTTCATTAGAATTTGAGAGATAAATATGATTATAATAATAAGTCCTCATTGGCCTAGTGGGTAGAGTATTCGCCAATGGCCCAGGAGACCTGGGTTCAATCCCAAGTAGCATCATACCAAAGACTTAAAAAATGGTACTTGATACCTCCTTGCTTAACACTCAGCACACAGGTACATATCAAGGGTAAAATGGAGCAATCCAGGGGAAGCAGTAGTGCCCTCCCCTACACCTTGGTGTAGTAGCTATTGAAAAGGGAGCCTTCGGGTCACCCTCAACTACAGTCACCAATTTTACTTTTATAATAATAAGTGAAACATTAGAGAGAATCAAGTTTTCAAGGATTCAATAATTGCTGCTAAATAACATTTTGAAATATACAAATTAGAAGAGTCAAATCTACAAAACCCATCAATTACACATCAAAAAGTATATGACTATAAAAGATTTTATATAGCTAACCTCTTTACATTGTTATCTGTATAAGTTGGTACTGATATTTTCACTTTTTCCTCCATAACTCAGCCCCAGCTATGACTTAAATAGTACCACTACTGTTCTTCTCCAAGGATGGCTTTGGCATTAAATAAACCGTGAAGACTGATATGCCATTAAACAAAGAAACTAAACCAACCAAAACTCAGGTTATCTTTACCAGTGGCTATTGTACTGCATAAGTTGGATCCTTCAAATGTCTAAATTTCGGAAACTCATAATCATTAAAATTTTCAACTCAGTCTAACAGATTCACATATGTAACTTTAAAACCTTCTTCATATCTAGTTATCTCCAGCTAAAAGCTATAAAACTGCATAAGACTAAATTTCTGGTAGAATAATCAAACATGAAGATTGTCCAACATTTTCATGCACTAAAATGAAAAAAAATTACAAATGGAGGCCTGAATTAATAATGTTAATACATTATGAAATTAGTCATCTTTTTTCCTATCATCACTTGTGATGAAAGTGATTTTTTTATAATAACTAGAAGATCTACACAATAGCTGGATGCAGATGAAAAGGTAAAATAACTTAAGTCATCCCTGAAATTTATGGTGATAAATTGATAAGAGAAGTAATTTGATATATAATACAATTCCTTCAAAGTAGCTAAACAATGTACATAGATATGTAAACCAATTTGAAATAGTCTATCTAAAATTCAAACAGCACCAAGTTTGTTGAATAGAAATGATGTCATTTTCCTGTATAACACCACTCTCATATTACAAAAAGGATATTACTTAAGTTCAATCAGAAAAAGACAGATATTTTATACATACTGCCAATTCACTCAATCTCTTTCCTACAGATAGCCATTTTTCCAAACATATAAACTACTTCTTTTCTCCAGTCAAGATCAGAATAAAGAAATTTTCAATGAACTGTTAAGTTCTTTTAATGAAGAATTCTTTTGGAAAAGAATTGATGACATACTGTCATACTGTATAAAGACTGAATAGGAATATTGATTGAATAAATATTATGAATTTTTAAGCATTTGAAATTTTGATAGACATCATAAGCATTAAACCTAAGCATAGAAATTTTAAATAATGACACATAAAAATATAGATGATAATAATAATAATAATAATAATAATAATAATAATAATAATAATAATAATAATAATAATAATAATAATAATAATAAGCACAGGAATGCTTCAGTTTTATTTAAATCATTTGTAATTATCTCAATGTTTAGACAAAATATATCTATTTTGTAATGCCTAATTTTTTCTTAAACTCTATAAAAACATGTAATAACGTAAATAAAAATTCTTCAATAGCAAAAACAATCAAATATTTTTCAAATAAGTAAAAAGCAATAATCTCAAAATTTAACTTAATAGTTACAAGATTCTATTGATTAGCCATAAGTTAGCACCAATGATAATAAATTACTCTCAGTATGTGTAAGAATCTAACAGATCTGAGAAGCAATTCATAAGAAAAATAACCTTGAAATATTTAAGTTGAGAAATTCATAATGTAAATAAGATGAAATGCTTGCAGCTAAATTAAGAAAGAAAAAAAAAAGAATTTTTGATCTGAAAGTAAATCTTGATAGGGAGGCTACCATGATAACAGCATCAAAAGGAAAAAGAACATCAGTAAAGCAAGGAAAATTGTTAGAGAAAACTAGCCATGGTAAAATAAGAGTTAAAAAGAAGATCAACATCAGAAGAGCTCTAAAGAATTATATGAATGACTCAGAGACCTTTAAAGTGAAAACTGAAAAAGGAGAAAAATAAAGGAAATCAATGAAGTGAACAAGCCTAAGAATATAGCGCTACCTAACAGAAGCCAGTTTTGCTATTGACCAAAGAAGATATAAACTCAGATTAAATGTGTTCCAAATGTACAAAATTTTTAAGGCATAAAAAAGATTTCTGCAGAGTTCAAATATACTAAAATATCTTCAGTGTGATACAATAATAAAAAATAAAAAACTTATTTATCAAATCTAAAATATAATAAGTGTAAAAATTTCTTTCTTTGAGGAAAGCCTTTTCTAACATTATGCCTTACACAGTAAAAAAAGTAAATGATTTATGTCATTACATGACTAATAAGTAAAGTTTTGGTAATCCCTAACTTAGTAACAGTATAATTTCAAAACAAAGGGATAAAGATCAAAATAGACTCATTACATGTAAAAATCTATTTGCATTTGGATTCGACATTCTGAATACAAATAATATAAGTAAAAATAAATACCAAAATTATCAATTTCATGGCAACTACAAATACAAGAAATATAAATTACCATGAATATCAAAAATCTTATTTAAATAGAGATATTATAGTAAAGAACATTTTCAATCTCTTGGGCAAACAATTCTTTTTCCAAAGTCATTGATTTATTTTTATGTACTGTTTTAAATGACACTATAAATTCATTGTTTAATAAGACAGCTCATAAAATTTTATTATTTCAATATCTATTTTCAATTTGAATTTAATCTGAAGAGATTTATTATCATATTGGAAGATACTTCAGTGATACTATTCCATAGATAAAGTCTACAGAACATTTGAAGCAGAATGACTACATCCAAGTTTCTGTGTGAGACCAATAAGGTCTAGCAATGTATGACAGTAAACTAAATTATTATGAAACAGAACAAATAATGTGATTGAGTATTTTTTTAAATTAAGTCAAATGAAAATGGCAAATAACAGATTCATATAAAATCATTTTAAAGTAATTTTTCATGCTTTTATACCATTAAGACTGTAAGAGCTTGAATATGAAAGACATTAGATACATAGCTAAGTAAGGACAAAATAGTATTGAGGTTTTTCTAAAGAAAATGCTATTATAATTATTTAAATACTTATTTTGGATTTGAACGCTAGTTACAAAGTTTTTCACATCCTTCTCTCGATGTAGTCAGCATATCTAAGTCCATATCATCATAAGAGGAATAAATATTGAAGAGAAAATAAAAGCTATAATTGGAATCAGAGAATGGGTAATTTAAAATGAAAAAGATAAAATCAATTTGAGTCCATGACCTTGAACTAATGAGTATAAGTTCAACAAATTAAAAGCATCTTGAAAAATACATTCCTCCTTAGTTGATATGGGCAAAAATTGTATAAACTTTATGTATATACATGTGTAAGTGTATATAGTTTTACATATTTATATGTTTCTAAGAAACATTATGAAGAAAAATCTTGAAGATAAAAAGATTTATTCAAAGTGATAAAAGATATCTAATTTCATTGCCATTTTTGTCTTGAATAAAACTAACATTTTTACACTATTATTTATTTGCTCACACAAACTGATATTTATAACTGCAAAACAAATTTTAATTCTATAAAGAAAATAATTACATACAAAACATTTAAGAAATAAATAAATAAATAAATCTGAAAGGAACAAAATGTGATGTTTCAAGACAATAAAGAGTCAATCCTACTGAGTAGAGTGTTCACCAATGGCCAGGGAGACTAGGGTTCAATCCCAGGTCGAGTCATACCAAATACTCAAAAAATGGTACTTGATACTGCCGTGCTTAACACTCAGCATTATAAAATATAGATCAAGGGTAAAGTGGAGCAATCAAGGGAATGGAGTAGTGCCCTCCCCTACACCTTGGTGTAGTAGCTATCAAAAAGGGAGCCTTCACGCCACCTTCGACTAAGGTCACCAACTTACATCATGAAAGGAATATACTAATATCTTCATCTTTGAATTGAATTTTAGAAACTTGCATCTTCCTCTTTTTTTTTTTCTCTCTTTTTTTTTAAATCACAATATTTTAGCCCTTGACCCTTCCTCAATCCAATAACTTTTAGAGAATGTTGACTGAAAAAATCCTTTATTATATATCCAAGACAGGTCTATTATTTTCATCTTGTTTGTCATATTTGATAACATTTCTTGACTTCATCAAACATGACAAAATCTTGAAATGAATATATGAATAAAGTGTAAGAACAATAAATCTTCCCTGGACAAAATGGAGCTTCTATCCAACATTATCCAAAGGTTTCTGGATACAATAAACACCAAGGGTTAGAGTGGTCAAAATGCTGTGATAAAAACAAACAATATAAAGATGCAAGTATAGATTTATTCATCCTCCACTCGTAGATATAGCAGTTTTAATTGCTGATTACTTAACAACCCAATCTTACCTGATTCTATATTAGAAATGTCTTGAGATCTAAGGTCTTATTTTCATATTACAAGACAATTACAAGCACCTACTGTAAAAGAATAGTTTGCAAACTTGGCTTCAGCCACACTAGAATCCTCACCACCATGACATTATATCAAACAGCAAAATTAAAATAATTTTTTTTTCATCTTTAATAGTTTTATAGCAATGAAATAGTGTTTTGATACAATTCATATAGTGTATATTTGCTAAGTAGTGAATCTATAGTTTATGTTAAGCTTTTCTTCTTTTAGATATTAGTCAATTAAAAATCTAAGGCATCTTAAATAACTTAATCTTCAATCACAAGTCAACACCCACAATGTGTGAATGTGTAAACTAGTGTATGATTAGATACTTCACTAAATAAAATGTTACAATAATTAAAAATGAAAATATTGTCCAAAAAAACATTACTTCGATACTTTAAAATAAAATTAAAAATTTAATTCATGCTCTCTGTTCGAAAAATGATTGTTTCATTGTGGCAGAATTTTTAATCAAAGCTTAAACTAACCTATAAATATGAGTATGTTAAACTATCAAGTCAATTTTTTTAAGGCTAATAACATTAAACAAACCTGGAAACTAATACAAATTAACATAAATTACCTATTTTCTTAAAGTTTACATTAACATTGGTTTTATAAAAAATTATAAATATAAACTTTAAAGAAATTAAAAAGAGCATTTGGGTTATATATATATATATATATATATACTCTCACATACACACAACTCTTAAAAACTGTCATTAGAGCAACAAATAAAAGAAAATTTGTATTCCCATAATTCAAAAATGTATTTTAAACATAAATTAGTCACAAGAAAATTGAACCTTTTATTTAAAAAATATCAATTAAAAACACGAACCTACAAAATTCCTTGAAAAGGTTTAAAATCAGATCAGCTGCACTAAAGAAAAGAGTTAAAAATAACTGTTGTTAGAGGTAACTATTCTTTGTTTATTGTTTAAAACCAAGAATTAAAAAAAACTAAGAAAATACTATGCTCTTATTCGCAGAAATATATGGATATAAAAATTGATATTGAATTATTTCGGATATTTGAGAGCAATATTTTGACAAGACACAAAAGTTAACTGGGAAAAGTTTGTTTATATACATATTTTTAATAGTCATTCTAACAAAAGCATAAAACGCTTTCTCCTAATTACGCATAAAAACACAGCTGCCACCCATAAAGAGTTAATTATAACAACAATAACTTATTTAGACAAAGTGATTGCATCAATTCAAAAAAAAAATCAAATTACTGAAAAACATAATGCTATACTTTCTAACCAAGTACTCTTGTTTATCGGTTCTTATTTACAAATTCACAATGAAAGAGTATCTTTTTTACCCATGAACAATTATATCAACAGTTGTACACATAAACGTTACGTACAAAAACACAGTTTTAGTTTTTATAATCAAATATCGTATACCAGAAAAAGTATGAATTTAAAACGAACAAAAAAAAATATTCAATTTTTATTTATACTGTAGACTAAGGATTAGCTAATATTAGTAATGGTTTAGGTCAAGGACATTATTTAAATTGGTTTCTTAACCAAGTCAAACCAAAGAAATTAGCAATTTCTCAAAACAAAAATATACCATTTTGTTTAAATAAGGTCATAAAACAGCAAGGCATTAATAAATCTTAACATTTTTTCATGATAAGAATGCTAAAAGTGTCGTTACCTTTTCTTAATAATACCGAAAAGAGCAGCTGTCTATGCTGTTGTCAAGGGCACAAAGTTTAGAAACAGTAGTTGTTGTCTTTGCTACCCACGAGTAACTAGCAAAGTAGGGAAGCTAAAATTTGAAGTGTCGTATCTTCAACAATATACAAGTTGTTTGGTACACCAAAAACATCGGCCAATGATATAATCTAGGAGGTAGAGAAAAAGCTTTAACAGTACAAAAACTATTCGTCGTCAATGTTTAAAAGGCTGAAGTGAAATGAGTGACAACAAAGAAGGCAAGCGGTGAGTGTGCCTGTTGTTAACAAAGGGGCAAGGGGGAGCTTTTTGTTTGCTTTTTTAACCAAGTAGTGAGTACACCTTAAACAATAGTTCGATTTTCACAAATAATATCGGCAAGATAAAAATATAAAGTTCGTCTAATTTAGTAATATAAATCTGAGAAACAATAGAAGTGCCTATGTAAATCCCATATTTTTTTTCATTTTTTCATCGATATTGTAAACAAACACTGGAGTTGAATTTAATGCAAAATTATAAAGGGTGTGAAAGAGAGATTGGATTAGGCTGGGGACAAGAAGAGTACATATGTTAATCTATAAATAGAGCTTGAGAAAGGTGAATGTTTACAAATGACGTAGCAAAAAATAAGAAATCTAAAAAGATTTCATCACATTATCTGGTGAAATTCATTTTTTAGTCATGTGGAACACACAAAAACAAAAATCAACTATTACTTACTAAAGACACACTACTTTATTTAAAAAGAAAAAAGAATTTAAAATTATCAACCTTGCTTTTTCTGGTTTTTAGTTTTAAAATTTAAACCGTGAGCTCGATTATTACTTCTGAAGTCAAAAAAACTAAATTAAGTCCTCTTATAAGCTTAATTTGCAGATTTAAAACTGAAATGCACTAAAATTTGAACAAGGGATGAAAGTAAACCTATTAGCATGCCCACAAAGATTGTGTCTTGTAAACATGAGGAGTTCCGGACAATTCAATTACAAAACTAACAAAGTGGTAAGAACAAAGATTTTCTTTTAAATATATACCGACACTAATGAAACTGATTTTGAAATGAGTAGATTTTTCTTATGTTCTTTAATGGTCTATTTAGTTTCAACGTTTTTATAATCATGGTACAGAAAAACAAAAAAACATACGATTTAATTTATTTATCAATTGCCCATGTTGTTAAGCAACTAGAGCAGTGTTGCGACAATGATAGTAAAACATTGATTTGTCACTCGAGTCGAGAAATGACAAAATACGTCATTAGGTCAATTTTGAGAAAAACAAGCTGATTTTAAATTGGTTTTGACGCTTTAAACTATTTAATAATTTAACAAGGGGGGTGAGAACTTCTCAGCCAGATTAAGAAAAAGGGAACAACATAGAGCCATAAAAATACATACTATTCCAATTATCCTGCAGTTCAACACACTTCACTTGAGACTTGGCTTATCGTTTTTCAATTTTTCTTTAAGTACTTAATCAACCCTTAAAAATTCTCTTCTCGGTTGGGCTAGGAACTTTTCAGCAGCTTTCATATATCCATTGTAGCTGGAAGAATGAATCAACAAAATAAATAATCATACCCTAGCCATTTTCCATGTAACTCGATGTAGTAAATCATTTTCTAAAATTAATGAATCATCGACATGTTCTCACTGATTAGAAATTAAAAATTGAGCTCTCCTATAAAATTAAATCAAACTAAATTAGTAGTGGAAAAACAAGAATTCATCTTCAGATTTTTTAAAATTTACATTGTAACGAAAAGTTTTGATATCGACAGCAGTAACCCAAACTATTTATAAACAAATAATTCGATCTTTTTACTTGGTTTTATTATTGTAAAAGTTAAACCCCCTTGAGTTCAAGATTACAAGAGAAAAAAACCAAAACAAAAACAAAGGAATCAAATGCTGGAAACATCATGCATTAAAGGGGGGGGAGTGTGCAAAAGGGTTGAATTCGAATTTTAAACATTAAATTAATTAATCCAGCTGAATTGTACTTGAAAATCATTAATCAACAAATAAATGCGATTATCATTTACGTACTTGAACTTTACTGAATAAAAAGAAAACTTGTTTTCTTCAACACATTCAGTCACATTACTTAAAAATTTTAACTATTTTTGTGCAACGTTAACAAGAAATATTTCATCCGAAGTATGTATTTTAAAGAGATAAATGAATCAATGAAAATACTGCATATCACATAAGAACCAATGAAATTGATCACCAGTTAGTGATAATGACTAGTAATAGTTTCATCAGCTCCGATAAAGGTTTTTATCCCCTTCGTTGTTTTTGTTATGTTTTTTTTTTTATTAGCACATAAAAAAACTTCTTTTTTAAGCGCAGAGTTTAAACTAAATGGTACTGATTCACAATGTCCCAGAGTTTTAAATTTCATTTTAACTGATTTTAAAATTTTCAAAGTTGAAAATTCTGGGACCACCATAACCAAAGCAAAAATTGAAGAGAGCTATTGGTAAATAATGTGGGTGTTCGGAAGAAGAGATCGCTTGAAAAAAAAGTGAACCTAAAAAGAATGATAATTATATACTTCAATTTCATATTTACATGGCTTCCATAAAAATGCATATTGAACTAAAAGAATATCTAGAAAAATCAAAGAATCGAACATTCTTTATTCCTTAGAGAACCTATGACAATAAAGAGGAAATCCAAACAGCAAAAAAAATTTTTTTTAAATTAGCTCCTAGACAATAACTGAATCTTCCGGGATACAAGTGGGTGAATGAATGAAGCAATTCCTTTTATTATCTAATAGTGGGTTATAAAATTCAAGTGATTAAAATAAATACTATGTGTAATTTTATTTCCAGCTTGCTTGTGTATAAGGATCGGGTCACCCGATTCTGGCCAACAATGAAATAATCTATAAATGGATATTGGATCAAATAAAATAGCCAGCATTGAAAGGAAAAACACAAACGATTATATTTCTGTTCATTAGAAATATGCTGTTGACGGCTTGGGATAAATCCTAAAAACATTAAAGTAAACAAACATTAACAAGAAACGAATTTAGATTGACTAAAATTTAACTATTGAGAAACTCAGAAAATGAATTTTTTTTTTACTTTAAAGATCTGATCGCTGTTTAAAATTATTATATTACTTAAAGTAAAAGGCATTTTTAAATGAATAGTTTTGAATTGTAATTTTTTAACTAAGTTTGATTTTTAATAATAATAATTATTATTATCATATTATAATAGAGTCAAATTTTTCAAGCATTCTAAATATATAATTTAGTTGAAATTTATTTATTTATTTACGTTCATGGATCTCTATGAGGATAAAAAAAATCGGGGTTCATTTAAAAAATGAATACATACATTAAAAACTATACTTAAAGTAATATACACAAGTTAGGGCATGAATATTAATATATGCGAAAAAAATAACATTTAAACGTAAAAGAACAATACTTGTTCGCATAAATTCAAGCATTTTAGTAATCAAGATTAATTACAAGCCTAAGCCATGTAATAATCGAATTCAAATAATACAATCTCTTTTTACTCACTGTCAGATTAGAGGACTGATGATCTGAATCCTAATTGCATTGTTTTGTAGGCTTCAGTGGGTATAAAAATATATGTAGAAAAAATTGTTAACGGTATTTATATTTATATACACACCGCAATAAAGTAAATACCAGAGAGCATTATAGCAGTCGTAGATTGAGAAATGAGTAGATACAAAATCGGGGAACACTGTAGACTTTCATTATTAAACAAAATTGATCCCCCACTTTATGACACATTGTATGTACTAAAACAACGTAATAATATGAAATCTTACAGGAAACAAGAGATAATTCTTACGAGCGCAGACGACCGATAAAGACATCAAACCAGCCGAATCGCATAAATACACATCTACATCCTTATATCTATAATGCATTTACAAATGTACAAGTATATTTTACAGTTTCACCAACGTTATTTATGTAGTGCATGGTCACAAATTGAGGGATCAATTTCTCTAGTGTTCATAATAATATATTGGTCCCCGATTTGGCGTCATTGATTGGTTTATATGTTGTGAGAAAGCATAGGAAAAAGGGAACAGAAAAGAAGAGCCATTAATTATATATATACAACTAAAAAAAGTGTCCTATCACTTGATGGTCGACCTGTGATCGTCATTCTTACCTGTGGTGTGTCCACTGTGATGTCCAGTCGACAAGCAGATGGGTAAAGTAGTACTACTACTAAGTAGTACTAAGAGCCGCTGCTGCTGTCTATTCCTTAGTACTACTACTACTATATATTAACGATAATAATACTAAAGGTGTAACAACAGGCAAAGCAAGAACTGATGATGTTGATAATGATGATGGCTTTTTGAGACTGCTTCTCCTCCTTCTTTCCTCTCTAAGATCCACTTTCTCAAGATTGGAGTTAAATGAATGGATATAGAGATAGATGGATGGATGGATGCAACCTGCGGTGACTTGGACTAGATGAGCATTTAAAAAAAAAAAAAGCTTTTTTTTTCAAAATGGGAATGGGGGAAGAAAAAATTTAAAGTATATTTTCGTTTTAGATGTGTGTTTGTTCCTTCTTCATCACTGAATGTGATGTTTCCAAATAACACTGTACTGTAACAATATTCCTCTTCTTTACTTTCTCTATTCCAAGCCTCGTTGCCATTTTGTGTGCTGTGTTGTTTATTTATGTATGTATGTATGTATGTATGTATGTATAGTTTAATATGCAAAACAGAAAAATGAGATGGCGTGTAAAAAAATGGATGTGAGTAATGGATGTGTAGTCTGAGACAAAATGGCTAGTGATTGATGCTGCAAATACTTAAAACCACTGTCAGTACACATTATCACCTACAATATTGTAGTTAAGTATCACGATTTTTGCGTATATGTGCGTGTGTGTGTTATTTTTCTTTTTATAAATTGGCTGTGTAAGGGAAAATGTTTCGTCGGTGTACGTCGTTTTTAGATTTGATTGTGGAATGTGTACATAACAGACAAGTGAGTAACTCGTCAGGATTGGGGGAAGGGGTACAGGAAAAGGAAGTGCCTAGCGAGTAACATATATAATATTGTGGGTGGATTCGGTACAAAACAGACACTGTAAGAGTGTGATAAAAAAAATTAACATGCGTAAGTAACTGAGTCGTGTGATTAGTAAAAGAAGGTGGACAATAATACCAGCAGCAGCAACAAAAATGGTGAATTAAGTTAATGCAGTAATTGTAATTTAACGGTAGTAAAGTTGTATTGTTGTTAGTGTATTTGTCCTTTTTTAAGTTGTTCTCTCCAATTTTAGCTTAGAAATCCTTTTTTCTTTTCTATAACTGCCGACAAAACAAACACACTTTTCTTTTTCCTATACAACACACAGACACAATCACAATGGCTGCTGACGACACATCATAGGTCACGTGATTGATTTTTTTTTAATCCTTGTCATTTGTCAATATTTTTTTCTTCTGGGAATTTTTATTTTATTTTTATTTATTTATGTTCTTTCATTTTATTTATTTATGTTTTTTAGAGGGTGGTCGCCACCAGGCAAGTAAGTAATCACCATCACCAGCTTAAAAGATTTAGCAATTTATTTGTATTAAAAAAGTGCTTTTAAAACCTTTTTTTTTCGCCGGCAGCATAAAATATTTTTCTAAAACAAAAAGATTTTTTAAACGTACATTTAGTTCTATCATGCTTCACTTTGCGAATAAATAAACTTGAAAACTTTTTAGTGTTGTTATGAGATTTTCAAAAATTAAAACTTCCAATGCAAATTTTAAAAAGCAAAAGGCAACATGAAAAAACAATTACGATTTTCAAAATCGGATTTTGAAATTCTTTTCTGTTTGTCTATGTACATTTTATGACAAACACAGCTTCTGTAGTTCAGATTCAAATTCAGTTACATTAGACAAGTGCAAATGAATGTACACTCATCAGGTGTTGTTTCCCTTTTTCAACATTATTCATTTAATTTAGCATTGTGGTTTTTTAAAATAAAAGTATGAAATCAAAATTTAATCAAATTTTAAGTTTTAGGACATGATAATAAATAAAACATTAAAAGCTACATTTAAAAAAAAACATACCCCTTTTGAAATAACTCTTTATTTGTTTTTATATCATTTTCCTTTGAGGTAAATTATGTGGGATATAATATCAGCTTCCCACTGCTATTTCTCTGGTATCTTTGGAGATTACTAAATCAAGTTTATGATGATAGCTCAGGTGAACCACCCACTCAGTGAACTTAACCAATGATATTTTCATATGCTTAACTTTGATTTTTCCCTATTCCACTTCAATATTAAGTGTAACAAGGACTGAGGGAATTTGTGTGTGTGTGTGTGTGTGTGTGTGTGTAGAGAAGTTTAAGTTTGATATGCTTAAACATAGGTATGTCAACTCTATAAACTCCAATACTATAGAGAAAGACATTCTTCTGTCATTAATATACACTACTTTGGACTAGCCATGAAAAGATGGTTCAGAGCAGAATGAGGATAATACAGACTGGAACAATTCACGTGTAAAAGATGCATATTTTTAAAACCAACCTTAATAGTTTAAATGCTGAAACAATAATGTCTTTAGGTTGATCTGAAAGAAGAGATCCTTCTTTTGAAAATATTCATTAATTTATGGTTGTCTGAATAAAATTTTGCTTTCCTGTTTTTCTTATATTAAGTTTACAAAGAGATTTGTTTTTATGTTCAAATTACTGCCGAGGAAAATGATAATCTTATTTAAACCAAGAAGTTCCCAAGTAACAAAGCCTGGCATATTCTGACTATAACTTTACTTTGGCTATACTACCTATGATAGCAACACTCTTGTCTAGTTTAATTTGCATACAGGCACCACTTTTAAGCATTTGTTGATGGTGCCTAGCAAGGCATGCATTCGACTGAAATTCAAGGCGTTCAAGTAATTAGATTACAGTTTTAGCTGTGAATGTGACATACAAATTTTGAATTTATTGGTTTTTTGATGGTAGCCAAATGATTCAGGTTAGTAAGTAGTTAAACAACTGAACCATTTCTTGGTTGGTCAGATATAAACGGAATTCCCCAATGCTATGAAATTTGTCTTTGTTGGTGAACCATTCATAAACATTTGGATGTCTAGTTGATCTGATACATCATTTCATGCTGTTAATCTACTGAAAGTGATGGCAACATAAATTTTGATGTAATTGTTAATCAACAGTAAGCAATATCAACATATGCATAGGTAAAGCATGGACTGCAATAGACAGTTTAATGAATCATTGGGAAATCTGATCTCTAATAAAATAGAACAGGAATTCTTCCAAGTAGTAGCTATGTCAATAGTATTGTATGGCTACTCTACTTGGACTTTAATGAAAAAGCTGGTGAAAAAACTAGACGGGAACTATCCAAGGATGTTGCATACTTTTTGAACAAATCCTAGAAGCTGCTCCCTACAAAACAGAAGTTCTGTGGCTAATTATCTCCCATTTCACAAACCATCCGAAACAGGCAAGACATGCTGGATACTTCTGTTGAAGTAAAAATGTAAATGGACTCCCAAACATGGCCAACTAGCAAAAACTTGCAATCATCAGCCCTGTGCAGACATTGGATGCCGTCTAGAACACTTACCAAGAGTGATTGCTGATAAGGATGGATAGTAAGAGAGAGTCAAAGGAATCTATACTGTCAGCATGTCTTGATGATGAGGATGATATAAATGATGTTGATGACTGGAAGGTTTAAAGATATTCTATAAGTCACCTGAAAAATTAATAAAATCTTTAGACCTGCAACTTCTAAAACATTCTCTTATAGATTTCATTAAGTATTGCTTAGCCTGTTTTTCCTGAGTGGACATTAACAGAGTCAGCTGGGGCTGCAGAATACACTAACTGCATCTCTGCAGAGGAATAAGACTCCCCAGCAAGTGTCCTAGTTATGACACTAAACAATCTGATGATGAGGCTTCAGTAATAATGGAGCTTTGAGGAATGTGGAGTACACCTTCATTGCCATTGCTCCCAGGTCCACTCTGGCTCAGAGTGGTAGCACCTGATAGGGTCCTATCTATAGGTCAAATAGAACTGTTTGACATTTAAACTGTACTTATGCTAAACTGAATTGTTTGAAATAGTTCTGTTTTTACATTTAACTGTGTGTAAACAAAAAACTGTGTACTTATGCTAAACTGACATGCTAAAGTGAATTGTTTGAAATAGAACTGTTTGATCATTTAACTGTTTGTAAACAAATGACTAATGTTTAATTGAATAATTAGTGATACATAGCAATACTTGAAAACATCTAACTGTGGGCAAATAAATGATTAATAGTAAATAGAATTATTTGTATTAGAAATAAGTGAAACCATTTAACTGTGTGCAAAAAAATGAGCTCTACAATGTAATCTACAAAATGTGTTTAGAAACCATATATTTGATATATATATATATATGTATAAAAGGATTTGGCATTAAATAACCTACAATGGTTGATATGCCATAAAACCAAACCAAAACCAAAAACAAGTGGCCATGCATCTAAGTTCAAAACCTACTCATCTTTGCTAAAACTTTCTCTTAAGCCTGATAGTATTTCAAAGTAAAGATGTAATGGTTGCCTGGCTGGCTTGCTGGTTTTATGGCATGTCAACTCTTGTTGCATTATCTAATGCCCAAGTCAGTTTTTTTTTTTGCAAGCAATTATATGGTTTCAAATAACTAATGATAATAAACAATTTTAGTTTCCTATTACTATTCATAATACAAATAAGTTGCACATAGTTATATAGTTTCAAGTATTCCTATCTAATACTTATGTTTTATACAGTATTATACGGTTTCAAGTAACTATAATAATAATCATTTGTTTTGCACATAGTTATATGGTTTCAAGTATTCATACCTAATACTAATAATTTGCACTCACTTATGCGGTTTCTTGTATTATTATTTAATACTAATAATATGCACATAGTTATATAGTTTCAAATATTCTTATCTAATACTAATATTTTGCATACAATTATATTGGTTTCAAGAAATTAGTAATAATAATCCTTTGTAAACAATCATAGGTTCAACTAACTATTTTTAGTACAAATAATTTGCACAGTTATATGGTTTCAAGTATCCCTATCTAATACTAATAATTTTCATAATCTACTTAACTCAGAGACAGGACTCAAACAGGTATTGCCACTCTGGATCAAAGGGGACTTGGGAGTAATAGCAATGAATGAGTGACTCCAGATCCCCCAGAACTCCAGAACTGGAGCTTCACCTCTAGATGCAGTTTAATGTCATAACCAGAACATCCTTTTTTGTGTGACGATGGTCTTACCTCTTTACAGGGAATACAGTTAGTATATTTTATTGCCAACAGGGTATAAAAATGTAATAGTAACCTCCATATATCCTTGAATTTAGTCATGGATTATGATACTAACTATTTTTTTATAAATATAAAAGATAAGTAAATATTCTGAGAAGAGATGTTTATGATGGTCACTGAGAAATATAGATAAAAATTAGCTGAACTCATACAAATTTCAAAGTTTGAATAGTATATACAAATTATATAATATAATGTTTAGTGAAATACAATGTAACAAAATAAATTGAATACATTAAACAAACTACATGATTGAAAAAATGTTTTACTCATTTAAAAAACTTCATGATAAATAATATTTTTCATAAAAGTAATTTCTCTTTTAGGGCCCTGTCATTCTTCAATCTTGGATCACACATCTTCCACTTTAACAATGTAAATATATGAAAATGATTTTTAGAATTTAAACAATAGAAAATCTTTAGAACTTTGTTAATACATGTTGACATTTATAGACTGTCACTGCATTTCACTATGTTCAACTGCATCAATATAATATCTGGTCATAGAAATATGATGCATGCATTTTTACTTTTTAAGCATAGTTAAATGTTATTGAATTAAAAGAATAAAACAGTTGTTTATTACAGTTTCATAACTGCTGTAGTGTTTCAGTCAAAGCAAATGTGGGGTGAAGAGTGGTTAGTTCAGAGAGTTGTTATGGCAAAGTCATTACTGAAAGAGCTGATGTGCTAAGAATTTCCAGACCCAGTTCTACAGACCTGTGTAGTAAAAATATATGTATCAGTATAGGGGATAAGTTTCATTTAACTTTGTCAATGTCTTCCATCCACCTACCATTAGCTTGATGCACACCTAATCCTGAAAATGAAAAATCAATATAATTCAGTCTTTAAGCAAAGAATGGTCAAGAGCAACTGGCTAAAATTTATTCAAACAATCCCTCAAATTATTTTAGAATTTTTCCAACAGTGTAATGCACAGTGTTAATATATTATTCCTTGTGTTATCAGTGAAAGTAATGGTTACATGAGTTCAGTCCCTTATTAGAACATTCAGTACAAATATTTAAATTTTTTCTAATGTCTTGAATATCAAAATTAATTAGCTAATGTTGGTTTCTGAAATTAGCACTTTCTCTCTTTTATTGTTTTTCCTGTGTGGATGGCATGATGGTCAACAAAATCGAAAAATGGAATCATCAAACTAGGTTCAATTTCCAGCTGAGGATATTTCCATTCAATTTATATTAATGCTTTAAGAAAGACATGAATCCATCTCTTCTCCTCTATAGGTAAAACAGTAAAGTAGATTAGACCCTATAGCCTTGGTAAGGCAACCAGTCTTGGACAATTCAGAATTCAAACCCCCTAGCCACATGTTAGGGGCCAGCAAAGTATAGCCAGGCCAATTATCAACCTTACATACATACCTTAGGGAAGATCTGAGTCTTGCAGTGGACTGAAAAAAAGGTTGATAGAATAGAATGGGGATTTTCTTTCCATTCTTTTCCTGTTTAATTTTCTTCTTTATTTTGTCATTATTCTCTAATTTCTCTCCCCCCCCTGTCTCTCTCTCTCCTTCACACACACACGCACACACACAAAGCTTATGTACATATATACTAAGCAAGAGAGGAAAAGGAAGGTCGTATAAAATAGTATAAATAATTCCTTTTAAATAATGACCAAATGGGAATTTATGTTTAATTATAGTTCACATACAAAATAAATTTTTGTGGTATATTATCAAATCATAAGTTTTATACATATCTTCTTTTCATGCATCATGTATAGTTTTAATTGAAATTATTTGCATAATGTTAGTTTCTTTAGCTTAAAAAAATAAATTCTAAAATATTGTTACAGATGAGTTTTTCTATTAGGTGGAAGCAGTGATGTGTATTAAGTGGATAAATACAAAAATAACGTTCTAAAATTTATATTTAATAAAGAAAACACAACCAAAAAAAGTGTAATATCTAAAATTAATGGTATGAAAAACATAAACAGAAAAATTATAATTTTTTTATTTATAAATGATGAATATGATAAATGTTGGTTTCAGTCATGCTGTATTAATTCATGTTATAAAGTATTGAATTCTTTGGTCAGTAGAAGCTATATATATACTTGGATAATGGTGAAGAAATTTTAAACATTATTTAGAAATTAAAATTAAGATTATTATTTGGACTGACTAATCAGACAATGTTATAATCTAATTTTAAAATGATTTACTATCCCCAAATCAACTGATCAAAACATCATTCTAAAGTTCAAGAGAAAGAAGACAGTTGCAACTAAACCTGAATGTATTAGAAAGAAGAAACTGTCAGTCAGATCTAAGAACTGTGGAAAATAGCCCAAACATTACAACTAAGTTATCCAGAAATAATTTGGAAGCAGCTGGTATGAAAATAAATAGAATTACTATTACTAGAATCCTGCACAGATGTGGTCTGTGAGCATACTGACCTTATAAGACTCTTTCTAAAGGCTACTCATTTGAAAGCTCATCTAGAATTTGCATTTTAACATTAATAAGCCTATCACATAAGATAAAATTTATTTGGAGATATCAAAGTGAGTCCTTACAACAAGACATAGGGGAGGGAGTATCATGCTTTGTGGGAGTTTTATAGGATTTACCCTCCTATATTTTTGAAATGGCCGTGATACAATAAAATTCTAGAAAATAGGATACTGATTCACTTGTTCCCGAAACAAAGATGGTGGACGTCAGTAAACTAATTAGTTTCAAGAACCTATTGGTCAGGAAAGTCACGTGATTTATGCTCCCAACTACGTCTGCACCTTTGATTTAGGATTAATTATGTATACTCTCGACTTCCAAGAACTCATTCTCTCTCATTTTGACTTCCAGAGACAGCACTCTTCCTCTTACATTTTGATTTTACCAGCTAGTGACACACAGCTCAATACACACAACATGTGTGTGTATATACTCTGCGACCTTTTTCTTTCCTGTTCTGCCTTTTTGGCTGGACTTGTTCCAGTTATGTGCACAGCCTCAGATCCCAAAAGAGACAAACAACCAACATGGAAGAAAATACGTCTTTCTAAAATACATTTATAGTCTACAGGACATTTTTAATATTTAGTCTTTCACCATAATATTCGTGTTAGTTACATACACACACGCACACACAGAGGAATATTTAACAAACTATATTAGAATATTTGTAATGTTTTATAATGTTTCCTTTTTATGTACTTGTTGATATATAGGTTTATTTTTGTTTGTATTGCTTTGTTTTGAATGTTCTTTTGTCCACGTCGTTTACATCGTCTGCTTTTCAATAATGAGCCACCATAAATTGTAAGTGCAACATTATTCAGCCAACAACCTCACAGTTTCTCTGCAAAAAGAACAAGGAGTTCCTGAAACTGAAGTGTAGTTAGAGCTTTATGTATGACAAGAATCCAAAACATATTTCTAAATTAGTCCAGAAATATTTTTTACGATAAGAAAAAAGTTTTACCTTGGCCTTTGCAGAATCTTTGCCTGAATCAAATTAAGAACTTATACAATAAATGGAAAAAAGATGTGTAAGAGCAAGAAAACCAACATCTCTGCAACAACTTCATTATGCAAATGAAAGTATCCTTGCAGATAAAAAATATTCGAAAAAGTTATAGCACGAAAACCATAGACAATTAAGAATTAATTTCCTTGGATTATTATTTTTGGATATTCAGTTATTTTTTGTTTACTTAGAAAAATTCTTTATTGAGTATTTAAAATTTCTATTTATATATTTATTAATAGCTACCTTTGTTTTGTTTGTTTTTTTGTTTGAGTTTTATGGCATATCAACCTTTGTAGGTTATTTAATGCCGAATCCATTTTTAAACAATAAACAGTTCTATTTCAAATAATTCAGTTTAGCATAAGTACACAGTTTAGTTCTATTGGACCCATAGATAGGACCCTATCAAGTGTTACTACTCCAGGTCAGAGTGGACCTGGGAGCAATAGCAATGAAGGGTTACTCCACATTTCCAAAAGCTCCAGCATTACTGGAACCTCACCATCAGATTGTTTCATGTCATATTACCAGGACCCTCTTTGGTGGGGTCTTACCCTTCTGCAGAGATGCAGTTGGTGTATTCTACAGCCCCAGCTAACTGGGCAAACCTTTGTTTTGAAGGAAATCTTTACTGCTAGAATATTTTCAATAAATAAAAAAAATTAAATTGACAGTTATTTTAAGTCATAACTATATGCATACATATGTAAATATATGCACACATATAGTTGTATGGGGCTGTGCTTGGTATAACAGTGATTGTCATAGGAAATGAATCTAAGCCACTCAAGTTAAAATCCTGAACAAGGCAATTTGTATTTCACTAATGCCATTGGGAAAAAAACATCTATTCTTCCTCTAGCTATAGGTAAATAGTAGAGTAGACTGGGTTCTTTAGCCTTGGTATGTCAACTGGTGTAGAAGAAGGAAAATTCTGAATTCAAGCCAGCTGAATTCCACTTGAAAATTGACCTCCTCTCACATCCTGCTTGTGGCAGAAGGGTTGAGTAAATACACATGTATATAACTTTGGACCAATCTCTTATATTGCAGATATAACAGAAATGTAATTAGATGTTTATGTTTTGATGATTAATATTTATCTGTAGTATATATACTTTTTGCTAATTTAAAAAGTATTGATTTTTAAATATATATGCTACTTTATTAATTCCTATAAACTATGACACATGATTTACCAATAAATAGTGGTATTTAAGAGACTTTGTTTTTTGCTTTGATTTTTTCTATTTGGTTTTTAATATTCCATTTTGTTTATTTCATTTTCTTGATGATACACAAAGGATGTTTTCAGTATATTTTTAACAGCTACAGTTTGTTATTACCTTTTATCTGATCTTTTAAATCAAAGATTTTCTTTACACATGTAGTATTCTAACTTTAGGTATAAGCCTTATGGACACAGTCAAATAATTACCCAAATGAACTTTCTTATATATATATATATATATATATATATATATATATATATATATATATATATATATATATATAAGAAAGTTCCTTTGGGTAATGTTCATTTGGGTAAAGTTCATTTGGGATTGACGTGTATATATATATATATATATATATACACACACACACACGTGTGTGTGTGTGTGTGTGGTGATAAAAATAAAATTGCAACACCCTGAATATGTTTCAATTTACTCATTATGAAACATTTAGGTAATATAACTGGATTACAATGAATGATCACATGTACAGATCAATTGATGCACAGGTCCCAAAATAAGGGATGTATCAACAGTACTCAGACCCCATATTAATATACTGCATATCCTCTTTGATCATTAATATAGGCCAGTTCTCTTTCATGCATATTGTCATACAGATGGTAAATACCATACTTGCAATACATTTTTCTATACTAAAGACTTTGAAAATTTTATCAGAATATCTACTACCTAATAGCATGCATATACTGTACCCAAGGCCAAATCAGCATCATCCTCAGGGTGTTGCAATTCCATTTTCCATCAGTATATATATATATATATATATATATATATATATATATATATATATATATATGCATGTGTATGTAAGGAAGACTGAGGGAAAAAGAATAAAAAAATATTCAAGGATCTGTGGATATGATTGATTTATAGGTTTATTGAATTGAAAATACCATTTTCTTGAAAGTCCAAAAATGAACAAAAATCTGACTAATGGAATTGATAAAATCAATTAAAAGGAACTTGGATGCTACAGCAGCCTGAATTCTGTTCAATATCAAATCCTAAAGAGGATATTTGAATTAATGTAGTCAAAAAAATATATCAGAAATATTTAGAGATTATTGAGTTCAGCTCAAAAGCAAAGAAAGATTAATGATATTACTCCAAGTTCTGTCAGAGTGAAATTAAAGTTATTTTTTAACCTTGGAAAGATACTGAAAAAACAAGCTCTGTAATAGATTTTACTCTATTGTTTATTAAATTTTAATTACACATTATTGTAGTTTAATGATTTTCTCATGTACATGATAGTATTTGATTGATTGACGTTTCTCTCATTACATTGAACATATCTCAAGAATAAAATATAGCAAACAATAAGTTTTAAAATTCATTAGCTGGGCATATGTTCAAATTTTTCACTATAAAGTATTGATTAGTTATGCAAGATATTGGTATTATATGTTATAAGATTAGTTATTGAACAATACTTTCACAATAAAAGTTAAATAACAAAAAGAGAAAAGAAGTCATGGAAACCTGTAAAGAAACCAAATTAATATAACTACACATCATACACATTTTTAAAGAATTATAGCAATTATTGTATGTTTGCACTCAAGCTTGCTTTTGTGAGATTGTACATTTGTGTTTTGCGTGTTTTAGAATACTTCTTTTTAGAAAACAAAATTCACTCTTGTGAGACAGTTTCATCCCATCCAGGCACACATCCTGGTTCATTCAATGTGTACATTTAGGATTTTCTTCTGGGATTTAGATAATGGAGAAACAGTTATAAACCAGAATTCTTTTAAGCAAAACTTTTTCAAACCAATTAAACTTAATTCAGTTCTATGACCTAGTGTTTCTAGAAGACTTAGTGTATCAGAGCTTTGTCCTGCATTATAGTACACATTCTTCACAGCATATTTTAACTGTGAAGAAATTAACTATGTATTATATTACATATCATGGCTTCCTCAACCAAAATCTCTCACACTTACAATTGTTAATCTCTATTTTATCAAGATATTGGATGATTAATAAAGGACATTCAGTGTAAATACAGAATCCACAAAATTTCATTCAGTTTCAAATAAAACTAGAAATTTCTTTATACTTTTAAAGAATTTTAAATTTATTGCTCTAATAAAAATCTCACTGTGTTATTTTTGCTATGTTTACAGTTATATATACATATATACAAATACAATGAGAATTTTAGTAATATATACTGTACTTTACATCATCAAAGACACAAATTTTTTTTCCCAAAATATGTCCAGAAATTTAACAGTGCATCTTAAGGAAGAAAGTTAGGTTTTTCATAGGCCTATGTTAATCCCAGAAGAAGGTTATCTTTACAAGATTGTCTATTTGCACTCAGGATTGCTTTTTTAAGATTGTACATTTGTGTTTTGCATTTTATTTAGAAAACAAAATTCTCTCCTGATATTTACAGTGACAGTTTCTTTTCATCCAGGCACACATCTTAGTTCATTCAATATGTACAATTAGGATTTTCTTCTAGAATTTGAGCAATGGAGAAACAATAATAAACCAGACCTCTTTTAAGCAAAACTTTTTAAACCAATTAAATTTAATTCAGTTCTATGACCTAGTGTTTCCAGAAGTCTTCTTGTTTGGCTTTAATTTTCATATTCATTACATTTCTTGTACTGAGTCTTGTTAGTATATTTTAATCATATTTAATTCTTTAAGAAATTTTTTGTTCATTTCAGCATTACTTGTCTGATCGTATGTATTAGGGAAAATAGTTGCAGTTTTATATGACAGTTATAATTTAACCATTTTATTCTAGTAATATCACTGAATTTCTTAACCATTTGCAATAACCTTTCCAGTTTAAAATCATCCATGAAAAACAGATGATTTATTATCTTATTAATTTTATAACCATTAGTAGTGTTATCAATTTAACTTGCCAAAGAGATAAGAACTAAACAGAAAAGGAGGCATGAAAGGGAGTTTCCTTGAAAGGTCCCTGAGTTAATGGCTATATGATTAGATTCAAAAGTTCTATTATTGTAAAGAAATAAATTATCTTCCTTAGATAATTTACATTACAGGGCTTGTAGTATGTCACATGACAGTTCAGAAACCCCTTCTCAACCTCTTTTTGCTTTTGTTCTTTGAACAGTAGACATTGTCACTTATCTTACAAGGAAACAGTAAGGCGACATGATAATACACTCATCAAGTAAGCTTTTTTCTATTTTTGTACCCCTTCTATATACTGCTTGTTCATGGGACAATATGTGCATATTTTTATCTGTTGGAATACATTTGTGTATTCATTCTTTTAATACCACTGGTATGTATATTGTATATATTCTTGTATATATGAATGAGCTTATCTTGTTTTTTCTTCCATTGTTTAGTATTAGTAAATATACTAAAGCTAATATTGTTCATTGGTACTTGGGGACTCAACTAGATATCTTTCTTAGCACCAAGTATACCAATATAGTTAAGATGTTTGATGTTTCATAAAGCCCTGCTATTTTTGAGAAAATTAATTACAGTTAGGGAGATTTTATAAGCTTTTAATATCTTAGTATGTGATACCTTTTGATAATCCCTAAAGAATTTACTTTGAATGAAATGATAGTTCTTAGGAATCATTTTATCTATTAGATTTTAGTGTTTACACTTACATAAATCTCTTTTGCAACCTTTTTGTTCTTAAGGACATATACTATTTTCAAGGTGAAAGTATAAGTTATCTCTTAAGATTGATGTAAGTAGTTTATAAGTGGGTGTAAAGCTGGTAGATTTTTGTGTATTTTGCTTTACCACTTTTGGATTAAAGGGAATTGAAGCCACTGCTTAGCCACACAAGTAGTTTGTTATTATCATTATTTATTTATTATTTATTTTTTCATTCCTTGCGACTTTTTCACAACAGTTTAAACAGGTGATTTTTCAATGAAGAAGAAGAAGAATTCTTTTTTCTTTTTTTTTTTTACTCCTTGAGTGTTTTTCACATCAGTGTTAGCTGATGGCCTTTCACTGGAGTTTGGGTGACAGCAAGTCTCCTCAAGTCTCCAGGATTCTTCTCAATATTCTGGCTGTTCTCAGTAATATAGTAGTTTGGATGGTCTCCACTCATCCTCTAATTTCTAAGTCCTTTAGTCCCTTTGATAATCCTTTGGTGACTGTACCAAAAGCACCAATCACGATTGGTATAATTGTCACCTTCATGTTCCATAGTTTTTTCAATTCCCTACTAAATTTCAGGTACCTATCCTTTTCACTTTCTTTCAGTTTTATTCTGTGGTCAGCCGGGACAGCAAAGTCCACAATTTTGCAAGTTCTCTTTTTTTTGTTGATTATTATAAGGTCTGGTCTTCTGGCCAAGATTAGGGGATCCATTTGTATGTCAAAGTCCCATAAGAGTTTATGTGTGTCATTCTCCAAGACAGATGCTGGGTTGTGCATATACCATTTGTTCGTATGGTCAAATTTCAATTTCTTGCACATCTCCCAGTGTATCACCTCGCCCACCCAGTCATGTCTAGTCTTATACTCCTTCTGTACTAATTTGCTGCATTCACTTATTTGATTGTTGAGTCATTGTATCGATGCATCAAGGCTGTCTTCAATGCTGGCAAGTCCTCTTCCTCCCTCCTTTCTTGATACATATAGTCTGTCAACATCATCTCTGGGATGTAATACCTTATGCATGGTCATTAGTTTGCTTGTTCTTTGATCTATTATTATTATTATTATTATTTCTTCTTCTTTTTCTTCTTCTTCTTCTGAGACTTTGTGATACAAATGGATTGCCCAGTCCCAGCTAAAAGACCACAAAGATTAACAAGAAAAAAAGAACTTGTCAACAAGTAGATTTTGTTGTTCCAGTGGATCACAGAATGAAAATAAAAGAAATCAAAAAGACAAACAACTACTTGTATCTTACCAGAGAACCGAAAAAGCTGAAGTACATGAAGGTGATAGTGATACCAATTGCAGTTGGTATGCTTGGAACAGAGACCTCAGGAACTGGAGATCAAAGGAAGAATCAAGACCATCCAAACCACTGCATTGTTAATATCAGCAAGAATACTTAGAAGAGTCCTGGAAACCTAAGAAGATTTGCTGTCACTCAGACTCCAGTAAAAAAAAAATACACCCATTAAAACTGGTATAAAAAAAAGTATTAAAATAATAATGATAATTTTTTTCAAATTAAACCTTTTGAAAGAAACAGAAACCTGTTGTTTTAACTTATGAAATAACAAGCCTGTGCTTATCAGTTTTTTATTTTATATTCTCTGACCATTTCTAATATTATGCAATTATATCTGTCCATAAACCATGAGATTTTTTTCCATGATAACTTTAGTATGGTATTAGTTAAAAATATCTGGGGAGAATAACAGCTAATCAAAAATAGCTAAAGATTATTCATTGGATAGCTATGAGATACTTATAAAAATGTAAAATTTATTTGATTTTATGAAATGGTCTTTTTATTAATTAACATAAGTATAAATTTATTGAAAAGCTAAAAGCTTTTGCTTTTACATTGCCAGTCAATCAATTTTGGAATAGTTCTTTAAGTACTGATATTTTACTCCCTCCCCACAGGGGTAGAATATGACACAATTCTTTGAGTTCCTTTCTGAAATTATTAATCAATACTCATTCAAAGGCTCTTCCTAGCAAACCGTTTTTCTACTCAATAGCTAAAGAAATTCCACTGAATGTCAAGAGTTATTTAAGAGTTAAATAAATTCAAAAGATGTCCTTGAGTATTATGTTTATTATCCTGTGTAAACAGTTACTCCAGGTTTTACTCTAGCTTTTTTTTTTAAATAATTTTGTATGTATTAATTAGATTTCTTTAAAACTTATTAATTTGATACTTTTAGCTTTTGTCAGTTAAGTTACTACAGATAATCATTTTTCAGTTCACATTTATAGATTTTTTTAGTGAATTCTAAATCTTACTGACAATTTTCATACTTGCATGATATATTTAAGATGTTCTAAAACTTGGAAATTTTACAAAAATAATAATTCCTTTCAACTGTTTTTTTTATTATTTCTCCCTGGTATGCATGAATGAATCACTGTTAAATATCCAATGTCTAATGATTGTCTTATATAAATATGAAAAGTTAATTCTTTTTTTTAAATTAAAACAAAAAAATTTTATGTGGATTTTCTGATAAAAAAAAATTGTGGTTTTTATTAAAGCACAGTTTGAAATAAACTAATAGAAAATATTAGCATTTGACAAAAAAGTAAACTAACAAAAAATATAAAGTTAAAAATCATAAGTTGGTATTTAAGGTACATTTGTAGTTCTATTTTTCATATTTAAATTTAGCCATATCATAATATTTTATTAGCAAAAAATAAAGATTCATTCAATATTTTTGTGTTAAAGTTTGAGCAACATGTTTCTCATAAATGAAAGAGGAAATAAAAGAAATCAATATTTAATTAGGAAAAATTTGTTTGTCTCTTTTCTATAAATGGTCAAATGGTTTAATGTAGAGCTACCAAATTTGGCATGCATACTATTTAGGCCCAGAAGAAAATGTTAGCATAATTTTTTTTGCTCAATAAAAAAGTATGGCTCTAATCAAGAATGCCCTATTCTCTAACAATAAAAAAAATCAGATGGAAGCAAAATATAACTAATCAAATTTAAATTCCTAAACTTTAAAAGAAAAAATAATGAATTGTTTGTTTTACCAAAATTATACTTCACATTAAACTAAACATTATAAACTGAGTTTATTGGTAGTTTTTTAAGCTTGAAGGATAAAATAATTACATAGCACTAAAGATTATAATGCATTTAACATAAGGGTTATATTTGAAGGAAGTGGAATCAGTGGATGAGGCTGTTTGTGTTTAACTTCATACTGATGCCCTTGTGAAAGACATGAATTCATCTGTTCTCCCCCACCGGCTACAGGTAAATAGTAGGACAGAGTAGGTTCTTTAGCTTTGCTTAGGCAACCTGTCTTGGAGAAAGAAAATTTTTAATTCAAACCGGCTTTACTCTACTTAAAGATTGACCTTATATCACATCCTGTTCATAGTTGAAGGGTTAAGTAAATACAAGCATAGCATTATTGCTAACAATCTAGACAAAAACCAAAAATGTTTAAATTGATAAATCTGTTAAAAATCACTCACTCAAATTAAAGATATTTTTTACAAAATAATGAAAATTTTCACTGAATAATATTAGCTTCATAAGATAATATGAAAAACATAACTGGTAAATCTATTTTCTGATATGTAAATTTATCTTTTATAGTAACAATTATATATATATATATATATATATATATATATATATATATATATATATATATATATATATATATATATATAATTGTTACTATATATATATTAACAATTATTTTTATATTGTAACAATTTCATATATATAAAGTAACAATTACCATTTGTGATCATTCAGTGTAAATTTTTAGTTGACAACAAAGATAGTAAAATAACCAGTTTTAATTCAAGCTTTGAACTATAATTCAATGTAGACATGTACTTCAATTAGTAAATAAGGAATTCAAAAATGATGGGAAATTTATATTAGCACAAAAATATTTTTGAAGAATTAACAATCAACTTTATATTTTTCATTCTATTATCAAATAACCTTATATTTTTGGTGTAAATCTTTAAAAGAAAAACTGGCATTTTGTAAAAACTAATAAAAAAAGATTAAACAGATCATATAAAAAAGTAAATACATAGATGGTAACTCCCATTTTTAAAGTAAACTGTTCTGCTCCTATAATTCTTTTTCTATATAATACTGTTAGATTTCTTCAGAAATTTTGTGAACATAGGAAAAGAGTGTTACTATAGAAAATGTTTGAAAAAGTGTATTATTTAACTCACATCAGTAGCAATAAAAAAAATTCTAAAAATCAAAGGAATTTATCTATTTGATGTTGCATGAGCCAAAAATGAAGTGAGATGATAATTAGTGAAAAGAGACACTAAATTTAGTATACCTGCTTTGTTTTGAAGGTTGTTAAGAGTGAATCATGAAATATAAATAAGTAATGATGATAAAGTTTTTAAGTTCTGGCTTCAGTTTAGTTGTTAGAGCGTACCAAGCAAATCTAACTTTAATAGTAATTCAAGATAACAAAGTCAAAGATGTATAATTCATCGATTCAAACAATAATAATTAGTTGCAGTAAATCAGATATACATAATCAAAAATGTTATAGGTTGAAATGGGACTTTTATTTGGTAGGGCTTATTGGTCATAGATATTTAGGTATCATCTGATTTGGTGTAATCCCCATTTAGCAATGGACATTTCGGTATGAGGAAAAAATCTTGAGAAAAATTTGTTGAGGGACTGTGAATTCTTGAATGTAATTTAACAAAGTACCTGGGTGAGTCAAAAGTTTTGCCATATTTTGGTACATGCTAGCTTGTGGCATGTATATCATGTGAACAAAACAGTTCAAGCTATGGGAGGTTCCTAGCTGTAGTTGGCAGTATCATCGTAGTTGGTACACTAACACAGTGGACATTGCTTTACTCTGCATGATTTGAAAGCCATACAGATGAACATATTATATAGCTTTATTCAAGAATCCATACTTTTTGAGTTTGAACTGAGTCATAATGCGACAAAATCAACCAAAAACATTTGTTGTACAAAACTTGAATATGCAGTTGATCACATGACAGTAACCAGATGTTTCAAGAAATTTTGCTTGGGTTACAAAAACCTTACAATCAGGTAAGGTCAGGTAGGCCTAAAACTGTGGATTCTGAAATTATGCTTCAAGGTATTGAGGCAAATCAAGTAAGTAGCACTTGGGGAGTATCAGGCAAGCTCAGTATCCCACAGTCCAGTGTTGTAACCTACATTCACAACCTAGAGCATCCAGAGCTGCTAAATTGTGTTAAAAAATTGACAAAGAAACATTATATATTGCAATATGTTATTAGCCAATTTGAAGCATAGTTTCAGTCTCTTTGTTTTCTTTGATAAAAAAATAAAAATTAAATTGACTTGAATCATCTATTAAATGTATATTAAAATGTTAAATGTAAGACTTTTCAATTAAATTGCATTTTATTGATAATTTGAAAGTATAGGACATTTATATTAAAATTACTTCCGATTATTTTTTTTTTTTAAGTCTATTAATAAATACATCCTGTTGTAAAATTGTTAATTACAGAAAATATTATTTTTCCATGATTATTTGAATTTCAGCAGATTTTTAAAATGAGAGTTTATTAGATGTTCAAATTTAGCTTTTGTTTATCACAAAATTTTTTAAATGGAAAAAAGTCCAAACTGTTTATACATACTTGATTCTGATTCCTCATTATTCAAAGATGAAGCTTTATTTGTGGTATTAGAAAATTATAAATAGAGCAAATAACTAACTGCATTAAAAAAATAGAATTAAACTAAAAATTTAATAAATCTTGTGTTAATTTTCATATCATTTTATATTGGTGGAAATTTCCTATACTCTTGTTGTTTCAAATCAATATATTTGAATGTATAATCTACCAGAAGAAAGATTATCAGATTTATCAGGTATTTTTCTTATAATGGATTTTTCTCTACATCTTCCAGGTTAAAAAAATCAATGATATAAATTCATTTATATACGACATTAATCCTTAAATTTGTAGCCTTATTTTAATTTTAAAAGGAATATTAAAATCCTATTTCATAAAAAAGTTTTGTCTTATGTTCTTGTTACTTGTATGTTTAATTAACAATCCATATCCTTATAAATCAAAAGCACTATTAAGAGGCTGACATCTTAAGCAAAAGACACATTGAAAGATTGCAATGGTAATAATAACAGCAACATATCTTATATTGTTTATTTAAAAAGAATACTTTTTAAAGCAAACTTATCCCAAACTAATAAATACATTGAGAAAATATTCAAATGAATGAGAACATAATAAGTACCTAAATATAACATGAAAAATAATACTATACACATATACGCATAGATAAATTATCATTAAAAAAGGATGATTGTAATGATGATCACTGTAATGATCCAAATTATATAATATACATGCATCCCATCAAAATATAGTCCAGTTGGCTGGGGCCGTAGAATACACTGACTTCATCTGGGCAGAGGGCTAAGATCACACTGACCCACCAACAAGTGTCCTGAATATGACACTAAACAATCTGATAGTGAGGCTCCAGTAATGCTGGGGCTTTGGGGAATGCAGAGCACCCCTTCACTGCCATGGCTTATGCTAAATTGAATTGTTTGAAATAAAACTGTTTGATCATTTAACTGTGTGTAAACAAATGATCTATATTTAATTGAATTGTTAGTGTTAAATAGCAATACTCGTAGTCCCTTTACTGTCTGAAAACAAATGATTAATATAGAATAGAGTTATAAGTGTTAAATATCAATAATTGAAACCATTTAACTATGTAGAAATAATTGCTGTACTAGTGTGCAAGCAAATTAGTTCTAGCTCATTTGAAAAGGAAATTACTGGCAAACTAATCTCTTACATATCATGTAGATCTATTTAAATGTGTGAAAACAAATGATGTTAAATTGCAATACTTGAAACCATTTAACAGTGTACAAAAAAAAGTGATGAGCTCTAGCTTGTTTAAAAATGTTTTCAAAAAAATGTTTTTACAAATCATATCTATTTAATATATTTGTATAAACAGGATTTGGTATTCAATAATCCACAATAGTTGATATGCCATAAAATGAAATGAAACCAAACTGAAACATCAAAATAACAGAATCATTTACAAGGGTCGTTCAAAAAATTCTAAGCCCCAACCAGATTTTAGAGTTTTCACACCCCTCTGACATTTGTATGGGCCTCACCGGCACAGAGATTAAGTCAGAAATCTGAATTAGTTTTTCTAGTTTTTTAAGAAGTGGTGGTGTGTTGCTATAATAAAAATGTTCAGCTATGGCTCTTCTTTCTGGTTGAGGCTTAGAACTTTTTGAACTACCCATGTGTATATGGATTGACAATCCTCCTGGGATCAGAGTGTAGTATCTGTATGGTCGGGTGAGAATCAGTGTAACTCCAAATCCTCAGGCTGATGATTAGAGTATAGTATCTTTTTCTCCACTAAATTTTCCTCTTTTTATATCAAATTAAATAATCAAAAATATATAAAAAGTTATGAAAAAAATGATAATCATGATTATTTTAGCATAATTTTACAACTTCAAATTGATAAAATTTGGATCAAAGATTCAATACTGCAACAAATATTGAAATAAGATTTGTTTGGTTTTCAAATTTGTTATATCAATATTAATCTTTGGTCCAAATTATGTCAATATTGAAACTTAAATTAAAATGTATTAAAACCTGGTCTCACAACTGAATCAAGTGTGCTTGTTAAATAATACTTTGTGTCACCAGAAAAACTGAAGATCTGATTATTTTTCAGTGAGACCAGACTGCATGGATGATTATATATATATATATATATATATATATATATATATATATATATATATATTTGTGACTACCATTGAACACTTATAGTAGATTAAATTACTTTTTTAAAAACTTTCAAACCCTTTAAAACTGAACAATTGCTAGAAGCATTACTGCCAGAAAAATTATTAATTGCTGACTAGATACCAACCTTGGACACTTTACAGAGGAAGAACTTGACACACAGAACTGAAAAAAATTAAACAAAGAAAAGCTGCAAGCCTTGACTAAATAACTCCTGAAGTATGACAGACAAGGAAATTTGGTGACAGAGGAAAGATGGGTAAATACTTCTTATAAATTGTCTCTCCAAAGAAACTATTACCACTATAACAGTGCTTTACAAAAACATGAAACCAGTGGCTAATAGTGACACCAACTTTTTTAACATTGTTGGAGGAGTCTTTCAAGAAGATACATTAGCACCATATATATTTATAATCTGCCTAGATTACATACTATGAATGTCAATAGGTCTAATACAAGAAAATTGTTTCACATTAAAAAAATTAGAAGCAGAAGATATACCACAGAAACAATGACAGATGGAAACTATGCAGATGATCTGGCACTTCTCTCAAACACACCCACCCAAATTGAATCCCTGCTGTATAGCTTGGAATAAGCAGCAAGAGGCATTAGCTTCTACATGAATGCAGATTAAACAGATTTCATGAGTTATAAACAAGAAAGAGACATCTCCAGTTTAAGTGGCAAACCTCTAAAATTAGTGGACCACTCCACATACTTCAACAGCAATATCTCATCTACTGAAAACAATGTCAACATACGCATATGGAAAGTGTCAACTGCTATTAACAGGCTGTTGATCTCATGGAATTCTAATCTCTGTAATAAAATAAAATTGGATTTCTTCCTAGTTGTCGTCCTGTCAGTAATACTGTGTAGATGCACCATGTGGACTCTAATGAACACATGGAGAAAAAGCTAGATGGAAACTACACAAGAATGCTATGAGCTGTTTTAAACAAATCCTAGAAGCAGCAGCCCCAAAACTTCAGATTTATGGCCAGTTACCACCCATCTCACAGGCTATCCAAGTAAGGTGAACAAGACATGTGGGGCACTGCTGGAGAAATAAGGACAAATTCATAAGTAATGTTCTCCTATGGACTCACACATAGACACACTAGTGTTTGTCAACCACCAAAGACTTACAGTTCTGTGTGTACCCTGGACGCAGTCAAGTGGATCTGCCAGAAGCAATAAACGTTAGGAATGGATGGCAAGAGAGAGTCAGAGGACTCCATGCCATGATTCACAACTTGATGATGATAATGGTATATATACACATATGCATTTTCTCACACAAAAACAGTAAGAGAGAGAGAGAGAGAGAGAGAGAGAGAGAGAGAGAGAGAGAGAGAGAGAGAGAGAGACACACACACAATATATATATATATATATATATATATATATATATATATAAACACAAACTACTAAAATACTGGCCCATTAGCAGTGGTAGAGTGTTTACTAATGTTCCAGGAGATCACAGTTCAATCCCAAGTTGAGTCATACCAAAGACTCAAAAAATTGTATTTGATGCCTTCTTGCTTAACACTCAGCATTATAAGGTGTGGAGCAATCCTGGAAAAGGAGTAGTGCCCAACCCTACACCACAATGTAGTTGTTATTTGGGTTGCCCTTGATTACAATTGGCCAACTTACAAACTAAAATTGCCATGTAGAGTTTAACATTATACGGTAATCTTCAGACACTTAAAGATCACCTCATAATGTTAATTCTGGGAAGTATTCTTAGTAGTTTGTGTTGACAAAGATTAGATTGCTCTATGACTTGACATTGACCACTTATACTTTTAAATACTGCTAGTCAGTTAATTCTATTTTCAATTGACTATTGCACACACACACACACACACACACACACACACACACACACACACATATATATATATATATATAAGTTTCATTCAATAACTATGGGGAATTTTTTCAAAAGCAAAAATCATTTTTTTTAGATTTTTTTCCCATAAATTTAAACTCTGCATTGTTTGGAATTGGTTTATAGCAAAAATTATTTCAATCCCTCAAAAATATTTGTTTTGAGGTTATTCAAAATGGCAGCAAATCAAACAAAGTTCTCCAGACTTAAACAAATGTTTGTCATGAGGTTTTTGTCGGCTGACAAGTGCAAACTATATAGAATTTACAGAAAAATGTGTGACGTGTACAGAGAAGCATGTTTTAGTCAAAATATGTTTACAAATTGGCTAAACATGGGTTTGCCACCAGGAACCTGTGTCAAAAATACAGTCCATGAAGTGGAAATACAACTGACTCTCCAGCAAAGAAAAAGCTCAATGTTGACAATCTTCTGGGACATAAAAGGACCCATCACTATTGATTTCCTTAAAAATGGTATAACAATAAACAGTACTTCCTATTGGCAACTCCTTAGGCAAAATTCACCTAATTTATTGAATGACTTTAGTATATATATATATATATCTTTGCTGGCAGCTTCTGTTTTTTTTTCTTCAAATACCCAATATATAAGATTCTCAGAATGACATTATTCAAGTGATGTTAGAATGAAAATCTAAAACCATGTCTGTCTAATATTCAATTCAGAAATGTTTTCAATTTAGAAAACTTACAAAATGTGATGCAAATTAACTTTTAACATCAAACTCATTTGTAGACATAGAATTGATAAAAATGTAGGCTTTACTTGGCAATCATAAAGTCATAAGGATGCAATGGATGTATGTGAAAATGAACATTTTGAAAATGCATGACCCACTTCTTAGCATTTATTATTAATTAATGTGAAGGGTAGTATTGTGTAACACTTGTAACTTGATCTGAGATCAGATATTGACAAGTGATCTTTGGTTGTGAATTGTTCTCTATTCTCTTTAGATTTTTCCCCTTTATTCAATAACAGGTTAATGCTAATATTTGAAGGCAGCTGATAGTCCAAACATTTTCACAGCAGATAATATTATTATGTCCTGATATCTCATTTTTATTCCTTTTCTTTCTTTCTTTCTCTAAATATGAATTATATGACTTTTCTTGATTTTATTGAATATTTTCATAGAATGTTCCTATTGATTAACTCTTTTAAAATACTGACTCTTTTGATTAGCTACTTTGAGCTCAAGCAAAGTAAATATTTCATTATTGTTTCACCTAATGCCGATTATGACAGATCAAATTTTAACAATCAAAATATCAAAATGGCTTTTTTATAAGTTTACATGCTGATCATATAAAAACTAAAAATTACCTCAAGCCATAAGTTGCTTCATATTTTGTTCATAACATTTGTAGAAGTCACTGCTCTAATGTGCAGAATAAACAACAATAATAGCAATACTTACCGGTTCAGCGGACCCAGCTAGCATCCAGCTGGCAGAATTGGAATTTTTCTCTGTTGAGGACAATTCCATTTCTGCTGGCTGGACACGAGTTGGGGCTGCTGAGCAGGTAAGTGTTATTATAATTGTTATTTATTCTGCATGTTAGAGCAGTGACTTCTACAACAGTAATAATTAATTAGAATTATTTCTAATAAGTTAGAAGAAATTTGTTAAAGTATTTTACATATTTTTTAATAATATTCATAAATTGGCCTTAATACAAGTCTATTCTCACTGCTATAAAGTGACAACTCAGTGGAAGGTGGTCAGATTTGAGGTTAGAAGATTTTAAGTTGAAATCCTGGTTTTTGGTGAGGTTATTTTGCTAACAAAATTACTCTGAAAAAGGATTTGAAATAGTAAAATGTCTTCATTCCAAATGATAATTTGTACACTTGTAAAAGTCATGATATTTACTCAGGATATCAGTTTATATATAGAAATTCTGTGGTTGTTCACCCAAATGGAAAGTTGGAGAATCTCATATCACATCTACTGCCCACCTAAAAAAATCAAGAGCCCAGACATTATCTTCCCACTGAGCAACATTTCATCTGCTTCTTGCAGAATTGTGGCTTGACTGATTATCGTGAAACAAAAATGGCCTCCTTTGATCAACTAATCCTGGCCTTATTATCTGTGCACTTCTTAACAGTAAACATTATTTGTGATATTTTTTCCTAGTAGGAGAAAACTGTAATGAATTCATAGTGGTCACAGATTAAAGTGACCTTAATTCTTTTGTTGATGCATCATTGGCTTTGGAAAATACTTTGGAACTTTGTCATTGTCAAGCCATTTATTGGTTGTTCCTGGTTGTCATACAAGATCAACTTTTCATTATAGATTACAATTCAATCAAAAAGTTGGGTCATCTTCTACTTATACATTTTATTTCAAACATTCTGAAACTAAAACTTGAAAATCTTTTTAGTCATTTCTAAAATGGTCTCACAAAAATTCTCTTTTACTAACATTTTCTGTCAATAATTTGTAACTGTGTAAAGATGCCCCATGCTCTCTTTATCTTTGAGATTTATTTCAGAACTTTAGAAACAAACAATGTATTTTACCCTCAGTGGGAGTACCTTTATTATATCCATGATTAATACTATGATCAATCTGAGAGTCACTGTGGCCAAGTTTAAACTCATTCAAGAAAAATTCAGTTTTCATCTTAATCTGAAGCTATTAAACATGTACATTATTATCTGTGAAAGAAAAAATAGAAATTCATAGAAAAATACTCTTAGAAAATATACATGTAGACTACAGGAATATTGAGTATACCAGGTGTGATCAAAAAGCATCAAGACTGAAGCTTTGAAATTTTTATTTTAAATGATGTGTGTGCATGGCTGAGCAATGCATGCAGTAAAGTGATGATGAGATGAATTAGTGTCAATCTGAAAAAAAGATTATGTAGTCAGTCTCAATATTTATTATGCAAGGGGTAGTACCCTCAATACTCATCAGACCAAGCCATGTTCAACATTTTCTTGTTTCCTAAATTAAAAATGCATCACAAGGGTAACATCAGAGGATGCAGAAGATGTTAAAAGAAATGTGATGCTACAACTTTATGCCATATCATAAGATGACTTTCAGAGGTGCTTCTACCAGTAAAAAAAAGTGCTGAATGCCAAAGAGACTGTTTTGAAGAAAATGAACATCTCATTGTTTATTTCTGATTTGGTAAATACTGATTCAGTCTTGATACTTTTTGAAAAGACCTTGATAGAACTATTTGTGTAGATAAACACAAGAGAAAAATAATTACTTTCAACAGCAAAGCAATACATTTTTGAGTAACCCTTAAAAATATTGCCTCTGAGAGTTGGCTGAAAATTTTTATTGGCTGACCAATATACTTTCATGGAATGTGATCAAATGAAGTTAATTTTTCTATATGTCCCCATTGTAGTCCATACTCTTCTTCCATCAGTGTTGCATTGTTTACACCTAATTCATAAAAAGTCATCAACAGTAGATATAACATCATCATATGAACTTTTCAGCCAATAAACTCTTGTATTTTGTAACATGACTAAAACATGGTATTATAAAATGGGCCCTCATTTTCCAAATTATCTAAGAAAAAGAAATCCTTACTCTCGCTAATGGTTATTAGTTACAAAGGGAAATAAATATCTCTCATATAAAATTAATGATTAAAAAATATGAAGGCAAGGAAGACATATAACAAGCAGAATGGAATATGATAGTTTAAAAAGTATAATGATTAGAATTAAATAAATTTTGAAAAAAAATGAGTTTTAGTAAAACATTAAAATACATTCAAATATAGTTTTTTTTTGTTTTTTTTTTCTTTTTAACAAAGTCTATACTTCAAATGTAAAAAACATATTAGAAACAACTGAAATCCTCATATTCATTAACAGAAGCAATAAAAAGACATTAAATATTTAACTGTATCCAAAGTAGGCCACACCATAAACTATATTCATGGTTCAGTTATTCCTTTCTCAAATGTTATTTTGATTAAACAATGTTATAAAGTTATAAAGAGAAGGGATTTCTCAAACTCACTAAGTCTGATTTGACATGAGGTCATTTTATAGTAGAGGGCCACACATGAACTGAGACTCGTACATGGCCATTATAAAAAATGCTTCATGTTGTTCCTTGTGTGATGTGGGTAGTAGTAACTTAGCCATAAGAATGAAATGGACAAAAGAATTTTGACAGACAAGATATAACAGAAACACAGAAATACTGGAAACAATAACTGCTACTTTTATTTTTTGTTTTATGTGCAATGGTGGGAGAAAATGTCCTAAGTTTGCACTTATCCATAACAGGTCTTTAAGGGTATAGGTGTTTGTAGGTGAAGAAAAGGAAATTACTCGTTTTGTCTTTTTTTTAATATTTTGTCTTTCTTTTGGTAAAGCTGGTTTCTTATGCTTTTGAAAACCTTAGGGTCTATTAGTCAGATAAGTTCTTTTCGGACTGTGTTTTCTCTTCTCTCTCATTCTTCTGACTCTTTTTAAACTCTCAGTCCTTTTATATACATCCTCTGTATTCTGAGTTGTTGCTTAAGTTGAATTTTGTTTTCTCAAACACTATTGGTTAATTCCTATCCCTAAGGAGTCAGGTGATGTGTCTGTTAACTGTGCAACTTTTTAATCAAGATCTGGTATAAATTTGTCTGAATTAGATCTGTTTTTAGAATTTATGATATCTGGTTTTTTTTACTGATAGAACATTTTTGGAAAATATTTTTAAAAATCAGTTTTTGGTTAAAACTATATTACTTAAAACCATTAGGGTGTCCTTGGCAGTCCCAAAGAGGTACCTCAGATGCTTATACTCTGTGACCATCATGGATTTTACAAATACTTGTGAGAAGGCTCAAAAAATCATGCTTCTCATTGGTACCTGAGGTAAAAGCCAGAATTTCAAATGCTGATTTTCTAGGCAAGCCCTCTCCTATTTCAAAAGATTGGCATAACAATGTTATCACTCTCTATTCCGTCTGTTATCATCATCAGCAATATTGTCTTTTATCTTTCCCACTTTGTATTTTTTAAATCCTTGATTTTATAGTGTGACTTAATAATTATAAATTTTTTAAATACAACAATAATAGGAGATCAAATTTTGTAAATATTAAGGGAGCACAGAAAAGTTCTCAGCCATACCAAGAATATATTCATCTTACAGTTCAACACACTTGATACATAATTCTTAAGTTTCTTTAACCCATAAAAAAATTAGATAAAATAAAGATAAAAATTTAAAAAGTTATCCCTTTCTTGGCTGGGCCAAGAAATTTTCAGCATCCCCTCATAATTGTTAGGAGGAAACTCCTTTTCTATGGTTTCTAATAAGTTTCTTTTTCCAACTTTTATAGTAAAATATCCTTGATCTGTTACAATTACTTTAAAGAAATCAACTTCAAGTAGATTGAAGAAAGTTTAAGTTACCAACATTGCTTTCAAATTGTATAAGAATTCTTACTTTTTTGTTTTTCTTTGTTTTCTAGGATAGCTATATGAATATCCAACTTCTTCAGAATAATAGTGAATCTTCTGTGGAGAATGTGTAGCATTACAGAAGCTGCTTACATGAATTTGACAAAAAGTTGCATAAACCAAACAGGTCTAGAGTTCAATGTAATAAGTGTACTTAGGTGCAGTACAGAAAGTCGAGACAAAAAAGAATCTCTGCAACTGAAAAAATTGCTATCACTATTATTTTTTAAGTATGCTGAGTAGATTAGCATATGTGTTCATCAACTTGGTATAGGTAGTTGAATTTTTTTAACTCACAAAAATATTCATGCTACCAACAAAAAGTTGGATGTTCAAATCTAAAATTATATACAAGAACTCTCTTGCATTCAATAAAGTGTACATCTAAAGTACACTGGAGAATGCATTCCATGAATTGCTTTTAGTCTTATGAGAATATCCACCCAAAATAATTATCAAATAATTTTTTACTTGCCATAGAAATTCTACCATCTAACTTGTATATTCAAATGATATTATATAATATCTAGTCATATATTCATAATATTCAAATGATGAACTCAGGAAATCCATTACTTGTGGATCTTTAGCAAGGAAAATTGTTACGTCACCTCCTCACTATATTCAAAGGAAAATAAAGGAGAATAACGAAGATGCAGTAAGGTTTTCAAGAAGGTTTAATGGCAGCCAGAATAAAGGGTACCTTTATGCTCCAAGTCTCGTAGGAAGGAAGGAAGGAAATGGTTATTGAGTTGAGAAGTAATTATAGCAGCTAAATGCCTGAATGGAATGTGTGTCGCTACAGTCAAGGCAATGCTGAATGTCTGAGCAGAATATGCGTCGCTTTAGACATAGCAAAAGTTGTGTTTGCTGTTTAAGGACAGGAAGGATGTAGTCACCCATAAATGTGTGGACCTGGTTGCTGTAGGAGAGAGGCATGAAGGTTTCCAGAAAAGGTTGCCCAGGAATGAGGTAGCTGGATGTCTGAGCGGAATTATGCGTCGCTGTTGACATAGCAAAAGTTAGAGGTGACATAAAAGTGTTCCTGTAAGTGGCGGATTACATGCATCTAATTCATGTTCAACTGGGAACCCTTGGTCTAAGAGGTTAGACCCAAAAGATCCATAAATCAGATGGCTTTCCTCATGGTGTTGTGATTCTGCTGCTATGAAGGGAACGAACAGAAAGTATGTCTGTCTTGCTCAAAAGGTTCTGAGGAAGAGATAGTTTGGCGGGCTTTCACCATTTTTATGTTGTCCAAGAAAATGGTCCAGGCTGAATAGGATAAGTCATCCTCATTGGGTGAAAATATGCGACGACCATAACGGTCAAATAAATTTACGCGCCAAACAAAAATACGAAGTTCTTTCTGCTACAGATCACACAATCATCAGACAGACTATTTTGAGCCCTTTTTTATATACTTTTCTTATTTGCATTTCTTTTATTAATTATTTACAATATATATATACATATATATATATATATATATAATGTTTGAGTTTATAGTTATTAACTTTCAAATATGACTTTCAAGACAAAATTTAACAGATTAGAAAAAGCTAATACCATTGAATTATAATAATTTCTATTTGGATTATCAAATTATTTTTGTTAAAGCCATCATTTAAGAACTATGATAATAAGTAATGATTTCAATTAAAACTATTTTATATTATGTCAAGTTTGTTATATCAAACAATACTCCATGTTTCTTTCTCTTTAATTAAAACAACAGCAGTTGCTACTGTGAATACTAATCGCTCTTCAAATACCCTAACTAAAGTCTGTAACCAATTTTAGACCATATTTTATTGGAAGTGTCATATCATTTTATTGTAGAAAGAGGTTACTGCAAATTGTATTTTGTACATCAGAGGTACAGCTTTTCAAAGGCAAATGTCTGCTTACAAGTTTCAATTGATTGAGTTTTGATCAGGTGATACATGGTACAATTAAAATAAATATATTAAACTTAATAGAGATATTTTTAATTTTTTACAGAATATTTTCATTGGGTAAGCAATGTTTACCTGGTTTCTTAGGAATACATCCAACTAATATATATATATATATATATATACACAATACAATAAAACAAATAAACAGATAAACTAAACTACTGAAAATAATATTTTACTCATTTATGATAAATATTATTCCTCTTTTAGTGCCCTGATTTTCTTCAAAAGTGGATTGTCAACTTTCACTTTGAAATTAAAAATCAATTTTATAATTTAAACAATAGAAAATCTAGAGGACTTCTTAATAAGTGATGATATTTATAGGCTATCTGTTCATTCCACCATCTTTAACTGCATCAACATAATATCTAGTCGCAAAAATTTGGTGTTTGCTTTTTAAATATAGTGAAATTTTATGGAATTAAAAAAGCAACTGTTAGTGACAATTATGAGGGCTTATAAGAAGGTTTGATTGGTTATTTATTTTGTTTGGTTTCGTAGGTGTGGGTTGTTGTCATTGGTGGTTGTCGGTTGTTGTAGTATCAGAGTCCATTTATTTTTCTTCTTATCCCATTTAGCTTGTTGGCGTCTTCTTTATCAGTAGAAGGCTGCAAGAGAATTTAAGGAAGGAAAGAGAAGAGGATACCCTTCAACTAAAAGATTTATTTCTGGTTTCAATGACCATTATGTGGGTGTGAAAATTCTTCCTGAAACCAATATAAATAGTTTTGTCTCCCAACAAGGTGTTAAAGTATCTTAAGAGTCATTTTTGGTGGTTTTATGAAGTTGAGGTTTGTGGTAATGTCTGGTAGGTGTTTTTCAGGAGAAGCTGCTAGTAGCAGGAGACATGATCTTCTGCCAAGTCTGCGACTTGGGCAGACACATGTGCTGCCTACTAGCAGCTAAGAAGAAGAGGTCCAATCAGTCTAAGGGATACCACTGAAGTGAGGCAGAATTTCTCCTTAGCTCCTGGAAAGCCCTTTCTTTAGGTATGTGCCATTCTTACTTTCTGTCAAGGGCTTCTGAGAACTGCTATCTTTTTGAGTTTTTTTCTATTTCTTATTTTTATTTATCTCTGCACATTACTGCTGTAGTGTTTCAAGAACAATTAAGATAGTATAGTGAAGAGCAGTTAACTGGGACTGGTGTCACAATGAGGTCATCACAGAAAAACTGGTGTGCTAAGAATTAATTTTGTAATCTGGTTTACTTGCTGACTCATATAATAAAAGCATGCATAGATTGGGTATGAGCTGGTTAGGTCTCATTTAGCTTTGTCTCTCTCTCTTTTATCTTGACAAACACTAAGTTCTAGAATATAGGTTACAACAGTATTCATGTATAGATATATATGCAAACTACACTTTACAAATCAACAAATCAAAAAATCAGTCATAAATAGAAAGTCATAATTAAATAAACAAATCACAAAGTTGGTAACAAATTTTGAATCTGGAACCCAACCATAGTTTGAATGAACAAAATAAAAATAAATTACCTAGAACTGATCTTTAAATATTTATATGACTGCTGATAATATGAGATGATATAGTCAAGAACATGTGACAAAAAAATCAATTAAAAACCCAATCATAATTAATGAGCTTTTCTTCATTTTAGAACAAAGTCAAGCCAACTGCCAACAATAAAAGAAAGAATTAAGTCAAAAGTCGAATGGTCACATGGATATTAGTAAAGACAGTGAGAGACAACAGCAGTGTCAGATCAACTTCACCCCTCTCTTTCTCTCTCTCTTGGATCAACATCAGCAGTCATAACAGAAACAATCAATATGCAAAAACTTCAAAAGCCAATGTAAGTGACAAATTGCTATGTTCCGTTCCCACAGATACATACACATATTTTTATCATCCACCAAACATTAATACCATAGCATCATTAAATTAATTTGGACTTTAACATACTGAAGTACTGCTGAATAGAGACAATGTTTCCACTTAAAATTGTTTTTTCTCATCTATGTTCATTGCAACATCATATAAATATGTACATATGTTAACAAATTAAAGTCATTTTTGTAAACCCTTACATATGAATTATAGATACCCCTACATAATCTTTCAGTACTTATATAGCAAGTTTGAAAGCTATGTTTCAATTAATGTGTTAAATTTTCTTACACATCATTATAAACTAAGAATCAAGAATTGTTATATGCTAATTATACAGCTATTTGGTTGAGAAGCAATTGTTTATGCCTCAGGTAATTTTTTTTTCCTCAAACCATTTTTCTCTTCAGACTTTGCTTTTATGATATGGGTAATGAAATTTTTAGAACATCATAGGAGACTATTTTGAGAGGCTTATACATGAAAGTGATTTACATTACAATCACAAATCTCAAAAACTACTAATTTCTAAACATTTTTATTTTGTATAACTTTAGTATAAACACCATTGTAAATGTTGATTCATGTTGTTTTATACAGTTCTTATGTAAATGAAATTTTCCAAATTTGCCAGTTTTACAGTGAAAATAGCGTAATTTCTAAATTTCATTATCCAAGGCACAAAAGCAAAGTTTGAAAGGAATAATGGCCATTTTCTATGCTTTTACAACTTAAGAAAAAAATAAGAAATAGCGTGTACTATCCAGAAATCAAATTTGTCTTGATGTAATTATCCTACAATAGCTTCTTTGGAAAATAATGGTTAATTTTACATTTAAGTGTATAAAATCTGTCATTATTTTCCAAACATTCTAGTATAAAAACAAAATTTATTTTCTACTGCAGTGATGCATATCTATGCTATTTATGGCTAAGTGTAATTTCTTTTTTGCTTATATAGCATGAAAACCATTCTCTTTTTTTGCTATTACAAACTAATAGATAAAACAGTTCAGTAATTCTTACACAATTGAAATATTAAGATAGATATTTCAATCATTGAATTTTATTTAATATTACAATAACATAGGAAATGAAACAGAACAGTTGATTGTTAGAGACAACAAAAGTTGCTCTGAGGAGTACTGAAAAGTTCTTGACCCTACCAAGAAAGAAATAACTATGAAGTGCACATGTTATTCCATATATTTATCATCACAGTTCAACACATTTGGCACATCATTTCTCAAGTTTCTTTAAAAATCTGAGACTAGATGTGCAGTAGAAAACACTACTTTTATATGCTGATTGACTAATGTATAAAGAATTAAAAATGTCTTTGAACTACACACTGTTTGCTTTACTATTACTCTATTTTCAAGCAGTCTGTCTTAAAAAGAGATAATAAAAAATTTTAAAAAATCTCAAATTGGGTATAAAATTAAGCCCAAAAGAAAAGAAAAAAATAGAAAACAAAGAAGGTAAGACCATTTATATATTTATCTGTTTTATTATATGCTTTTTATGACTTCAAGTAAGCCCCCCACTCAAGTGTAACACATTCCACTCAATTTGAGATTAAATGTGGAGTAAAAAACACTATTTTTACATGCTGGCCAACAAATGTATAGAGTTAAAAATTTCTTCACGTGACAAACTATTTTTTTTATTATTTTCAAGCAACCAGTCTTGAAAAGAGAGGATAAAAAACAAAAAAAATCTCAAATTTGGTTGAAAATTAAATTCAAATGAAGAAAAGAAAAAAAGAAAAAACATACATATATTCTATGCTTATGCCCACACACACCCAAACAGATATGCTTGCATCCATATACATACATATACAGTATGCCTATATGCATACATAACCCTGTGGATAGGGGTTAGAATATGCTGAATGTATCCTCTGTAGAGGGGTAAGATCCCCTTCCTCCAAAAAATGGGGAGTCCAAGGTATGACATTAAACTGCATCTGATGACGAGGCTCCAGTTCTGGAGATCTGAGGATTGTGGAGTACTGCTTCATTGCCATTACTTGCAAGTCCACTCTGACCTGGAGTGGTAGTATTTTTTGGGGTCCCATCGATAGATCAAATAAATCTGTTTAAAAATTATTTGTATTTGATAAGGCTGTGTAAAAAAAAAAACTCTTAATAAGCAACTACATAAAAAATGTAAATATGAGTGCACAATGAACATGATTCTCTAACCTTAAGAATAAAATAACCCTGGACAGACTGACATGGCATTAATATCTATCAATCAGTATATACATGAATGCTCACACCTACATGCATATGCATTATTATACTTAAATTTGTGTACCTTAGAGCAAAAAGCTTATAGTCTCACATTTTTGTGAATTACAAAGTGGTTTGGTTTGGTTTCTTTTGTTTAATGGCATATCAACCTTCATAGGTTATTTAATGCCGAAGCCATCCTTCTAGAAGAACAGCAGTGATGCTATTTAACCCATAGCTGGGAGGACAAGGGGGTTCATACCTTTCCCAAAGGTATTTGTCTTAAAGTGAGAGTAATAGCGCGACTGGAGTTTGAACTCGCTTACTATGATTCCACATTCCATCATTTTAACCATTACACCATGCGGACCCCCCCCCAAATTACAAAGTGGAATATAATTGGATAACAATGGAAAAATACAAGTTAAAAGTATATTCTCTTCTTTCAGTGATAGTTTATTCATCATCATCAACTCGTGCTTACAGCATGGATTTTCCTGACTCTCTCTCCCCATCTGTCTCTATCATCCATTGCTCCTGGCAGGTCTTCCAAATTACATTCTGTCTGCACAGAGCTGACGTAAATAAGTTATTGCTGGTCGACCAATACTGGCATGACCATGAGTCAGAGTCCATAGGAGAACATCACTTATGAGTTTGTCCTTTCTTTTCGAGCAATGTCCTGTATGTCTTGTTCTTCTTACTTGGATGGTTTTTGAGATAAGAGGTAAGTAGCTGTAAAGCTGTTTTTTGTGGGATATTGCTTCCAGGATTTGTTCAACATAGCTTGTAGCACTCTTGTGTAGTTCCCATTTAGTTTTTTTCTCAATGCATTAGCATCCATCTGGTGCATCTAAACAATAGTATTGACACAGCCACAGCTTAGAAGAAATCCCATTTTATTTTTTTTGGATAGATTAGTCTTCTGTATGATTGAGACTGACTGATAGTTTATTTCTTCATTAAAATGTTATAATTGTATGTCATCTCTTACAGCAGCAAAGTATGAATTAAAAATATTAAAAACTGTGGTAATATTGGATCAACTTCCTGTTTTAAATGTATAACCATCAATGTTGCATTCTGGGAAAAATTAATCTTCTAATTAATATAAAAAAACTTAACTCATGTAAACCATTTAATGTGACATCTGCAAAGAAAAAGGCATCTTGCCAGTGTTGGATTTACTTTTTCGATTTACCTATTTGGAACTTTGCCCTTTCTGGATTTACTGCTGAACTAGATTGTGTAATTTTTATTGACTTGGGACTTGATACCAATCATAAGTTTATTCTGTATTACTGTTTAATATGTCACCCCTTCCAACATGTAATAGTCAAAAAGATTATTAACAAACAAAAAAGAGAAACCTTTTTTAGAAAATAACAGAATTATTGTCATTTTTCTTTATTAGTTTTTGCTACTGATTCTAAAGGTTAAGATTTATTAGCAGGAAATAACTTGTAAATATAATACTTTTTTTCACATGCTAAATATAGCATTTATATAAGGAATAAGGAAAAATGTTTAATTATTAACCTCAATCAAAAATAAAATTTTGTTCACAATTCTTGTAAGACTGGGTATATATTAAAGTAAATATATGAATAGTTTATCTACTTTATTTTTTGTAAAATTAATATAAATCAAATAACCAGACATCTGTAAACAGTAAAAATAAGAAACTATTAAAAGATGTCTTAATGCATAAAAGTGATGGTTTCATGCACACACACACTATCTAATTAAAAATAGCAGCAAATATCAGGAAAAGGTAACTGTGTATTAACCACCAAAATTGTCTATGGTTCTAAATTTGAAGGACTTTGTATCTAATAAGATTCTGGTATATTGTAGATTGATTGATTTTAATGACATGTCAACCTGTCTAGGGTTAGTTTATGACTAAAGGTTAGGGAATTCCATTCATTATATGTTCATATTTACATTTTTTGTGTAGTTGTTTAAAAGGTGTTTTTTGCACATGGCCCTATTGAATTCAAGTAATCTTTAAATAGATTTATATGACCTATAGATAGGACAACTAACAGGTACCACTCTGGGTCAGAGTGGGCCTGGGAGTAATGGCAAAGAAGGAGTACTCCACACTCTCCAGATCTTTAGAATTGGAACTTCATCATTAAATGCAAGACATCACTTTTTTGCGAGGGGAGGTCTTATCTGCCTACAGTGGATGCTGTCAGCATATTCTAAATCCTGTTGGCAAGGTAAAGTATATAGCAGATGAGCCTTTTCTAACAAATCTTAATATATTGTACTGTTACTTGGTTATATACTTGGCAGAAAAACTTCAATAGGCATGCAGCTTAAATCTCCTGATCTGAAATCAAGATACTTAAAAGATGATAACTATAATATTATATTTGAGCCTTTTCACAAACAGAAAAAACACCTATGTCCCAGTAATAATAAAATCATAGATTGTTTATTTGATTCTTTATAAAAATTTTTGCTTCAGCAATAAATAGCATGGAAAGGCCACAACAAAAATAATAGGGCAATTTTATCTTTCTGGAAAGTATCTAACATCTGATATTTGTTGTACCTATACAAAAGCCCGATTTGGGCATTCATATCTCCACCAATGACCAGTACATTGTGTTTCGGTATGCTCCGCACTAGAGAGGATAGCTCATTCACAAACATTGGTAGGGCTGTAGCAGGAGATGATTGTTGCTCTGGGGTTACTATTAAACGTAGCTGCCATCATCCTAGATTGTATTCTCTCAATGCTATTAAGTGTTTTTAACGCTCTTGGTCCTATAAGCATTCCCACCCCTCCTACCGTGGCATTGACAGAGTTTTTCCATGCTGATACAGTGGCTAGCGTCCATCCATTGCCAGTATCGTGATATTTGATATCTTCGGTGTGCGTGTATCTGTGTTCTTGTATGCATATTATGTCAATCTTATGTTCTACGGCCGATGCAGTCAGCTCTGATAGTTGACCTATTCTATTTAAAGTTCTAACGTTAAATTGTATTGTTTGTTTGCATTTTAGTAGTTTTTGCTGTTTGAGCTCTGTAGCTGATTTTTCGAACACTGAGGCCAGGGCTCCAACCTCAGCAGGAGGCGCCCCCAGCGATGTGGTTTATGTATGTGGTTTGAGTGTGGGTCATGGTTATCTTTCGATGGCAGTTTTTATTCTCATCTATAGAAGCCACTCTTATAGATGAGCAGCAATAGTTCCCTGATCGAACTGACGATCCCGAGCATTGAACTGCGTGTCTCACAGGTCCAGGACCAGGTTAGGCATTGCATTAGGCCGTCAGAGGGTTTATTCGCATACCTTTACATCCATCATGTGGCTTCCCATGTGTACGTAAAAAAAGGGGGGGCTCATTCACCCGTAAGTTTTAACTTAGTTAAAGTCCAAGACTAATGTATATTTATAAGAGTTTTTTTTTTGTTTATTTTCACCTGTCATCTGATATTGGCCCTAACATGTGTTTTTTTCTTTTATACTGGGGACTTCCTTTACTTGACTTTTTTGGCAGAGATATGAATGCCCAAATCGGGAAAAATGGAAACAACAGATACAGCCTTCACAACACATCAAATAGGAATGGACAACATCTAACAGAATTCATGATGGAAAATAGATTAACATGCCTCAATACAAACTATCAAAAAAGGGAGGGAAAATTATGGACCTACATATACGTGAACAATAGTAAAGCACAGATAGACTACGTCTTTATAAACAAGAAATGGAAAAATTGCAAGGCATACTCCTCTTTCGAGGGTGTATCCTCCGATTACCGAATAGTCACAGCAAAGATTCGACTAAGCCTACGAAAAAATGCCACATGAACAGCGACCACCAAACACTATGACTGGGCCCTTCTTACCAACAGAGATATTAGAGATAAATATGTATTAGAATTAAGAAACAGATTCAAGACATTACAAGAGAAGACAGAAAAAGGTACCCCAAATGACGAATATGAGAATTTCACCAACGCACACCTAGAGGCGGCAGCGAAGTGTATTCCAACAAAACCTAGAACTAAATATAGTCCCATGGGAAATGTTAGTGGTTAGAGAAAAACGTGCAGACGTGAAAACTGCCTCCAAAAGCTATAGAAAGAACCCAACCAACACAAATGCCATTAAACTAAAAAAGGCACAATATCAATTAACAGGCATATATCTAAAAGAACAGACAGAATACATACAAAATCAGATAGATAAAATTAGAGACTCAGTAGAAGATAGGCAATCTAGGATAGCCTGGCAAACAATAAACAAAGTGAGTAGAAGAAAGAGCACAATCAAAGCAAAATTGAAAGCTGCAAACCAACAAGAAAGAATAAAACTGTGAAAACAACATTTTGAAAATCTACTAGGAAACCCACCAAAAGTTACGCATGAACCAATCACCAGAATTATTAGTAAGCAATTGGACATTAAACTAGGATCGTTCACGCAAGAAGAACTCGACTCTGTTCTTAAAAAAATTAAAAATAGGAAAGCTGCAGGGCTTGACGAGATTCTACCAGAAGTATGGAAGACCAGACAATTCGACGACATACTGCTCCAACACTGCAACGCAGTCTATAATCAAAATCCGATAGACAGATGGATGAAGGGGTGCATCCTCCCCTTCCCTAAAAAGGGTGACCTTGGATTAGCCAAGAACTACCGAGGTATAACACTTACATCCATAGCAGCCAAAATTTACAATGCCCAACTAAGAAACCACATAGAACCCAAAGTTGACAACATCCTTAGGAAAAACCAAAATGGCTTCCGAAGAAATAGATCCATGACGTCACAAATATTGACCATCCGTAGAATCCTTGAAGGCATATGGGCAAAAAACCTACAGGCGACATTACTATTTGTCGACTTCACCAAGGCCTTCGATTCCATTCACAGAGGGAAGATGGAACAAATCCTACTAGCATAAGGCCTACCAAAAGAAACCACAGCAGCAATAACGATTCTCTACAGAAACACCAAAGTGAAAATACGTTCACCGGATTGAGATACAGAATACTTCGACAATGTAGCAGGAGTACTACAAGGGGACATGCTAGCCCCATACTTCTTTATCATCTGTCTAGACTACGTGCTTAGAACATTGATCGATAAAATCAGAGAAAACGGCTTCAAGCTGACAAAGAAAAGAAGCAGAATGTACCCTGCAAAAACAATTACCAACGCCGTGGTGTAATGGTTAAAGCGATGAACTGCGGAATCGTAGTACGCGAGTTCGTACTCCAGTCGCGCTATTACGTTCACTTTCGGGCAAATACCCTTGGGAAAGGTATGAACCCCCTTATTCTCCCTCCAGCTATGGGTAAATAGTAGGACGGACTAGGTTCTTCAGCCTTGGTGAGGCAACTAGTCTAGGAGAAGGAAAACTCTGAATTCAAACCTGTTAAACTCCGCTTAAAAATCGACCTTGTGTCATATCCTGCCCGAGCGGAGGGGTTGGTAAATAGTACCAACGCCGACTACGCCAATGACATAGTGATACTGGCAAATACGCCCAACCAAGCCAAAACACTACTGCATAGTTTAGAATGAGTCGCCGCAGGCATTGGCCTCCATGTCAATGCACACAAAACTGAATATATGTGCTTTAATCAAGCAGGTGACATTTCTACACTAGAGGGAACCTCTCTGAAACTGGTAGACAAATTCACCTACCTAGGAAGCAGTGTCTCATCAACCAAAAAAGACATCGACATGCAGCTAATGAAGGCATGGACAGCTATTTATAAGTTATCGATCATATGGAAATCAGACCTGACTGATAAAATGAAACGCAGTTTCTTCCAAGCAGCAGTTGTGTTGATACTGCTGTATGGATGCACCACTTGGACGCAAACAAAACGGCTCGAGAAGATAGACGGCAATTACACAAGAATGCTGTGAGCAATATTGAATAAGTCCTGGCGGCAACACCCCACAAAGCACCAACTATATGGCCACCTGCCTCCCATCACAAAAACTATCCAAGTTAGACGAACCAGACATACAGGACACTGCTGGAGAAGCAGGGATAAGCTCATAAGTGAGGTACTCCTATGGCCCCCTACATATGGCCGAGCAAAAGCAGGACGACCAGCTAGAACATACATACAGCAGCAATGTGAGGATACAGGATGTAGCCCTGAAGACCTGCCAGAGGTGATGAATGTTAGAGAAAAGTGGCAAGAGAGGGTCAGGGATATCCGTGCTAGCGGCACGACATGATGATGATGATACAAAAGCCAGATTCACCTAAGGATGGAATACTGTTCTCATATTTTGGCAGATTCCTCTCAGCTTATTTTATCTACTTGGAATAGGGTGTAGAACCATTTGCATGGCCTTGTGTAAAAGAATCACTTTTCATCATTCCAGCCTCTTTCCATCACCAGAATGTAACCAGTTTATCATTCACTGGTTCCACCTATTTGAGTTGGAGAATTAAAAATGATGTAAACCAAGTCAGCTGCATTAGATTTAAGATTGTCCATTATAACATATTCTTGGTAAATGATATACATAATGAATTATAAAATTTAAATGCATAATATACACTTCTTCCAATTTGAATAAGAATTTTGTAGAATAAATTCAAGAACATAATAAACTGAGTAATGGATTACACTAGTATTTCTAACTTATTGAATTAAAAAATTAAATGAAGATACATATCATAAAAAGTGTGTTTAAAAAATTACAAGATTGAAGCTGTATTTACTTAGACATAAATTAACAATGACTGAGATATTAATTTTTCTTCCAAATAGTCACTTTGGCATCCAACATATTCACTCCAGTGAGTTTTCTATTGATTGAAGCATACCTGAAACTCTTAGATATGGTATGAAGCTGCATCATCATATTTCTTTTAATATCCTTTACATTCTCAGATTTCAACCAAGAGATTAATTTTCAATTTAGGAAACAAGAAAAAGTTGCATGGAGCCAGATGCAGTTAGTATGGATGATACTGCACTTGCACAATCTTATTTTTCACCAAAAATTGCTGTTCAAAAAAGTATCAAGATTGGTTCATAATTTATGTTTTTCAAATTGACACAATCACTTTATTACACAAGTTGCTCAGCAGGGCACATTTTATTTATATTTTAAAATTTTCAATTTAAAAAAAAATGAAAACTTCAGTTTCATTACTTTTTAATCACACTTTATATGTATTTTGTACTAATCAATAGTACTCAATTAATTTTTTACATAATTATACACAAAAAAGAAGATAAAACTCCTTTTTCAACACTACTAAACTTTGCTTAAAATTAACAGTAAAAATTACATAATTCCAGGTTTATAAAATGTTTTATGCTGTATATATATGCTCCTTTTTTTTAAAAAAAATTATTGTTATAAATTATCTTGTGCTATTTAAGCTGGTAGTTTTATACATTTTAACGATTTGGTAACATACCGGCTTACGCAATATAATTTGCTGTTTTCATTTTCTAAGAATCGCCCTCCCCTTTAAAAACAAAAAAAAAAAGAAATCTTGTAACTGCTGGATTTAAATGACTTTCTCTTTTGAATATATCATCCTGAATCATTATTGTTGAGTATTTTATGTTAGAAAATTCACATTATTTTTTGGTTTGGTTGTGTTTTAAGGCACATCAATCCCTATGGGTCACTTAATGCCAAACCCTGTTTTTATATATATATATATATATATATATATATATTAAGCGAATATTTTGTAAATAATATTATTTTTAAACAAGCTAGAGCTCATTTGTTTGCACACAGTTAAATAGTTTTAAGTATTGCTATTCAGCAGAAATAATTCTATTTAATATTAATCATTTGTTTGTACAGTTAAATCATTTCAAGTATTACTATCTAACACAAATAATTCTGTTCAATATTATTCATTTGACCCATAGATGGGACTCTAATAGGAACTACCAGGTCAAAGTGGACCTAGGAGTATTAGCAATGAAAGGGTACTCCACATTCCCCAAAGCTCTAAGACTGATGCCTCACCATCAGATGGTATATTGTTATATTAGTATATTCTACAACTCCAGTCAACAAGGTAGACATTATCTTTTGACCTAAAGCATTTGATTTGGAGTTATTTCCCTATTTGCTTTTTATATACAAAATAAAAATTGTTCCAACTTTTGAAACAAATTGCTATATATATATAAGACACTATAACTGTTATGCTTTTTGCTTACTGACAATGTACTGTAATAATCAACAAAAAATTGTTACATGATATCTATTTTTAAAAAGAAAAATAGCATTATTTTCATCTGTCATCAATTATTACATTTTCATTATTTTTGTTTCCATCTGTGTGTGTGTACAATTGTAACCCAGCAAAAACAGCATGTTATAGTGAGATGTTTCATTAGAACAATAGACTTTAAATGCACTTAAATAAAGCAATTTACTATCCAATTTGCAAATGAATGATGACTTTGTGGGGTCTGCATTTGTGCTGAACATTTCTTAATATAACAGACAACTAAGAAATACTAATTAGAATCCATTAAACCTTCCAAAATAGAAGCATCAATATCATCATGGATTACTGTTAGAACTGGAACCCAATTGGTTCATAGGTCATTTAGTTTATTTATAAATCTTTAATGTGGAATAAAAATGGTAGATGAGAAAATGAACAGTTAATATTTTAAGATTATTTAGAATTAATATAATGGCAACTTAGAATTTACAAATCTTTACTTAGTTTGGCACACAAGCTTCAGATTGTTTAAACAACCTGCTGTTCCTAAGTGGTCACTCATTTAACTACTGACCTAATGGGAACCTGTGTTTTCAGGATGACTTGATCATAAGAGAAAATATTTTCTAAGGTATTTTTCAATGCCAACCATAAGTTTTCACAGGAAAATCTATGCTGAAGTAACAATAAAATCTGCTGATAACCCAGTAATAACAAAAAATGTCTTTTCACACTTAATTGCTTGATGTAATTTCATTGAGAAGTACATACCAAAATCATTTTTTTAAAGTTTAATTTGTAAAATTGGCGAAAAATTTGGACATAATCACTGACTTTTCTTGGAATTCATATGATACATAAAATATTATAATTTCTAAAGCTTGAAGCTTAAAATCAGTGTTTAAAAAACAAAGCAATCTTAATTATGAATTTGAATTGGTCATAAAGATAAATAATATAGTGTCTTAGATTTTGATAATTCCAAAAATTCCACAATTTTTTCGTTGAAAAATGTCTAAGTTAAATGAAGGTATATATTTAAAAATTTTGTGCGAAGTATTTTCTATGAAGGTGATTTATCTTATATGACTAAGGAAACGGTAAATTTTTACCCTTTAACCCATTGAATTTTAGGAAAAACTAAATATCAGATTCTATTTTTGTGGGTGCGAATACAACAAGCATTACTGACGACCGGAGATATTTTTTCAGGATGTTTACATGCATTCGCAAAAAAAAAAAAAAAAAAGAAAAGAAAAGTAGAATCTGATTTATAGTTTTCGCTAAAATCCGATGGATTAAAGGGTAAAGATTTACCAAATTTGCAAATAAATACTGCATAAAACAAAACAAAAAAGGGTTTCATGAACACAATTACATTATCAAATCAATAATAGCAAAAAACATGTCTTGTGTTTGTATGAGTTTATGCTCCAGGCGTTTTATATATATATATATATATATATATATATAGACTATTATTATTTGTCTTATTAACTTGGTTTGTGTTAAACTATTCATAAAAATAAATAGAAGTTAATAAGTCGTAATAATGATTAATTTTATTGTAAACTTTTGTGTCGATTTAACGCCAAAAGTTTAGAGGAATATACAACAGAACTGGGGTTTAAAATAAATTTCAAAAAATCAACCAATCTCTCATTCCTACCAATATCCCATCGCTGTTTTCTTTTGCCTTTCTGTTTTGTATATTTGATAAAGAAGTTTCTTTTCGATCTTCTCCACAGCTGCTAAAGTTAGCACCAGAGTCTCGTGTTTTAGCATGCTGTACACATTGAGTCCGTAAACAGGCATTAGGTTGAAATGCTTGATCTTATTCAAAGCTAGAGATATATTTTTAGGCATAATGTCAGTGTCATCTACAAACAAAGCTGAAAATCCCCATACTCTAGAAGCAAAAAGTCCTTCAATGTATTCGGGGTCGTCTGTGGGGATATCCAAAGAATCGACAATGTGCAGATCATTCTGGGCAAACTTTACAGTCAGGGCACTCCGGAGACCCCAAACTCTATCGCTATCATTAAGCATATAATAAAAACTTTGTGGTCCTCGTGGTCCATGGGCACGGCCTCCTTTCAACCATATAGGTGATCTTATACTGCCATGGCGAGCTCTACCCGTTCCTTTTTGTGGCCATGGTTTTCGACCACCTCCTCTCATTTCTGCACGAGTGGGAGCAAAATCATAACTTATTTTTTTGTACATTTGTTGCCATCGGACATTAGAATGTATTAAATCCAAACGTGGAAAAGTTGCAAATATATCTGGATGAAGGTCTATTATGCCCAGTTTCTCGTCAGAAATAGTATTTAAGGTTTCCAACCACACTTGCTGCCCTGGCCGGTATTTATTTGGATAATCAAGCTGTCTACCGGTCGTCAGTGGTAAAGATGGTCGTTGCTTGAGGCTGGTGGAGTTCTCGTCATCGGGTTGAACAGGCAAAGTGTCGCTTTGAAATACTTTCGATGAAGAAATCGAACATGATTGCATCAAAGCAGAACATAATCTTGATGTATCAACTGTTTTTAAAATCAAAACTCTTAGAGGAAACATACCTAGTAGAGAAGCAACAATAAAATTAATACCGATAAGACAAACACATGCCCTTGAATAGTCTTTCAGCTGTGTTGAGTTACGTCCCTTGTTTGACGATCTTTAACAATTATTTTTAAACGTGCTTTGATTCCGAATAATGAAAATCTTACTGTAGTTCAGATATCGTCGTTATCATCACCACCATCATAATTAGTATGATAATCAACTATCATTTCTATTGACAATTTAAAGAATAATTTTTTTAATTCATTTAAAAGTAATGTTAAAAGAAAATATTTACTTCTGTTATCTTTTTTCTCGTTTCGATTTTAAAATGAATAAAAACTTGTTGACATTATTAGATGTATCCTAATTTAGAAATTTATACATAATTAATTTCTTCAAGACAATATGTTAAAATATAATGAAATTTAAAAGTAAAATAATTTGATATAGCTATTTGATCTTCATTTGATATTTAGGAATAAAACAAGGTAGTCTAGGTTAAAATCACGATAAGGGTAACCCAAAGCCAAACCATTTTAGACCTTATTTTTCCAATGCCGAAACGGGCATAGACTTGGCATCAGAAAAATAATATCTAAAAAGGTTTGGTTTTAGGTTACTCTTACCATGCTTCTAACCTGGACTAAAGTCTCTTGTTATAAAATTCTTAAAAGAAATTCACAAGATAATGCAATACAAATATTTTTTAAAAGAGTGATAAGCATTATTAGTTAAACTGTCTGATCTCACTTATCAACAAGTTTTTTCCCCAACTTATCAGAGACCAGTAGCAGCTCTGTGCCAATTTATTATTTGTTCGTATTAGTAAAATATTACTTGAACATTTGTATTAATTGCAATCTTTATTTGAAAAATGATGTAATCATGGATCATAACGGGAGACTAACATTTATATCCTGTTATGAAATTGTTTGGTTGTTGTTCTGAGACACAACTGCATACCCTAGAGCAAATTGTATCATGATATAACAGTAGGCACATAATGATATAATGGTACAAAAAACTGCTGAAGATGAGTGATAACATTCAACCAGAATTGTTTTTAAAGTAACAATCTCAGCTGTTTACAGCAGTTAAAAATAGCAGCAGTTAAAAGCGGTCTTAGCATAAAATTTAATTTTATATTCAAACTTGAAGGCTTAAACAAATTAAAAAATATGAAAATATTCTTTTATAAATCTATAAGGAAAATATTTAAGTAATATGCTATATCAATAGTACATTTTTTTCAATTGAGAAAAGCTGGAAAAGAATTTAAACTTCTTTCCTGTTTCAATGAGAACAACTAGAAGAAACAGCTACTAGATGCAAAACAAGAGTTAATCAAATTGAAAAGAATTTTAAAAGTATTATATATAACTATGGTGAACTGAGCAAAAAGGGTTATTGGCCTTTTAGTCTTTTCCACCCATTTCATACAAATATGTATAATATTAATTAAATATTCATTTCTACTGCTCCTTATCTAAAAAAAAAAAAAAAAAAAAAAAAAAAAAGAGAGAGAGAGAGAGAGGGAAATCTATTGAGGTGTTTATTTTCAGTAGCATGAAGTTGACTTAAAGCATAGGAAAGATTGGATTTGCTCTTTTTAATTCTTTTTTGTTGTTATTGTTTTTGTTATTGTCATTGTTAAATGGACTATTTTCCTTATCTATGTTGTTTTTAGTTCACAATGCTTTGGCCGTGTACTCTTTGGTCTTCTTCTGGTGGGGAATAACCCGTGTTAACTATACATTGTGAAGTTCCATACAAAGGCAATGAATCTTAGCCATTATTGATTAGTATGGTTTAAATATGTTGTGAACTAAGAACATAGACAAAGAAAATAATCCGTTCAACAACAACAACAAATTACAATAAACCATGTAACAAAAGGACTAAATGACAAAAGTGTCCTATGCATGTTGACTACGTATTTCTAAATGTTCGTTTCTTTCTGTTGTTCGACGCAATTGCTGTTTTCGAAGCTGGAAAAAGTCTCTCAGGGCAAGGTACACCGAGGAAAGGTGCCGCGACCTGCCGATAAACCTAAACATATCAAGTTACACGCCCGCGTTAGGACGATTATATCCGAGTACGACCGGAACTGACTAAGCCCTTTTTCTTTCTAACGACCTTGACATCTCGTTATAGCTAAAAGAAAAGGATGAATTAAAATTAATAACATTTACAAAATACTTCGGCCAAAAATTACCTGATAAGACTTGAACTAATAGTCGCCAACCTATAGCAGGTTAGAAAAATACTTTACGGCTACACTCATTTTTTATCAAAGAATTTTATATTCACGCGGCTGGAGAGAGTGTGTTAGCCCGGCAAATGAAAATGTGAAAAAGAGAAAGAGCGTTTGAAGACGAAGTATTTATAGAAAATACGTGTCTTGGAGTCGGCTCCAAAAATGCGGGACGAAATTCAAATGAGGACGTAGTTTTAAGCACTGATCACGTGGTTCTCCTGGCCAATGGTTTCCCGAGACTGATTGTTTATGTGTGTCCGCCATCTTTGTTTCGGGAACAAGTGGCATACCGCCCATTTTAAATCATAGGAGTGTAAGTCCTATAAACTTTACTTATTTGTCCTTTTATTTAGATAACCATTTAAATACGAGTAAGGAAATATACCACACTTTTTTATCAATTAAATATTGATTACCTACAAATATGTTTTTCAGGATAACTTTCATTCTATATACACAGACTGTTATAACATATAGACATCACATATTTTATAAATAAATAAATGAATAAACTTTCTACTAAGAAGCAGGAAAAGTATGTGATGTCAATCTTTCCTGGGATAGAGTTTGCTTGATTTGAAAATCAGCATTCAAAATCTTAGCTTATACCTGAAGTATCTGTTAAATATTTGCCATTGATGCTAAAAGAATTAAATATCAAATTTTGCAATATAAAAGAAATATAGTAACAAAGTTGTAATATAAGTGAATAACAATAAAATAACAAATTTGCAATATAAGGGGATTATGTTTTAGGAGTGTGTAATTTTAAACAGTAAGTTCCACAGTTTTCTGATTTGGATACTGATTCAAAAAGGTAATACAGATGGCAAAGTTGTAAAAACAAATTTTATACAAAAGAAACAAGAAATAAAAGATGGAAAGGATAAAACATTGCAAATTTTGGTGTAATTTGTGGGACTTATCAGAGAGAAAGAAAGTGTCCAAAAAACAAAGTTCTTTGAATTTAAGTAGTTTTTGTGGTTTCATTGAAAAGTTTCTGTTTTTGTTTAATTTAGTTGAGTTCTCTGTAAAGTTGTCTTTTAGTAAAATTCTTGGGTTGAATTTTCAGCTTTCATTTGATTCAATTGAATTTCAGTAAAGTTGTCTTTAGGTTGACTTTTAGTTGAATTTCTTAGAAAGCTTCTTGCCTCTTTGAATAATTTTTGGTAGTTCAAGAAGTGAGTTACAAAACCTTTTTGCTGGCTATTTTTTCCTACCTTAACAGTCTGACTCCTTAGTTGAGTGTGCACTGAAGATTAGTAGCTGTCAACAAATGGTGGGAGATAGCTTTTTGGTGCCTTATTGATTACTTCTTTCTTTTTCACTCTGACCAAGATAAAAAAAAAACACTTATCGGTTTTGTTCTCTTGTTAGAAATGATTTTTATAATGTCACAAGTATATTCATTACAACCGCTAGTGTCCAGCTCATTGTTGTATTAATATCAGCACAAAACCACAAATACTGGATACAGAATGAGAAATAGATCACTATTTGTAGCTTATGTTGTAAGCAGTATAAAATTTACCTAAAAACGTGAATTGCATCAAACATGTTACATGAGTAAAATTTTATATTTAATCATGTGTACAACTAATATAAAGGAATCTTCAGTAAAGAAAAAAAATGCAACTCACTATCATGTAAATATTAGACAATTCAAAATTTAAAAGCAACACAAATTTTACATAAAACAAAAAATTAGTAATTTTGTGGTCCTATGCTAGTCACAGTACTTAACGTGGCCTTAATTCTGTGATTACTGCATGCATTTCTTGCTAATTGTTTTATCAACTCCTATGCCAACACTGTGTTTGAAGGATTCATTGAAGAGGGATGATACAATCTGGCACTTCTAATGGTCGGGGTTGTTAGTTGGAACAAGTTACTTGAGTGTTGACAAATCAAAAACAAGAAAAACTCTCTATTAACAGATAACAAATATTTATTGAAGCACAATTGTGTAACAATGATATATATAATATATACAAGGAAATTGTATCACTTTTTTGTGTTGAAAGACAAGTTGAGGAATTTGGCTGGTGCTATTTTCTTATGTTAATCAGTCTGGTAATTTTTCAGAGAGTGCAGTTTTTACTGGAGTGAATCTAATAGTTGGAAAGACTCCATTCTTATCCTCCAATCTTCAGTGTGATCTTCAAATTTTTCCTCCACTTTAACCTTTAAAAAAGGTATTTTTATTGAGAATTCCCATGGGAACAAACATTTCTCATTGGTTTACTGACTACAGATCATTTTGTATTTTTCTACGACTTTATGATTAGTCAGTTAATCCAAAGTTTTGATCTACATCAATGAGAAGTGTATCCCTTTTACATATCAGATTTTAATTGGTCATCCAATCAAGCCAGAATATAGGGGCTTGGATAATTAAGATTCCTAGCCTACACTTTGTGAGGAAGTATCCCTTTTCATATTAACTAATGATAAAAGAACAGAATCAAAGATCTGATTAATCTATTTGAAGCCCATATTTGACCTTTTGATCTTAACAAATGAACAAAGATAAATTTGGGTTGTTCTGACTTTAAACAGACCACAAATAACATTCTTGTCATTTGCTTTCTGAGATTGTTTTGATGACTTGTAGGTGTGCAAAGTGTGTTTTTATTGACCTTTTAAATTGACTTTAGATTTTCTTTATGTATATTCATTAAGTAAACAAGTCTGTATTCTTATATTTTCATATTAGAAAATTACATTTTTGTGACTTTAAAGAAAAGTATTATTTTTTTCATAAGTTTTTGGCACCATCATAATTTGTCTACTTGTTATGTTTTGACCTTTTGACCCGGCCAAAAATGCCATTCAAGGTGGTGCACCGGAAGGAAGTGACACATCCCGGTCGCTGGAAATCAGAAGAGGTTGCGTAGGCGTTGAGGCGTGTCTATATTACTGCGTGGGAGTTTGAAGGTAATATAAGGCCGACGAATTGAGGACAGTGAGAGATAGGCGAGAAGGAGGGCAAGCAGTACAGCGGAAGACGGAGGTAGACACGATGTAGTAGGGAAAGCCAGCACACAGAAGAGTTTACTCCAGGGTCCGGTTGAGCAGCCATGAAGAACGAGAAAGACACAACGCTGACGGCCATAACTTTGGGGTCAAAATATTTCAGTAATGTTCGGTCTCCAGCTCTCTCTCACATGCAAACTTTGAACAACCCTTTCGAAACTTACAAATAAAGATGAGAGGTAAAATATTTTATAAAGAAGTCTTCCTGCATCTTTCTGTGTGCGTCGTTTAGTCCTGCAACTTTATCATTGTGCGTCTGTTTAATTATTTATTGTGTCATTATGATGCTGCATGAACATGTATATGTGTATATGACAATATAACATACTACTCTGTTCATATGTTGCATATACATTATGGGAGATGACAAAAATCTGTCATTCTCTATTCCATATGTGAATAAGATTCCTTGCTTTTTCATCACTTACACACGTACACACAAACATATACATATTGACTCGAAACAAGTCAAACATATTTACCCAACCCCTCCGCTCGGGCAGGATATGACACATGGTCAATTTTTTAAGCGGAGTTTAACAGGTTTGAATTCAGAGTTTTCCTTCTCCTAGACTAGTTGCCTCACCAAGGCTGAAGAACCTAGTCTGCCCTACTATTTACCCATAGCTGGAGGGAGAATAATTGGATTCATACCTTTCCCAAGGGTATTAGTGCTATGTGAAATGCAATTAGTCCAGGATTTGAACTCATGTCGCCATGTCCAATTCCTGCGATGATAACCATTACACCACGGGCACTTCCTAAAACAAGTCTAACATGAACTGCTAACTTATACTTTAAAACAACATTTATATTTACGCTCTTTTTCCTAAAATTTAAATATTTTATGTTATAAAGAAAGGGCATTTATTTGATACAAATACATAAATATTCCTTGAAATCAAATAAAAAATAAAATTCCAATTGAATTCTTTGTATATTTTATCATCAATTAAAATTGTGCCTTTCAGTTCAGTTAAATAAAATTGAACCTTTCAATATTTTATTTTAAAAAAACACTCATTCATTTTAAACTTCAAGTTCATTCTTTTCTTTCACTTGATCATACTAAATAAGATTAACCAATATGTATTTCTGCTGTTATAAACTTATTTTTTCAGTTTAAAGTCATTCAATTAGTTTTGTACACTTTTTTCATAGCGCTTTAATTGATTTATTCAATTTATGGTAACATTGTCTTTCCTAAACAAATATAATTCCGTTTTTAAAAACTGGTGTAATTATCATTGATATAAAAGAACATTGGTATTTATTAGGTCAGGTAGATTCTCAGACTAAATGACTAAACTTGGCAAAAACTGAATTTAAATGTTACTATCTGGAATGACACTTGCATAACTGTCAAACTATACTATCCCAAATTCAGCCAAGAGAACTTAATGCTAGTTGGTTTTTTTTTCAAATTTTCTCACTTATATGTCCAATGTACAATTGCTGTTATTTAGTGCACAGTGAAATTTACAAAGTAGATTAAGTAAATGTAGAGGTATGAGTTCCCCAAATTACAGACTTTTAGTTCATGTAGTTAACTTTTACAAGTCAAATATTAAAAAAAAATAAACAAACAGATGTCGTAACCTATCATAACTCCTTTCACTAACCTTATTGGTGGGATTATAAGCAGTTATTATTGACTGTTTATTTTGATGTTGGGAAGGATGTTAAATTGTTTTGTACTCATCAAGTTCCAATAATAGCATTAGTATATCCACTGATATATTAACACTGAATAAATGGAAAGGAAAGATGAAAAAACTCATATAAACGATTAAAACATTTAATAGGTACATATAATAATTCAAAAAATGTTGCAACAATTAATATGTCCCAAAACAAATGAATTATACATACTGCTCCACTGACAAGCTGCATGAAAGTGGGGTACAAAGAAGAGTGATGTAAATGTTTTACTTGTCTTCTGCTTTTATGTCAATGTTCTCTTTTTCACTTGGCTGGAGTTAAAAACATCTTCATTTTGTTCAATGAACAAAAGTAAAAATTATAATCATTTTTCACTCAATGAGGACAGGTTAAAAAAGCCACATCTTCTCTGTTCGAAGAATGAAGGCCTAAGAGAAATAATTAGGGGTCTAAATTCTCATGGGACTAGTGGATATGTGACATAGTAAGCCACCCTCTCATTCCAATGGAAGACAATCATTTTTGTCTCCTTACAACCCAAATGGAAGGGTTCACCTTGACAGCCACTGCTTACATGACAAAGACGAACCAGAATTCAACTAGTTCCATGCACCCACTTCTGAGAGAGAAAAATAAAGAGTTTAAGAATATTTTCTGACCAATCAGAAACTGAGTTATGTCACTTTCAGCATATCAATTCTGAGCTGATTTGAGCTATCCATGTGGTATAGAAGAAAGGATAATTTAATCCAGTGGTAGAAAGGATCCTAGCAGCAAAAAAGGTACACATCCATCAAGTGGTTCAACCATCCAATAGTGCATAGGCCACCAGCAGATTGACCACTGGGCAGTAGCAACCTCAATAAAGATATGACACACTAGAAATTCCTGCATGACGTAGTAGCTGAAGTCCATCCAACTACATTATGCAATAAATCTTACATGTGGACTTTGCTCACATGGTCCTTCTCAACTATTCATATATACAATATGTCCTTACAGTGATTTTCTAATTTTTTCAACTACCATTCTGGTATGCAACATATCCTTGAATGAACAAATGAACAACATTCTGAACGAATCTCCACATCAACCAACCATAAACAAGAATGAAATCTTTTTTTTTTATCTCAAACATGTCAAGCCTAGTTGGCTGGGGCTATAGAATACATCAGTTGCATTTCTGCAGAGGGGTAAAACCCTGCCAACAAGTGTCCTGGATATGATATTAAACAATCTGATGATGAGGCTCCAGTAATGCTGGAGCTTTGAGGAATGCAGAATTCTCTTTTATTGCCATAGTTCCCAGGTCCACTCTGGCCCAGAGTGGTAGCATTTGAAAGGGTCCTATCTATGGGTTAAATAGAACTGTTTGTCTATTTAAACTGTGTGCAAACAAATGACTTATGCTAAATTGATTTGTTTGAAATAGAACTGTTTGATCATTTGACTGTGTGTAAACAAAAGACATGTTTAATTTAATTGTTAGTGATACATAGCAATACTTGGAACTATTTAACTTTGTTGACTTATGTTTACAAATCATATATATATCTAATATATATGAATAAACCAGATTTGGCATTAAAAAAACCTACATGCCATAAAATCAAACCAAATCAAACATGTCTCATCTCCATTGTATTGATATTTCTCACTTTTTCCCGGTTAGCACAAGTTATAGTACTCTAATACAAATACATTTATACAAGGCCTATCTTTACTCAGTTCTATAACTCCTGCTACATAGATTTCTGATCCATAGATGTCTACAATGATATCAACATGCTTGGTTCATAAGTCATAATGTACATCACCTGTCAGACATTTCATGATTAGGGTGAATGAAGCCACACAACACCCCTTTATAGTATCGTGCTTTAATTTTTTTACTATTATTTTCATTGAGCCATGGGTAAAAGCCATTTAACTTTCTCATTTTCTTTTTTCACCAAACATATCTTTAAAGTTTTACATCTGTATATCATGCACATTATATTTGTTGTATACATTTATCCTTTTTTTTCTATCATTAGATGTTATGTTACTTAAACATTTTGTTGTGTTAAGTTTATATGCTGTCATTTATCGCACCCTCATTCCTCACCAACAACTACCAATGCCAACTACCATCCTGATCTCCTTTGCAAATAACCAAAGAAAGTAACATCTGCTAACAGGTCACCCATGTGGGAATAAAATAGAACCAAAACAAAGGGCAACAAAAGTCTGGGTTACCAACCAAGGTGTCACCATCCTTTTATTGGTCATGCCGCGACCTGCCGATAAACATAAACGGATCAAGTTACACGCCCGCTGTAGGACAATTATATCCGAGTACGACCGGAACTGACTAAGCCCTTTTTCTTTCTAACAACCTTGACACCTTGTGACAGCTAAAAGAAAAGGATGAATTAAAATTAACAATATTTACATAGCACTTCGGCCAAAAATAACGTGATAAAACTGGAACTAATAGTCGTCGCCAGCTTATAGTAGGTAGAGAAAATACTTAATGGCTACACTCATTTTTTATCAAAGAATTTTATATTCACGCGGCTGGAGCTGTGTGTCACAGCACCTTCATAATATCAACAAGCCCTTTTCAACACTCGTCGGCACGCTCTTGGCAAAGCTCTTTAAGGAGGAATCCTGCACTTTGTGCGGTTGCATTCACCTTACCTTCCGGCGTTGATCCCACTTCTCATGGTAGATCTGCCTTTCTTCCACCTACATAGGTATGCACAAAGGTCCTTTTTAGGACCATAAGAGGTCTCTGTCTGCGGGTCAGAGCATCTTTGGCGGTCAGTAATGACCAGTCGAAATAGACGGCCAGGTGACAAACACGAAGACGGATTCTAAGACCAACCGGTCTTACTCTCGCTCGGTTCTGATTGTCCGATAAGCTGCGCAGCGCTAATGGCACGGTCCAGCCTTTAGCTACCGCTTCGCTATCTGCGCAGCGCTAAGATAACGCCCATCTTAGCCTCGGCCTCCTGGCCTGTCTGCTCGTCCGCACGGCTTTGACACGACAAAGCCTTCGCTCCTGTCCGATTCGTCCGCATGGCTTTGACACGACAAAGCCTTCGCTCCTGTCCGATTCGTCCGCATGGCTTTGACACGACAAAGCCTTCGCTCCTGTCCGATTCGTCCGCATGGCTTTGACACGACAAAGCCTTCGCTCCTGTCCGATTCGTCCGCATGGCTTTGACACGACAAAGCCTTCGCTCCTGTCCGCTCGTCCGCACGGCTTTGGCGCGAACCTAGCCATAGCCATCGACCGCACGGCTTTGGCATGGCAAAGCCTTCGCTCCCGTCTGATTCGTCCGCACGGCTTTGACCGGACAAAGCCTTTGCTCCCGTCCGATTCGTCCGCACGGCTTTGGCACGGCAAAGCCTTCGCTCCCGTCCAATACGTCCGCACGGCTTTGGCGCGAACCTAGCCATAGCCATCGTCCGCACGGCTTTGACACGGCAAAGCTTTCGCATCCGTCCGATACGTCTGCACTGGTAGAGGGCCCGGCAAAGCCCTAGCCTTTCCTCGACCTCGACGCTCTTGCAAGGTACAACGCAGTCCACGTAATGACTCACTGTTATGGACTGTTCTACCACTGCAACATCTGGCTCACGTACGACCCGCCGTACGAGCCAGCAGCCGGATCGACACACCCTTGGTTAACCCAACATACCGTCATAATCGGGAATATCGATCTACCAACCTCAACCGACCTCAGCTGCCCGCGACGACTATCCAACGGTATCCAACGACCTGACCGAATCTCAGCTTACCAGCATCAAACATCCAGCTGTATCTCCACGACTCGACCTACGCCAGCTACCCTCGTCGAACGTCCAGCTGCGAACATCTACAATGCGACTATACCAGCTAACGACGTAACCCATCCTAGCTGAAGACTATATACAACCGCCACAGACATTTACATACACGCTTGTAAAATACGACAAATAAATTGTCTCTTATAATTGTTATCTCGCCTTTGTTCCTTCATATTGCTTTGGCTGTTCTCATTCACATGACTCATTTGCGGGGTCGACATACTTATTGGCTCCGCAACAGTCAGTTCACTAAAACTGGCCATGTATGATAATTTCTTCAGAAAGAACTATCATAACACATTTATTTATACACTAGATAACTTCTGAATCTATAAAGTTTCCATTATAATAGTGGTCCATGATAATATTATAGGAGTAAAGGGTTCTAGTTAACATTTGGTTTATGATAATATCAAGGATAATATTATGGATATCTATAAAAAAAAATCTTTTGTATACAAAAGAATATATATGGTATAATTAGTATGTTGAGAATACTTTTTATAGAGTTTGATAATGCTATGTTGTAGCTTATGTTTGAATGCTCAGCAAAATAGTGTGTAAACATTGAAAAGTTGTATCCTACTTTCATAGCAGATCTTGATGTAAGTGTCTTGTAACCACCCGAAGCAGCCAATTTATCTGGAAACAGTAGGTTCTCAACAGAGAATTTATCAGCTTGCCATACAGAACTTTGATTGGTTGAAATAAACTATGTTATGTCACAAGACATGATCAACTACATATTCATGACAAGTTTGGTGAACAGTCAGTTCTTTTCAAATAAGTGCAAGTCATGCTAATTTTAGAAACATATGCATAGAAAAGGCATGGGTTACTATCGACAGGCTATCAATCATATGGAAATCTAATCTCTGATAAAATAAAAAAAAGAATTCTTCCAAGCTGTAACCATGTCAGTACTACTATATGGTTACACCACGTGGAGTCAAACAAAATACTTGGATAAAAAGCTAGATGGGAACTACAGAAATTGCTGCATGTAGTTTTGAATAAACCCTGGAAGCAGCACTCCACAAAACAACAGCTGCACGGCCATATGTCTCCCATCTTACAAACCATCTAAGTTAGACAATTAAGACATGCTGGGCACTACTATGAGTGATGACTGATAGAGACAAATAACAAGAGAGAGTCAAGGACATCCATACTATCAGCATGAATTTGATGATGATGAAGTGTATTGCTCTTATTAGGTTACCTAATGTAAGATTAATTAAATGTAACAGAAAAATCAATTGTAAACATATGATGATATGAGAAACAAATTTTATTGAAAAAATTACAGCAAAGAATGTATGTATATACATGAATATGAATGAAGCAAAAGATTTTGAACTTAAAGAATGTAAAGTTCTTACTGGTTAAAGTTCTTAACCATTTTCTCTTGCTTTGTATTACATTTATATAAATATAGTAGTGTAATCTGACATTGGCCAAATGTTTGTGTGGCAGTGATGAAGATAGGCCTCAGGTAGAAATGTAAATAAGGATCTTCATTAGATGGCATCATGATTATTGAGAAATTTAATACAGGGAAATTCAAATTACAAAAAGTGTAACAGATTGCAATCCTGCAAGTGCCACATGTACGCAAGGCCTGGGGTGGGTGGGTCATTAACTGAACAGATGTAATAGATGTCTTGTCTATCAGCTGTCTGGTTAAAAAGAAAATCATTTTTGGCATTTTTTTCTGTGGTAACCTCTATAGCATATTACTCCTTACCTTAAACTATTGTTACTGAAAATAAACTTGCATCTGTCTCAAGTCACCAATTTTGACAGAGAGCAACATTGAACAATAAATTCATTATGACACTTGCAAGAATGCTTCTTCATAATTACTAAGCTATTTATATTGATTATTTAATAATACATTTTATCAAATTTGATTAATCAGTGACTCAATTTTAAAAGAATGTATGTATTTAGTTTTATAGCTATTAATGAGTATGTGAAAGATAAGCAGACTAGTAGATTGATATAATTTAATCATAGTCACTGTAAGGACGAATTTTTTATAATTAAAAAAAATATGGATTAATAATTACTACTTCCATAATTATTACTGCATTAAAATAGTTTTATAGATATAAATCAGAATTTTTAGGGAGGTCATCAAAAATTTCCACTGGCCTCAAATCTTGTCCTCTGCAGTTAAGGCTGACATGACGTAAGTGACCTTGTTTCAAGGACGCAGATTTACAACGACCTTGTGTTCAGTTAGCAGACGGACATTCCCGCTTGCGGCTGTTTCTTTTATCTGGCTCCGGCGTATATCACCATCTGAACATCAAATATGGGTCGAAAATTTTTCGTTGGTGGAAACTGGAAGATGAACGGTAGTAAGAAAAGCATCGATGAAATCGTTGCTTTCATGAATGCCGGTCGTTTGGATAGTAATACTGGTAATTTTTTTCCGCCCTGTTTTCGATTTTTGCCTTTTTTTTTTTTTGTTTTAAGCTGAGTACAGGCTTTGATGAATTTTGATTATGCAGTTCCTAATAATGAAGTAAATTTCTACTTTCAAATAATGTTTAAAGACTGAAGAATTTATGTTGCCTTCTCTTAATTCTGTTTTATTTTGGGTTTTTTTTTTTTCTTAACTCAGCTTCAAACTTATGATTTTATGCCATGACGTGTACTTAAGTTTTAAGTTAGCTTTTTATTAATTAATTTTTGACAAATACTGTTTTTCTTTATTTCTTTAAACCTGATAAAACAGATCAAAGTTCAAGTCCGTCTATGCGGATGCGAATAAATTAAAGTTAATTGACCTCGATTGTTATCAATAATTCGGAATGTTAGAAATTTATTTTATACACTCTGATTGAATCGTATTTATTCCTTAAGAGTTTAAAATTAATTGTGTTGTATGGATTTGTCAATACTGTTTTAAAAATAGTCTCAGACAAAGAACAAGTAGTTATCTAAAATTTCAGTGAAGTTAGTTAAATTTATTACTCTAACAACTATCAACCTATTAGTGTGTCGTATTTTGTAAGTATTTTGGTTCCGTATTAACTACTTTAATTAAAAAATAAATAAATAACTGGTTACTAAACACTTAAATCAATATTATTAAAAATAGCTATTTTTTTTGTCCCAACATAGCACTCCTGGTACTTTTTAGTATTAGTTTTTGAATAGGTAAATTCAATAAATTTCAGCAAATAATGACAGCACTCTATCTCATGAGGAATTTTTGCATACATTTTTAGATTCAAACTGAATTCGCTGAACGTTTTTATCTGTTAATGATTTCTGCTTATTAAAAAAAAAAATAAAGTGAACTGTAACCCTGACTGAATACTAACAATAGTGATGAAATAAATAAAAATGGCATTTTAAACTAGGGTTATTTTTTTCATACTTTTTCAATGAAAGTTTTCCAAGCCTTTTATAATCTGGTACATTATTTTTAATGGTATGGAAAATTCCAACTGAATACACTGCCAAGATCTAAAAATCTGAAAAAAGATAAAATTAAGCAAAGGTTTTGCTCTTAAGGCAGTAACATTTTGAATTGTATCACAAAAGCAAATATGTAAATGAATTTCTATTCAAACAAGAAAAGGTTAATTTCGACAATGAAAGTTGGGCGAGTAAAATGTTGGTAGTAATTATCCCACCTTTCTCACAAAAGAAAAAACAAAAACTGACACAATGTCTTCATACGTTTTCATGTATTTTAGACAAATATCTGCAATATAGTCAGGAATTTTTTGGCAAGACAAAGTAGTGAACAGTTAAATGCCAAATTAATTTTGTTTTATTTAATACTCTGATAGGAATACAAATAAACGTTAAAATCAAAACATGTTTGCTCACGTTAACCGTTAATAATGTTAATAGAATTGACCGTTCGTTGACGAACACAGAACTATTTTAAATGTGTTTTAGGGGATCCTGTCATTTATTCGTATTGGGCAGAGGCAGATTCTTGTATTTAACACAAAAAACTGATTTAAATATCTTGAAATATTTTGATGAATTTCTCGTCTTAATCGTTATGAGTTTTTTTTGTGTGTTAAAACTCCCATGATAAAGTAGATAAAAGTCAAGGTCATTTGTCAAGGCTGTTCCTATTTATATCTCTCATTTTGTATGTGACAAAGTGAAGGATGTTGGTAACTTAAGAACTGATGTTCATTTTTTAATAAGCAGATGAATTATAATTTGTCACTTTGATTTTATGACAACTTGGCAACAGAGTGCTGTTAACATTTTTTTATCATCTTTTAATTAAAATTTTAAAGTTTTTTCTTTTTCTTTCTCCATAAATTAAATTTTTTATTAAAAAAATAATTAGATTGGAACATAATTATTTCTAAATTATTAAGTTGTCTTATGTACGAAACACAATTATCTATTTAAAATTTGATAACGTTTATTACCTGAGAGAAATATTCATTATTTTTATGTCTACTTGAATTATTATTTCATGCCTTTGCCAGATGTATGCTGACATCACTTTCAGTAGATGAAATGTTGCAGGCAACGTATATGGACTGGTCTACTAATTTAAAAAGAAATGGCTCCTTTTTTGTATTGTTTTATTTACATTTACAGAGAGGCCATTGCCTCTTGTTGTTTGCTCTAGGCTATGCAGCAGGAATTCTTTTTGGACTACTGCACATGGATATACATGTGTTACTTGCATCAGTTCAGTGTGGATACAGGATGCAGCCTCGGAGATCTATCCAAAATGATGGATGGCAAGAAAGTCATGAAACTCTGCTTTCAGTGCAATTTGATTATGAGAATTGTTATTACCTACATTTTAGGGATAAATCTCAATTTTAATGATGACTAATATGCTCTTGGCAGCAAATATACAAATTTATTTTCAATGAAAAAGTTGACTTTCAGTTGATACTGTTAAGTATTAGATACTCTCCCTTTTTTTCTTTAAACAACTTTTATTTTAAAACAATTTTGTATTATTTTAAATGATGTAAGAAACTATATATAGATGAGTCTAAACTTTTTTCTCAATAAAAAAAAAAACTCAAACTATTTGTCTAAGAAAAAAAGTCAAGTCCTTTCTTTATAAGACATTTTTGAAGGAATATGCATTTAGAATGTATTACTTCAATTATGAATATTATATTTTGTAAAATTACTGGTTTGCTTTAGTTATTTAGCATATAAAGCTTGGTATAGAATTGTTATAAATATTCTGAAGTTGTATTATTGCATAGCTTTTTTAATCTTTTATTTTCAGAGGTGGTGGTTGGTCCTCCAACATGTTACCTTGAGTATGCTCGAAGCAAGCTGAACCCTAATATTGGAGTTGCAGCTCAAAATTGTTATAAAAAGGCTTCTGGAGCCTTTACTGGTGATATTAGGTAAGGTCTAAAACAATCAAAAATCATTTACATAAGTCATTTTTTATATTTTTTTCTTATATTAGATATGATGATAGTTTTCCATCATGAATTTACCCCAAATTGATCTTAAGAGTATTTGCTTTTTACTATTTTGTTATATGTTTAGAATGTATTTGTAAAAAAATTCAGATACATTCACACAATCTAAAATCAATGTTGTCTTTATAGAAAATAATAAAATTCTGAATAAAATAAATGTTTTATTTTAATTGATTTTTCAAAACTATCAGAAATATAGAACAGTTTAATAGTTGAAATGAAAATAAAAACAATGTTATGATTACTCTCTTTAAGATTATTAGGATAATCAACTTTAAGAATTGATAAACCAGATATTTTTCTTTCCCAATAAAACCAAACTAACAATGGTGCTGAGATCATTTATTATTTTTGAATTCTGTACTTTTAAATTAAGCTATCGGTACATGCATACAATCTTAAAACAATTTACTTGTACCTGAGAAGTTTTAAACATGTTTTGGAGTTTGAAATAACTATATATGTATAGCATACAAAAACTTGATTTATTGTATTTTCTATCTTGGATTCTGTTCTACATGAATAACTTTATATTCAGGTGATAAATTCTTATATGATTATACTTCAGCCCAGCCATGATTAAAGATATTGGACTGAACTATGTCATCTTGGGTCATTCTGAGAGGAGAAACGTCTTTGGAGAAACAGATGAGGTACTAATTTTTCTAAATTTGATGATTTGAATTTGTTTTTTTTTATTTATTTAAAAGACTTTAAACTAAAACTTTATTGCCTATAAGATATATTATGGTTGTATAAGATCCACTATTATATTTGGCATTGATTTCAGACGTTAATTTATCATATTCTTGAAAATTAAAAATAAATACTTGAAGAGATTTATATTTAACATGAAATCTAATTAGAATCTTTATGAAAATGCAATATTTTGCTATTATATTTTAATTCTGAGTGAGATCAAATTTTCAATATAGAAGTTATATTGAGGTGATCCAAAAGTATCCATTTAAAAAAAACAAAAAAACTTAGTATTCAATCTCTAGTTTAAAAAAAAAGAGATTGCTGGAAACTTTTAGACACAAAATATTTTCTATTATGAATTAAACACTTTTTTCTCCTATATTTGAATTACCCAATGAAAATTTTGTATGGTTCATTAATCTGTTAATTCAATTTGGAAAAAATTAAAATTTGCTTAATTCAAAAAGTTGAGCTTTTTTGCTTTGAGAATATAGAAATATGTAATCTTGATTTTTATGAGAATATAGAAATATGTAATCTTGATTTTTATGAGAATATAGAAATATGTAATCTTGGTGTCCTGAGAATATAGAAATATGTATGATGCCCTGAGAATATAGAAATGCGTCATCTTGGTGTCCTGAGAATATAGAAATGCGTCATGTTGATGCTGTAAGTTCAAGTAGGTATTTTACTTTCTTATTTTGAAAAAAAGCATCTACCTTTTAATTTGTATAGTTTTTTAGTGCTGCAATTTTATGTTAAGTATAATATAGTCTTTGAAATACTAAATAATTGCAACCAGAAAGTTTAGGTTACTATGAATTTAGAGGATACTAGTTAACTCATAATAAAGAACTATATAACTAATATATAAAGTAAGAGTTAAAGTTAGGGGTTAACCTCAAATAGAAATACACACACATATATATATAACTGCCAGAAACCAGGATTCATAGAAAGTTTTAAAAAAAAAAAAAAATTTTTTTTTTTTTTTTTTTTTTTTTTTTTTTCCAAATACAAGTGAAGAATTTGATGCCACAGTAAATATTCATTTTAATTTTTTTTTTTTTTTTATCTATCTGAGAAAAAAAATTTAGAAGTTATTTTTTGCAATTGTATGGATTTTTTTCTAGTTAATTGGTGAAAAAATTGAACATGCAGTCTCTGAAGGTTTGATTGTTATTGCTTGTATCGGAGAAAAACTTGAAGAAAGAGAAGCCGGAAAAACTGAAGAAGTTGTATTCAGTCAAACAAAAACCATAATTAGTGAGTAACCATTTCTTATTAGAAGCAATTAGAATATTCCAAATATTTTGTTAATTATTGTTTGTCTTTTAATTTTTTCTTGTAATCTTTGATGTATTTTTGCTAATCTATGGAAAACTTTTCATTGTACTTTTTATTTTGAATACTGAGCTTAATTTTGATAGTCCATATTTTTAATGATAATAGAAAACTTTTGAGCTAATATATGAGAAAATTACTTTGAAAATTTCTCCTTTTCCATTTGACTGTCTTAGTCTAGGTTAAAACTGTGGTAAAGGTAACCCAAAGTCAAACTATTTAAAACATTTTTTCAATGCAGGTATCATTGGGGAACAAGAAAAGTTTTGGTAAATGGCCAGGCTTTGGAAAAATAAATTCTAAAAAAGTTCAGCTTTGGGTTACCCTTACCATGGTTTTTAACCTTGGTTACTATATTAAAACAGGTTTCCAAAAGAAGTAATTAGCGTTAGATTTTCTTTTATTTTGCTCTACTCCGCTTTGGCCCAGCGGTTAGAGTGTTCGCCAATGGCCCGGGAGACCTGGGTTCAATCCCAGGTCGAGTCATACCAAAGACTTTAAAAATGGAACTTGATACCACCTTGCTTAACACTCAGCATTATAAGGTACGGTTCAAGGGTAAAGTGGAGCAATCCAGGGAATGGAGTAGCGCCCTCCCCTACACCTTGGTGTAGTAGCTATCGAAAAGGGAGCCTTCGGGTCACCCTCGACTATGGTCACTAACTTTACTTTACTTCTTTTATTTTGAGTAGATTTATACTTTTCTAAACATAGCTAAAATTGTAATAATTAAAATACAAATTTTATTGAAAACTTAATTTGTTTAGAGATTATAATACATTTTATCTATTTTCAGTGGTTAAGTTTGTAAGAATGCTTTTACTTATTTTATTTGAATATTTTAGTAATTTATTTTCATTTTAAAATGACTTTTTTATATACAAACTTTTTCCTGGAAAAGTAAGAAACATTCTGAAATTATTAATCAGACTTAATATTGAAACCAGTTCTTCAAAGGATTCTTTTTCTTTAGTAACTAATATAAGTCTACTTATGACAATCTATTTCTTTACTGAGTTACAACAAAAATTCATCTTTTTATTACAAAAATGTAAATTAAACTTTTTTGTTGTTAAATGTTCTGCTTTGAATTATGTTTTTGTTTCCCAGGATATTTGATTACTTCATTATATTAAACATTAAGTAAAATTGAACATTGTTAGCGAAAATGTTATTACTTGTTTAAATGTTTTAGTTATAGTCACTGTATTTTAATCTACCGTTTTAGTGCATAGAAAATAACAGGATTTTTTTATCCTTTACAGAACACATTCTGATTGTCTATTGAAAATGGTTGAAATAAATTTTAAGTCAAAAATAGCAAAAATCACTGCTTAATTACTTAAGTTTTCACTATTTTTCTATCACCATAAATATTTAGCATATTCGTGCTGAAAAGTAAGATGGAAGCTAAGTGGAGGTAATGTTGGTGTAGAGTTAAAATTTGTGGGTAGTAAAAAGTATCGAAAGTTCGTTTGTTTTTTTTTTTTTCCCTATGCAACCATAATTTGTATAGTAAATCTTACTTGTGATTTTTAATGAAATAAGAAAAGTTGCAGTTTTTATTTTAAAAAATGTTAAACAGTATAAAACAAATGTTTTAAAGTAAAACTTTTAAAATAATTTATGTATTTGTTTTTTTATCTTGATATTGACATTGTTTTGGTTTCTTTTTCAGAACACGTAAAGGACTGGTCAAAGGTTGTTATTGCTTATGAACCTGTCTGGGCTATTGGTACAGGCAAAACTGCTACACCTGAACAGGCTCAAGCTGTACATGAAAGTCTGCGCAAGTTTTTGTCAGAAAATGCTTCAAAGGAAGTTGCTGACAATTGTCGAATTCTTTATGGCGGTTAGTTTGTTTTTATTCTCTGCCTTTTCATGTGTTTTAAGATAAAATCAAAATGATGATAAAAACTGTAATGAGAAGATAATAGTTTGGTCGAAATAAGCAATATAATACAACATGAATCCATCATTAAAATTTCGTAAATCAAAATGACCTGGATATTAGCAAGTTGATGGTTAACAGAACAAACAGTAAGTTGATTCCCGTTAGTATTTGTAGAACAGATGTGAAATGAAGGAATGAGTAGAAGTTGGAAAAGAAAAGGATTCCATGGGATAGTTGTTGCTGAAGATATCTCTGAATTGGAAAGTTGAAGAAAAATAAAGATTGCTTTCATTAAAAGACACTTTTTTTTAATTGAAGGGTGTTAAAAAGATAGAATGAAGAATTGAGCTTTATAGACTTTGGAATTTGTGCTAGTGTTTTTTTTTGTTATCCTTTCAAATCTTTATATAACTGATTATATGAAAACTCATGTTAATATCCTAGTCTAGTTTCTCTGAATTGTATGCACGCTTATTTCATTTCATATTCTTTGTTAGTTTTGCTTGGGCATCTTAAGGTACAAAATATATTAAAAAAATAATCCCACAGCATTCTGACACAAATCTCTTCAACATTCTACATAAAACAAATTTTCAGAAATTCTTTGTGTGTATAGTTTCTAATGTTTCACCATAGCAATAATCTTTTTTGTATTAGATTACCATTTTATTCTTGTGTCAAATAATTTTGTCTACTAAATTAATGCCTGCACATTATTTTTGTAGTAAAGCATTTCTGTTATTTTAAGTTTTAAGAATACATTAGTTGTTCAATATACAACAGTTTATATTATGTTTTTCTCTTGCAGGTTCAGTGACTGCAAGCAATTGCACTGAATTGGCAGCCAAACCAGATATTGATGGCTTTTTGGTTGGTGGTGCTTCTTTGAAACCAGACTTCGTAAAAATCATCAATGCTCGTTCCTAAGGAAAACTAGCAAAGTGCCAACTATCTTTCTTTTTTTTTTTTCTCGCCTGGTTTCTTCTCCATTCCTTCTCTTCTCCCAATTGATGACATATCAAGTCTGCTTAAGCATCCCTGATATGGTAATCAGTGATATAATCGCTGTTATAAATACTGTATTCACAATAGCTTTATGAAATATTTCTTTGAAAAAGGATGAAAAACGAATTTACTACATAAAATCAGTTCATCAATAAAATTCAAAAATGAAATATTTGTTTTTATTATTGGAAAAAAATTTTTTGTTTTAACCTGAAAAAAACAAACATTTTTTTTTTTTTTTTTTTTTTTTTTTTTTTTTTGGCTGTTTGAGTCAAGCACTTGAATTTCAATGTATGTTTTGAAAAAAATTTCATGCTAAAAAAAAACCCTAGTAGTCTCAAGAGAAGATACCATTGGTAACTAGTTATTTTTCTGTAAAATATTTTATCTAGATTTATTTTAGAATTATGAAAGCTAAATAAATTCAAACTCAACTTATACAAGAACTTTTTTTCATTATTTATGTTTTTTGTTCCATAATTAAATTCAGTTGTCCTTGTTTTATAACTTAAAAAGAAAAGTTTTAAAATGTTTTTGTTTGATTAGATTAAACCGAACTTAATAATATTTAAAAAAATATTCAGATCTCGTGTAGGTGAATGTGCATGTAGTCTCGTTGAAATATGTCTAATTTATAATACTCTGCTGAAAATTGGTGCCTGTTTACATCTTATAAAAGTAAATAAGTTATTGGAAAAGCTTATTTACTCTATTAGTGAAAAGACAAATTGGATATCTGGTGGCAGAAGCATCAGTCTCAAAAGAAATTTGTCAATTATGAATAGTTTATAAATGATTTATTATCTAAAGGAAACTTTGATTAAAAGGTGCAGATATAGATAAGTCATCAGTTTGTTCATTTAGGGGGGTTTATATGGTTCATATGATGGTGAGAACTCAAATTTTAATAGGTAGCTTGATAAAAATTTTGTAACTGATCTTTGTTTAATACTGATTTGCATTGTAAATGTGATATACACTTTCATGTTGTCCTGATTTATGTTTCATTCTTAAGTAAACAAGTTTATATACATAAATGCTTGTCTTAAGGAACAATGTCAATACATTATTTTAAGCTAACTAGTGTTTGCCAGTGGTCCAGGAGACCGAAGTTCAATCTCAGGTCCAGTCATTCCAAAGACTCAAAAAATGGTATTTGATGCTGCCTTGCTTAACACTCAGCATTATAAGGTACTTACTTTATATTTTTTGTTATTCAAAAATAAAATCTTAAGTTGCAAACTTTTACTAATTCAGCTCTGTCTAGTTTCAATACATCTTTCTAATCTCTTTCAAATTCAATCCACTTAGAAAAAGAGTCCCCATGAGGTAGTTGCTAATGGCTGGACTGTGACATAGTAAGCAAGTTCTAACTCCACTTGCTCTATTGCATTCACTTTTAGACTAATATCTCTTATCCTCCCAGCTTATGGGTTAAATAGTATCAATGCTGTTCTACAAGGATGGTTTTAGCATTAAATCCATTAAGCTTGATATGAAGTAGGAAATTACTTAAGTAATTGATACTCACCAAAATGTGAACAGACAGACAGATGCTATTCTTGCCATTATCATTCCAGAGTAACTCAACATAATGGAATTTTCTTTGTTGAATGAAAGTTTTTAGCCTTAATTCTTTTTTTCTGAAATATCGTATTAGGGTCTGCACCATTTCAAGCCTTCTTCACAAAGGAATTCATGAAACTTGATATGCCAGAAACTAAACCAAACCACTTAGAAAATATTCATTTGAAAAAATATTAAACAATTGATATGTCTTATAGGAGCACATTCTTAGTGATGTTATGTGCCTGGGGTCATTTAAGGTTTTGAATTTTTCAACATTAAATCCTATAACTCAGGTGACCTAGCTACCTAGGGCTGACTTGCACCACAGTTACTAAATGCCACATGACAAGTGAAGTTTGCAATTTAGCTATACTAAAGAAAATCTGTAAAGTAAAAAGTGAAAGTTGTCAAATTTATCAAGAAAGAAAATTTTTATACTGAAGTTGCTAAGATCTACAGTAACTCGGTTAACATTCCTCTTCAAATAGTTTTAGTAGGGTAAATTTCAGAAATATTAAAAGGTGCTATTATGGAAAGCTTCTGAAAAAATTATATACTGTACATGGTTAATATGCCATTTGTATGAAAATGTGTATACATAATTTATCATGTGGTTAATGGTATTTCACCAGCTCCAAAAATTATCAACCTGATAAGATAAACAGCTCCTCTCTCTAATATATATGTATATAATGATTACTAGCACATTTTCATTGGGATAGCATGGCATAAGTCGTATGCTAATGATTTTTTTGTTAAAATTAGCCTATTGAGCTTATATCTCTTTGTTATAATGTCAATGTTGCTACAATTTTTTAGGGGTGTATATAGAGCCTAACCAATTTTATCTTTTATTCAATGAATAGTAAAAAAAAAAAAAAAAATTATATATTCAAATCAAATCTTGGCTTATGTGGCATGGAAAGGCTTTAGTTTGTTTAAAGAAAATGTTATTTGAAAGAATATAAGTTATTTGAAAATACATGGCTTTTTTTCTAATATTGCAACTAAAATTGCATTTGATCTCTAAGTAAACAGTTAACCTTTTTAATCCCAAAATCATCACAAATCAAACTTGCTATGCATTTACTTTATCATTGGCAGCACATGACAAGTTCAATTTTTAAGCAAAGTAAAGGTGGCTTGAATTTAGTTTTCCTTCTAAATTGGTCGTGTAACTAAGGTTAAAGAACCCAATCTGTCCTACTATTTACCCATAGCTAGTGGGGAGAACAGGTTGATTTATGCCTTCTTCAATAGCAAAATGAAGTGCAAACTGCCTTGTTCAGGATTTGAAGAAAAAAAATCAAACTTGAATTAAGATTTATCTTTAACTTTTAATCAATCTATTATAAAATAAATTTAATTCTGCAGCTTATATCTTAATATTGAGAATGAGATTTATCACCAGTAAAATATATTTAAACCTTTTTAAATAGTGTTGTGCTTTAATATTGATTAAAATTCTTCATACATAAGTTTGGTTGATAATGTAATACAAGATGTGCTGTAGAAATAAGTAGTAAAGACTTAGTTGAATTTTTTTTTTAAACACTTCCTTCAATAATAAACTTTTCCCTTTTTTATTCATTACATTAAATAATCAATTTTGTCTGATATTTAGGATTTTGCAGATGCACAGCACAAAATGTAGAGAGAACCTAAGAAAAGTAAAGATAATTATGAAGCTATAATCTCATTCACCAAATGTCCATTCATCCATACTCATTTTTGACCCAATTTCAACAATACTTTCAGGAATTGTAAGGATCATCCCTGAAGACTCATCTTTGAAAAGCTTTTAAACTATATTCAGCTAAGATTATCTGATTTGTGAATCGTGTTTGACGTCAGGACTACCTACACACTGGCATGCATGTAAATTACCATATTGTGCGATTGACCCGGATGTGGCATTTTAGTACGATTATTTAAGCCTTGCCTAAATGCACCGGGAGAGAGAAGGCGTTTTGAGTCTTGGTGACGCACAAGAGACGAGCTTGGGTGTAGGCCTGCTAAAGAAGATTGTTGCAAGCCAAAAGGAATTCATTGGAAGAAGCTATGTGAACCGTCATTTTCCACCTTCTAAGAAGACGACACAGCAACAGCACTTGAAATTGATTCCACATGTTCAGTTATGAGACTTTTTTCTTTTTGTTACTGATGAGGCATACTATCCACCCCCCTCTTTTTTCAAGTATTTATCCAACCCCTCCATCATGGGTTGGATGTGACAGAAGGCCAGTTGTTAAATTGAGTCCCGCTGGTTTGGATTCATAGTTTTTCCTTCGAGCCTGGTTGCCTAACTAAAGCAAAAGAACCTGGTCTGCCCTATTTACCCATAGTTGGGAGAAGATAGATAGATTCATGCTTTTTCAAGGGCATTTGCTTAAAGTGAAATACAAACAGCTTTGTCCAGGATTTGAACACTGGTTGCTGATTCCATTTTTTATAACAAAAAAAAGGTTATGCTAAGTGTACCTCCATATAATTAAGTAAAAGTAAATAAACTCAGTTTTATTGTCAATTATCAATAACATAAAAATGTTAATATATTAAGAAGTTTCAAAATCAGGTGGCAGTGGATATACCTGGATCTGCTACTTTCAAACTGACGGAAACTAGATAAGTTCATGGTGTTTTATAGAGAAATTTTTTTTTTTAAATTGAGTAACATGTAAGTTTTCTTTGTTTAATGGCATATCAACCTTTATGGGTTATTCAATATCAAAGCTATTCTTGTAGAACAGCAGTGGTATTATTAACCCATAGCTGATGGGATGAGGAGGTTCATACCTTTTATAAGGGTATTAATCCAAAAGGGAACATAATAGCACAGCTGGGGTTTGAACTCACTTTGAAGCTGCTGTTCAGTACTTTAGCCATTAAGCCATTCCCCCATAACAAGACATTATCAAATAAATATTTTTGGTTAACATGCTTAATTATCTATTAAACAAATTATGTTTTTCAGTGTAGTTTTATTTGCTCTGTATACAAATTATCTTCTTTTACATTTCTTTGGGAAAACTTTTCATTTTCAAGAAAAACCAGGTTAAAAAGTAAGTGAAGTGGTTCTAAATTGTATATTTACAATATACAAATAATGTCAAACTGGATAATGGCTTTGTGTCTGTCTTTATGAGAGCAGATTTTATGTATACAACATAAATACTGTTAAACTGGACTTTGTTTAAGACTGACACAAAATCAAAGTACAGATGCCTAAAAAGAAAAAATAACAAACAGTTAATTAAAGTAACTTCATGTTACTGGTTATGTTAAAATTATTCATATCTTTTTAAAAGTTAGATTTGAAACATTTATTTTGAAGTTGGAGGTTTGTGATACCATAAAACTGAGTTCAAAGTCACAGAAAAAAATGCAACTTATTTTCAGTGGTTTAATAAAAAAAAAAATCCTCTACATATATATTTGCATAAAAATGTACACAAATAAAGGTCCAGTTTAGCATTGTAAATTAAATATCTGCCGTCATAAAGGCGTATATAAAATCATGAACCAGTTCTGCATTATACATACATTCTAAATCAGGCTCCCATTTTAGAGCTTTTACATTAGTTTCAACTTTTAAACTTAATTTTTCTTGAAAAAAAACTTCATAAAGATATCTGTAATAAGAGAAATAGCTTACCTTGGAGCTCAAAGCGAGTGTAAATATGTCTTGCATGCAGGATGCTAACAGTGAGAAATATGGCTGTTATTGGAGTTAAAATTTATAAGACACCTGTCTTGTCTTGCCAGAGACAAGAATTGTAACATATTCAAATTTCTGTTGATCATAACTTCAATAAAAAAAAAAAGGAATATGTCAGCTGCAAAGTGAATTCTGAGCTTTGAGGACAGCTGTTTTACATAACGGACTAATGAGGTGAGTGAGGAGAAAATTTACAGTTGGACTTGGTTTTAAAGATCACTAATTGTGACACTACAATAATTCAACACAAAATCATGAAGATGGACTTTAGAAATTTAAAAAATTTTTTTTACACCTGATAAAGAGCATCAACCAACTTGTGTGAATTTTAACACAAATGAATATTATAAATGTTATTATGAATATTGATCATCTTAGAATTCATATGTAATACAGGTAAATACTGCAAGTTATTAAAATTGTACTGATTGTTAATATTTCAAATTCACTTTACACATTAATGCTTGGTTTTAAACTTCATTTTAAGCATTAACATAAATCTCTAAAAAATTAAAACAAAACTTTTTTATAAATGTTTTACCAACTTACAAATGAAAATTTCATGAACATTTTTTTCTACATATATGTCATAAAAGACGAGAAGATGAATGATACTGGCACAGTACTTTAATAATGGAGGAGGAAATAGTTATTTGAAACCACATTTGTAGAAATAATTTTTAGACATTTTCAGGTAGACACTTCCCTTTATGAATATAACAAATCAGTGGTATACAATAAAAAAATCAATTGAAATAGACATCTTTATTATAACTGCTCTAATATCGTCTTTATAATCATAAAAAAAATAGAGTGCTACTCAAGTAATAACTATTTGAGTAAACTTTAAAGATACTTCTACAATTTTCCAGACATTGTACCAAATATAGCACTAGAAACTTTTGTAGCAATAATTAATAAGAGAATTACAGCCAATAGAAAAGAAACTAGGCATGATCCAAAGTGCACAGTCTATAAACATATAAATGGCTTCCTCAACACTATAATTTTAACAAAAATTTGATCATGTTAGATTTATCAGTAAGTTTTTCTTGTTAGTAACTAAGAATGTCAATTCAGTTTTTACATTTATTAAACAGATTGTACTAAATATAAAGATTTATTGATTTCATTAAACTTATCAGGATGTATTTTTAAGTAGAAAGATTGAGAAAATAATTTTTTAAAAAGTAATAAGCTCCTATTAAAAAAAAAAAAATGGAGTGATTTTATGAGATGTTTAAAAAATCCTAAGAAAATATTTGTTAATTTACATCTAATCACTAATATGTTACTTGTTCAGAATATCTGTGGAAATATAAAATTTATTTGATATGCTTATTTTTGAAAATTCTACAAAATGTGATGCTTGTAATATAGTCCATGTTAAGTGTGGTAAGGGTAACCTAAAGCTAAACTTTTTTAGACCTTATTTTTACAAAGCAGTTATCATTGGGGAACAAGAAAAATTTTAGTAAATGCTTCTCAATGATACCTGCATCAGAAAAATAAGATCTAAAAAAATTCAGCTTCGGGTCACCTGCCATGCTTTTAACCTGACCTCTAAAGATTTAAAATTGATCATATAAAACAAAATTGTTTATTAAAGCAAATAATTGACAATATTTTTTCCTCCAAAATTTACCCTCCTCAGAACAATTTAACATTAAAGAAAATGTGAAAGAAAAGAAAATTGTAAACTTGAAGAATTTCTTAAAGGTATGACATTTCATTATATACAAAGTGTGACACAGCAAAGAGTAAAACTAAAGAGAGATAATCAATAAATTCGAAGAGCAATTTGATTAATTTGAATGTGGTTTTTGTTTTAAACTTAAAAATTTTATTTTGTAAATATAGGATTTGTGTAAACATGAGTTCAATCAAGTACACATATTTACCATCCAAACAGAAAAAGTATATCCAGGCAGCAATATCAATATTACTTGGATGAAGCCTGAAAAAATATCTACTAAACTAGGAGTCGACTTATACAACAGAGCTAAAACACAAACCATCACCACTGGTTTACGTATCTGTGGTAAAGATTTGGATTTTAGCCCTGCCATATAAGTCAACCCCTAGTTTTGTAGAAATTTTTCAGATGTATGTCCTCCGGCCTTCTTCAGGTGTTTGTCGAACTCGGGAACCTTCACGGAACTTCGAACTACGTCTTTTATTGAAACCACGGGGGTCGCCTGTTCTGATTCCGTTGGCCATAACTGGGTACAAGTGTTAAGTATTCCTGTATATTACTTGCCTGAGGACTGAACCTGCAACCTTCAGATGATTGTCTCCTTAGAAGCTCTGTGAAGATTCCTGAGTTCGACAAACACCTGAAGAAGGCCGGAGGACATATCAGCTGAAACGTTGTGGAAATAACAATAAAGATGAAGACAATAGTCCGAAAAACCTTAATGATAAAAATCAACAAGCTTCGTCTCAGAAATTTAGACAACTCAATTACTATGATATTGCAGTCTACCATGTTGGCTACTGTGCCAAAGAGACTCTGTCCCCCCCCCACTCTATAACTCAGGAGAGAAAAGATAGATTCATATCATTCTCAAGAGTGTTAGTATGAAGTGAACATAAACTGTCTCAGCTAAAATTTGAACTCAGTTTGCAAATTTTGTTTTCTATCCAGTTAAATGTTAGCAAAGTTATACCTTCCAGCTTTGAAGACTATGATAATATGTACAAAATTAAAATTAGCATTTGAATAAAAAAGAGAAAACATTTATAGGATTTTACCAACTAGAGACAGACATCTAAATCTGTGTATGAAATATCTTAGTGTTTATATTTCTTTTTAAAGTCAGTTTTAGAAGATTCTAAAGCAAAAACTTTTACCCCTGAATAGATTTTAACTGAATGCATTCATATTTGTGCTACAAGAGAAGTTTCAAGATTTTTAAAATCTTTTGTGGCTTTCATTGCAAGAAAGAAATCTATAAGAATTCACACCCTTCTTTAAAATATACATTATTTCACTTTCTATTTATATGCAACATTTCACAGTAAAATATTTTAAGACAAAAAAAAAAACAACATTTATTTGATTATAATGAAAAAAAATTTATTTTCAAACAGAAAATCAATAGAAGAGGAAAGACATATTTTAAAACAAAAAATGTTTGAAAATGCTGACCCATGCACTTAACGATGATGTATTTTTTCTCCAGAGTGTATCCTCATGTGCCTTTTTAAAGATGAACTCTGTGAAAATTCAGACCCACATACATTACAAGAATATGGTTTCTGTCCCGTATGTGTTCGCATATGTGTTTTTAAATGAGAACTCTTTGGAAATGCCAATGCACACACTTCACAAGAATAAGGTTTCTCTCCAGTGTGTATCCGCATGTGTATTTTTAAAGTTGAATGTAATGAAAATGCCAATCCACATACTTGACATAAATATGGTTTCTCTCCAGTGTGTGTTCGCATGTGTTTTTTTAAATCAGAATCCTTTGAAAATTCTGACCCACACACTTCACAAGGGCAGAGATTCTCCCCAGTGTGCATTCGCATGTGTGCTTTTAAAGTTGAGTTATGTAAAAATGCAGATCCACATACTTGACATGAATATGGCTTCTGTCCTTTCTCTCCAGTATGTGTTTGAATATGTTTTTTTAAGTCAGAACCCTTTGAAAATTCTGACCCACATATTTCACAAGAGTATGGTTTCTCTCCAGTGTGAATTCGCATGTGTACTTTTAAAGTTGAATCATGCGAAAATGCAGATCCACATACTTGACATGGATATGGTTTTTCTCCTGTGTGTGTTCGCATATGTGTTTTTAAATTTGAACTCTGTGAAAATGTTGAATTACATATTTTACAAGAAAATGGCTTCTCTCCAGTATGTGTTCGCATGTGTGTTTTTAAATTTGAGCTCTGTGAAAATGATGAATTACATATTTTACAAGAAAATGGTTTCTCTCCAGTATGTGTAAGCATGTGTGTTTTTAAAGTTGAATCCTTTGCAAATACAGACCCACATACTCTACAAGAAAATGGTTTCTCTCCAGTGTGTGTTCGAACATGTGCTTTTAAAGTTGAATCTTTTGCAAAGATGGATCCACATACTTTACATGAATAAAGTTTCTCTCCAGTGTGTATTCGCATGTGTGCTTTTAAAGTTGAATCCTTTGCAAATACAGATCCACATATTTTACATGAATATGGTTTTTCTTCAGTGTGTGTTTGCATGTGTATTTTTAAATTTGGACTACCTAAAAATGATGAACCACACACTTCATGAGTTATGTGCTTGTATATATCTTTTACAATGAGCTATTATGCAAGAATTTTTTTTCCATTCAAATGTTTCTTTCCATACATGAAGTGATTGAAAATGCAAAATTCTCAAAAATATAAAGAAAACTACTCCAGAAAAATGTTGTCTTTCTTCTATTCTAACTCAATTCTGTCCTTTTTGAAAATGCAAAATTATATTCAATGAAACATCAGTTCTGTTGAACTTAGCAATATTCTCTTTTTTGATTATGTATCCTCCTCATGTTTAATATAAATTAATAGTTTCTATTTCTTTATACAATGATTACATAAAACAATCTGATGAATTCAATTGTTTTCCACTTGTGCTAATATCTGTGAATAAAAAAAGATGTATAATTTGAAATTGGTGGCTACCAAGATAATTGAAAATTATAAAAAGATATTAGTTTACATTTCAATAAACTTCTATATATCACATGATTATAGGAAGAAAAGTTACATTGTAATACTCTACATCATAGATGTATTAAATATAATTTAAGAGTTTCTGTTTCTTTTCCATGAATTTAATCATCAAAAAATAAAGAATTCTTTAGGGATTTGACACAGTAAAAAGGAAATAAACAATAGTGGCAATCTGTTAAACTATTCTAGATCTTAAAAAAAAATCAAAAAACTTATAACAATTTAAACAAGATAAACTGAAATTAAGATATGAATATTGAAGAGAGTCATATAAATGGTAAATAAAGGCACGTCTGGTGGTGTAATGGTTAGCAAGCTCGACTAGCAAACCTACACGAGTGAGTTCGAGTCTCATTGGGTGCCCCTTTCATATGGCCGTGTGCCACATCTAAGCAAAAAGCTTAGTAAATTTCCATATAAATGGTAAATATTCATGTTTTCTTTTCAGATAAAATGATGTTTTTAATTTGTTGTTGTGTAGATAAGAGAAAACTTGAGAATAATTTTGTTGAAAAAAATGTATCAAAATATTTTCTAAAGTTTGCCAAATGTAGGAAAATCTAATTAAAATAGATTATTTCAAAAGAATCAACAATATATTAGGTACAGAAAAAATGTTAGAAAAGGTTTCAAGAAGAAAAAGAAAGATTAGTAACTGAAGAAGCTAACTTATAAACATCCACTTTTAAAAATAAAACTGGCATACAAATATTTTCAAAGGGGCCTGTTCTGGACTTCGGTCCGGAGCGTGGCCCTGGAAAAGGAACAATGGCAGACTTGGGGCCTTTAATTAGGCACCTAGTTTCGACTAGGCTACCTTCGGGTGGGCGAGCTGCATTTTTGTCTCCTTTGTCCCCCTTGTACGGCACTAGACCATGCGTCTAGTTTAAGCCGTTAACTGGCATACGTGCCCGGACCCACATTTGGGTTCGTGAAACTGCTTGCCTCATCAGGCTCACATTGCACTAAGTGAGCCGATGAGCAGCACAGACAAGCAGGGTTCGAGTCTCGGCTCCTTCCCGACCTTCCCCTCCCCTTTATCCCCACTTTAATTGGCCTTCGGGCTTTTGACCTTGTGTCAAGTCGTGTCTGGTGGGAGGCAGCGACAAATATCGGTATCACTGATTTAAAAATTAAAATGAATTTGTAGTTTGTATAAGTTTTCAATTTATTATGAAAAAGTGTAAATTTCATTTGAGGATAGAAAATAAAAACTACAATTCAAGTAGGCTTTATTTCATCACCTATATGGATAACTGTTTGTAAAAAAAATTATTCAAGTTTTAATCTACCTTCATTCTATGATTTTTCAACTATAGTGCATTTTTAATTCTCATAAATTCAGTGCATTAAAAAAATCTGTTTATGTTTTTGAAAACATTTCCTCCACCCACCAAAAAACTCACAGGTGACCAATTCTTTTTCAACACATAACCATTTCCTTTGTTATCAATGAAATATAGTTGTCTCACTTCAAGGTAAAAATGATGAAAATTAAATGAAAAAAAGAACATCATTTTATTTAACAGATACCAAATATGCTTATAGATAAAATTAAATATTGCACTGTATTTAACAGATACAAATAAACACCTATACATTTTGAAAATAGGATCTGCTAACTCAATATCATGTATGCCATAGAAATCAAAACAGTGCCTACATGGCAAACACCAGGTGTACCTATAGAGCTATTTAAGTGTGCATCAAATTCAAAACAAGCCAGTTTAAAAATAGCTGGTTTTCTTGATTTCCCAAATTACTGGAACCTGGATAAATTGTTCAATACCTGTTAAAAATCTTACAAAAATAGTGTAGCTGTCATAAGCAATAAAATCAATTAAAACAAAAACTTTATTGAATTTTTAAAATATTACTTACTTTTTGCTTAAAATAAACAAATTCATTTTACAGCAGGTGTTTGTTTACCAGTCTGTTAAAAAAAACAAATTCATGTGAATATTTTATTCTTTCAGCATCAAATTAATACATTTAAACAAATAAAACTAAAAAGTTACAAAAAAATAGTTTATAATACAGTTTAAAACTTTTTTTTAAATCAGGGCCTATGTTTAAAATTTGGCGAAATGAACTAATGTAATTTCATCAAAAAATGAATTTTTCTCATGCAGTTTGATTTGAATTTAAAAATAACCTTCATATCTTTTATAAATATTTGATCTTTTAGATAAATTAAGTTTTAAAGAGGAAACAAATGTAGTAGTTCCAAAGTAGATGTTCAATTTACAATATATAATGCTTAATTGAAACATGATTTTGTATTTATGACAGAGTATATTTAATTTACAGTTTGAATTTAATGTAAACTGGAACCTGATTATTTGTCCATCATTAAGAAAATATAGAAGCCTAAAAAAAAATTAAATTGCATTTTTTTTCTAGCTAAAAACAGACTCAAACTGTTATGCCAATTTTTAGTATATTTTTCATTAGTCTTTACCAGACAAAAAATTTCATAACCAGGGGAATTGATATGTTATCGTATTCAAAAAATCATCTGGGCTTCTTATCTAAAGAAATGTTTACAAATGGAACGTGGTAATGAATGACATCATATAGGAATGTTATTCTAAAATTGAAGAATAAATAAACTAATAAATGCACTTATAAATTTTATTTCAGTGAAATGTTTGCAAATCTTGTTATCAACCACATGCTCATATGGTAAAAAATTGTTTGGTGTTTAATTTTTCAGTTATTATCATTTACAGAATTCATGTGGTGACAGTAATATGGTTATACACACAAAGATGGTTTTGAGAATAAATTGTTGCACATTTCTTTATGCTATGCCTAAAGTATTGCTTAGAATTTATTATTGTAACAACTTCAATTGTTTACTTTAAATTCTGGTAAAATAAATTACATGTTAATTTTAAAATGAAATAATTTCATGGACTTATTACCATAATGTCATCACATTTCATTTGGAAATATTTCTATAGACAAGCACCTAAAGTGAATTTCTTGTCAGAGTAATTTAAAAAATACAAGTTTTAATTCATTCTTTATGGATGATATTGATTAAAGAAAGAGATCTGCTACTTGCATAAGTAAGAGCATAAAAATCAGGGTCTATTTTAGTATTAAATTTACATTATAAGATGAATATTCACTGTATTTGCATAGATAGGCACAATCTTGGGGATCTGTTTTAGGTTCAGTATACAACTGATAGTCCCAAATGGAATGTAGTCTTTATGTAGGTTTGGTTGGGTGAATTGTTTTTGTATTTACAGATATTTTTATACAGAATATCTTAATACACATTCAGGCATATCATCAGGGTATTGTGGGTGAAGGCTGTGAGTACAAATGATTTCATGTTATAAGAGTTAGCACATCAAAATTAGTTCACATCACATGCTCAGAATGAACAAAATAATTTCTTTTTTGGCAGGGAGGATTTGATGATGGGCCTGAATCAAATAAATGAATTTAAGAAGTGAGGCAAAACAAATAATTTATTCAAGAACAAAATTTACTTATTGTTTCTTATTTTAGAGACTGGTTCCATATAAAAAAAAAGTTAATAAATGCAAAAGAACACTGCTAGCTCTGCCAGCCAAATTTGCATGAAAAGCAGCATTCCAATTGGGACAACTGATTGTAGAGTTCTTGGATTCTTTAAAAAAAAAAGCAGAAAAAAAGTAAAATGTGTTTGTTAAAAATAAAATTATCCCATCCTGAAGTTGCTCTGATTTATAAAAATGAAATAATGTAATTATAAAAAAAAAAATTTTAAGAAAAATTATTCATTATATAATGTATAAATATATAACATAATTCATGTTTAACAAACATTGTTTACATTTTTCTAATGTTTTACAGACCTTTTATAGTTATTTTTTCTTTTTCTTTTTTTTCTTAATAAAAGGAAAGTAAAATGGGTTCAGGCTTATTTAATTTTTGATAATTAAATTTTAGTCTAATGGTTACTTAAAAGAATGAAGAAAAAAAAAAGTAATAATTTGAACCTTACCTATGTGATGCTTACTATCATCATATTCACTGAAAAATAGCAAATCAGAAACTTTTGAAATTTTAGCCCTTATATATATGTACACATATACACTGTTATAATTTAGTAACAATCAGGCCATTTGACACCCATGAAATAACTATTAGGAGATGGCACAAGTCTTTTCAGCTAACATAACCACTGTTAAATGTAAACTGAAAAGACTTGTACAATCTCCAAATAGTTATTTCATGGATGTCAAATGCCCTAATTGTTACAAAATTACAACAGTATTTAGTCATGCTTAGAAAGTTAAATCTACACACACTCTCTCTCTCTCTCTCTATATATATATATATATATATATATATATAGATATATATATATATATATATATATATATATGTGTGTGTGTGTATATATAGTGCGTGTGTGTGAGTAAAAATAACTTTTTACAATTAACATATTTATTTTTATTCATTTATAAAGAACATAAAATAGGATGTCACTTTTTTACCAAATGGCTAAAAAATAAGTTTTAAGTGCAACTTTTAGGGTGTAAAAAGTTATTTTTAAAAATTAAATAACCCTTAACTCATTTTGTTTTCCTTCCGTAACAAGCACGAAAAAGATTTAGGCAGGTGTATATTTTTAACATTTATAAATAATGAATACTGTTTTTGAGGTTAATCAATGAATATATTGCAATTTATACATTTAGAAACATTTACCAATAGTAATTCTTTAATATATTAATAATAACAATTAAAAAATTAGCATAATTAAGAATTCTTAATTTCATTCATATTTTCATTATTTGATATAGGGTCTAAGATGTTTATCTAATGTAAAGGTATTGATCAAACATTAAATATTTATAAAAACAAGAAGTTTTAATTTTTCAAAAAAATTCTCTCAATTTTTCATTTCAGAACCAGAAATTGTATATTTTCAAACATCAATATGCCAGGAGAATCAGATGAAAAAAGACATAAAACTATATTCTACCATGAACAAGGCACTTTTCTGGCTAAAATATCAAAAAGTGTACAGTACAAGAAGTAATTAAGAAAAAGATTGAAACTGGGGATATCAAAGACAGAAAGAAGAGTGGAAGGCCAACAAAATTAAGTAAAAGTGATTGTAAATATCTAAAGATAATATCTTTAAGAAATAGAACTAACTCTTTTTAGGAATTAAGCTCAGATCTTGCTTAAACATCTTGCACCCAAGTCCACTCTTCAACCATCAGAAGAGCATTTGTAAAAGAAGGCTTTCATAGTTGAGTAGAAGGAAACCTTATCTAAGACAAGGAAACAGAAAAACAACTTGAATTTGCCAAAGAACACAAGAAATGGACCGTTGAACAATGGGAGAATATATTATGGAGTGATGAAAAAAAAAATTGAAATTTTAAGTTCAAAGAGAAGACTATGTAGGATTGAAGCCTTCAGTTAAACATGGAGGATGTTCAATTATGGTTTGGGGTTATTAACTGCAAATGGTGTGGATGATTTGGTCAGAATTGATGGAATAATGAATGCAGGGGAGTATAGACAAATTCTGATTCACCATGCAATCTCCTCTATTAAACATCTAATTGGTAATGGTTTCATATTCCAGCAGGATAACCATTCCAAGCACATTGCACTAAAGGTAAAAAGTTATTTAGAGTGAAAGGAACAATCTAGGGATGTTCAAATTATGAAATGATCTCCTCAAAGTCCAGATTTGAATATTGAGTCTTTGTGTGATTATTTGAACTAAAAAAAGGCTGAAAAGCAACCAAAATCAAAAGAACATTTGTGGCAAGTCCTCCAAAATGCCTGGAATAATATAGCTATGGATTACATTATTAAATTACAACTTAGTAACCCTAAAAGAATAAATGCTGTTCTAGCTGCAAAAGGTCAATACAGAATATTAATGATTTTTAAGTTATTAAATGTGATAAACATCATATTAATCATATTTTTATATATAGGCAATAAACCCTATTTTTTTCATTTCTTTTAATTGTATACGAAATTTTTGCGAGCATATTAAACAACCTAAATCTTTTGCACAGTGGGGTACGTTATATATTTATACATTATTATGGTTTCTTTTTTATAAAAAAAATTAAAAAAGTTAGCTATAAGTAAAAAAACAAACAAAACAAAACAAAAAAGAAAACACAACATGAATTATATTATGTCCGGGTTATTTTATTTATTATTGAAAAGTCGTAAAAAAGCAAAAAAGAAAAAAAAAAGGATTAAAAAATATATATATATAAAACAGAAAGCAACAGAGATTAATGTACATTGCATTAGATTTATATCCTGATAGTATTTTATTTGGTTTGGTTTCTTTGTTTATTGGTATAACAACCTTTGTAGGTTAAATAATGCAAAAAGCCATCGTTGATGGAAGACAGCAGTGGTACTATTTAACCTGGGACCGAGGATTAAGGAAGGTCATATGTAATAGCGTGAGTAGAGTTCAAACTCACTTACTCTGATGTCACAGTCCCGCACGTTAACCATTACGCCACGGGACCCTTAACACGTTTTTTATTTAAACTTGCATCTAGTAAGTGATTTGATTTTCGTCTTTAAAATCATAGTTCAGCTGAAACATCAGGGTTGGATTTTGAATTTATCATAGATTTCTATTATAAACTCTAGGGAGCTATTATTTCAATTAAATCACCAAAATAAAGTTGGGTTCTACTCCTTTGTTTTTAAAATCACAAAATATGTAAACAATTTTTTTAAAGCGTTTTGGTGCATGTCCAGAATAGCACGTTGGTGAAATATTTGCTATATATATGAATATATAGGAATGTAATACTTACATAGCAATAAATATTCATCATCCATAACAGAATAAGTTTCAGTCATTATCTTCATTTTATTTATGAACAGTTACGCGCACCAAAAATACGTCTTCTACAAGCTAGTTGACGGTCATTTCCGCTCCAAACTCAACCCTCAATACCGGCACTAAAGTTTAAAAAGGTTTCGAGACTTGCAAAGAGTTCTTCATGTTTATTTTAGTGGGAGGAAGAAGGGTCTCTTGCAGTGAGAGGAAAACGACAACATATGAAACCTTATCGAAGACTTGAAATAAAGAGCGAGAGAGAAAAGGAAAAAATAAATAAAGGACAACTAATTTGGAGACCTTAGAGGACGTATTTTCGAAGTACGTAACCATTGAAATTTATTTTTATCTGGACAGTGAATCACTTTCCTATATAATTTTTTGTACATTATCACAGATATTTTATCAGCGCGCTATCTTAGACGACCACCTTTCAATTTTATTTTTTGTTCATCTTAAGAATAATTGAATAAAAAACCTACTGTAATGTATATATATATATATATATATATATATATATATATATATATATACACTCACACACAATCTAATACTTACACTCACCATTCAGATAAAAGGAAATCTAAGTAATTTGCTTCATTCTTTTACTAAACAATTAAATCCCAAAATTACACCTTCAACTAATTACAATTTACCAATCTACTAGATTTCTTTAGTCTTTTCATCCTCTAACCGCTAAAATATCGTTATGGTCAATTACCATTATAATTTTGGGAATTTAAATATAACTGATCAGTAAACAAATGAACCAAATAACTGAAACTTACTCTAATGCGGATGGTAAATATAAGAAAGACATTTCTCTCTATATACATATCTGAACATTACCACAAAAACAATGGAAATTTTCTTTATTGAACTAGTCTAGACAAGCACCAAAAATGATTTATATTTTATTCAAAACTCTTGTAATATTTCTTTTTCAATCGTACCCCCAATATCTGATCCCTTGTTCTCGTTATCGGGTGTAATCAGCCTTTCTTTTTTTTATAAACAGATAAACACAAAATAAACAACGAATTATTTAACATTGATTATTACAATGAGTAGCTAAATGAATGCAAAATACGATCGAAAATAAAGACTAAATTTGTTACGATTTGTTCACGTTACTTACTAAAATAAAACTTTAGACACTTACAAGATGACTGAATGCACAAACTGTGTTGATTTCTGTATTTGAAAAAGATAAGATGGATAAGGATTTACGGTGATAATCTGTTCAATGCGTTATGCGGTGTTGTTTATACGAGGTCCCGTTTTTAGAAATGAAGTTTCTGGTCTCATTTTTAGAAGAGCACCAACCACATTAGAATAAAGTTAGAAGTCATCTACTCAGGGTTATTATGTTATCATAAAAAGACTTTTTGTTATACGTAAATTTCTATACTAGGAAGACTGGTGGGCACACGTGGATCAGATGGATCATCTCTCTTTATATTTATATATATAAGCATTTTTTCTACGACAAATTTTTATTGCTTAGCATTCAGAAGTTTGTCAAATAAAAAAAAAATTGATTTTATATGGATTTAGACATTTGAATTCTCAACATACATATATACGATTTATCTTTTCCTTTTTTTTTTTTTTAGAACGCTGTGTTCAAAGTCAAGGACAGATTCGAGGCCGAAAGGCTCCCGACTGGGGGATGATGACCAGCAGAGTCGAGCAGGGTTCGAGTCTCGGCCCGAGCCTGATCTTTCCCATTATAATCGGCCTTCGGGTCATTGACCTTGTGTCAAGTCCTGTCTGGTGCGACAAACAGTCAACTTAGAAATGGTGCTCATGTCATAGAAACTTGCTTTCTAATTGTTATCACCTACTCTTATTACAAGTGACCCCCCACTTAAGAGATAATAAAAAAAATCCTAGATAAAACAAGGAAAATTTGCTGATCGAGCCAATCGCGGATAAGTAAAAACCGCGGTTAGTAATTCTGCTAGTGATGGAGTCTATTTGTAATTTACTACACTATTACAATCAGCAAAAAGAGGGTGTGGGTTAGTGTATGTGAAAAAATGAGAAAAATTATAAATTAAAAAATGTCCTTTAAACGAAAGGTTAGGTTTCCATAAAGAATCATTATGTTATGTTGATATATTTATTAAGTTTTGCCAAGTCTGGCATACTGACCATAGATTGTTAACAATTCCTCAGAAGTGGTCACCCATCTTATAAACGCTGGTTAACTTCGGTAATCTGACTGGAACTGATGCTTTCGTCATGACTTTCATGTCATGACTATGCTATTGACATTTTTTAGAGTTTCAAATAGTGATTAGAATTTTATGTATTATTTTACTTGGGACAGTTTCTGCAGACAACCACCCGAAAATAGTTGCCCGCATGGCTTAAAAGTCATATTGACTTGGTTCAAACACAGACCGCAGTGAATGTTGCTCAATGTTTTGGATAGAATATAAAGTCTATTTTTATCTTAAAGTGTAAATACCCAACGGAACTAGTTCTGGTTGTCAGAGTGGAGTCAAGCCTGATTTTTACAGTCTAATCAAAATTAAAAGGTAAGTTTTATATCTCTAACTGTTTAATAGATTATTACATGGGGTTACTTCTTTTTAAAAATTTAAATAATAAAACTAAAAAAAAATAATCAATATCCATTAAAAAGCTGAACGGAAGAAACTACAAAAAAAGTGGGCCAGTTAGGTTTGGTTCCGATTTTTTTTTTTTTTTTTTTTTTTGAGTTAGGGTTACAATTCGAAATTTAATCATTGTTTGTTCTTATAAACAATTTCAAATTATTTAATTGGGACGAAAATTAATAGGGTAAATAGAATTCGTAATATCAACTATTAGATAGAAATACATTAGAAATAAAACTTACTTTTCCTGTTACTAGAAGTCCTTCCATAGTGTAATAGTTAGCGAGTTAGATCAGTTACTAACTTAGATTCTCACTGGGTGCCTCATATTTCTGGTTTTGTAACACAACTAAACTAAAGTCTTTAGTAATAAATTGCAATGAAAAAATTCGATTGTTTTTATTTGTGTATACAGTTTAAAGAAATCACCGGTTTAATACTTTTTCAACTCCTTGATTCTTTTTTTTTTAAGCTTAAGAATTGCGAATGCGTGTCACCTAGTTAGGATATAACTCATTCGTCTTTATTTATTTTTATCTGGATGGTGAACCACATTTTATATTTATTTTTGTTCATTATCACAGACATTTCCCCAGCTTGCTATCTTGGACAAGCGCCTTTTTAAAATTTTATTTTTATCTATTTTTAAGCACTTGTATTGAATAGAATTGTTTTTTATTATTTTTATTTTATTAAAAAAATAATAATGATTTCTATCTCCTCAAATAATGTTGCTGAAATATTAACTGGTGTGGTATTGATAAATCTTGTCGGTATGAATAAGCAGACGTAAAATTTACCGTTACACGATCCAAGGAACATTAGGTTCTTTTGAGTAGAACTTGTTTGAAACTTAGAAATCCAATCATTGTTTCGTTAAAAAATTGAAGTTGGTTCTTTCAGTAATGTAAAATTGGTTCTATTGTAATAAAAGTTCAATAAAAAAAATACAAGCAATCCATTAGTTTAGCGGCATAAATTGAGTTTTTCATGGTATCCTTTATTTTCCACCATAAAATCATTAGTAGCATACATTTATATTATTTGGTTTGGTTTCTTTGTTAATGGCATACCAACCCTTGCAGGTTATATAATGCCAAAGCCATCCTTCGAGAAGAACAGTCGTGGTACTATTTAACCCATAGCTGGGAGGATAAGAGGATTCATACCTTTCCCAAGGGTATTTGTCCGAAAGTGAATGTAACGGCGCGACTGGAATTCGAACTCGGTGATTACGATTCCGCAGTCTATCGCTTTAACCATTACATTACGAGGCCCCCCTCTCAATATTATTTGGATTTGAAACTTAGCATAAATCATAGCTGAATATCCATTAATGGTTATTAATTGGTTATTTACTAAGGTTTGTTTAGTTGTGACACAAGGCCGGATGTATGGGACACCCAGTGAGATTCGAACTCACTGGTGAGGCTAGCTCTCCGAAACAATTATTTTTTAAAAAAAAGAAAGGACTTCCTCTACCGGATTTGTTTAAAACAAGGGTTCGACTTGTCTGGCTACTTGTCTTTTTCAACGACAACTGTTCCGGGAATGAGTTCATCATTCTACGTTGAATTATAATTTGAAAGTGAACCCCCTTATAAAATGTAAAACCATTGTGTTTTTTGTTTTGTTTTTGTTTTTTGAAAATAAAAAAAATTGCGGTGATTTTGAGATTCTAATTAGTTCACACATACTCACAAAAACTGCTGGAAATTTTTATTCCCGGTAAACTTGAATGGGTACACCGTGGAATTTTTAAAAGGATTTTTTTTTTTTTTTTTTTTTTTTTTTTTTTAGATTAAAATTAAAAAGGTAACATAAAAGGACATGAAAATGCAATACACATAAAACTTAAAATGATGTTGATTTGTTTGTATCGTTTTATTAAGTTTTATTTTGAATTTGTTGTATTTTCATGTTATTTATCGTTGAAAACAACAAGTAGCCACGGATCGAATTCTTGGAAGAAAATTTTTACTTCTCGGGGTCAAGTCGGAGGGGATGAAGTCTTTTTTTTTTTTTACTTACTTGTTCCGTAAGTAGCTGATCATTCTACATTGAATTAGAATGTGAAAATTAACATCCCTTATAAAATGTAAGATAATTGTTGTTTTCGTATGTGTAGGGGGGGAGTAGAATTGTGGTGAGTTTGAGGGTCTAAAATTAGTTCAAATCAGAAAAAGAAAAAATCAGAAATTTTAATTATTTTTCCTTTTCTTCTTTCTTTCAATTTCAAGGTTCAATTTTTTCAGTAAAATTCAAATAAAAATATTACTTCCCTTTATCATCTTCCATAAACAGCTAAGTAAACATTAAGACTTTCTCCCTCCATCCTTCCTAAGTACTGCTATTATATATTCTCTGTCTCTCTCTCAATTTAAAGAAGGAACGGAAGACAAGATTAAAGAAAGACATTTGTATTTATGTATTATCCGCCGATAATATAGCCGACACGTTGAATAGGTGTGTCTGCATGTATTAAAAACCTTGTCATATTTTAATGTCCCCACGTGTTGAAATTTATTCATTGTGTTGTCTGCCTGTCAAGTTGTCTTTTGCATGCTCCTTTTTCAGCTTCTTTCGCCTTATGTTATTCTCGCCTAAATTGTCCTATTCTTTCCTTTAGAAATATTATACGGGAAACCGGAATTGTTGACTACTATAATTAATATTATTATATCTAAACCTAGAGGCCCATATCTTCCATTATCCTAGGGGTAGGAGGAGGTAGTGGCCTGGTGGGTGTGTGTGTGTAATGTGAAATTTGGAAACGCCTTGTCAGCGGCGGTCAGTCTAGCCCCAAATTAACCCCAACATAATCTGCTGGTTCCTATATGCCCGAGAAAGGACTCTGAACTAGGCCAGGCTGCCCCGTCTTCACACGTGTGAAAAATAAATCCCCGTCTTGGGATTAATATTTTAATTTGCCGTCACATAATCCATTGGGTGTGACTAAAAGCTGTTTGGACATTAAGATATGATTCATTTTAATGGTCCAGATCCTGAAGGATACACAAATTTAACATTCATCCACATATGTTGAATTTTGATATTTGACTATAAAAATATTTTATTTCAACATTCTATTACCTTGTTTAAGTTGTTATCACTATACTGTGATTTTAATTTGCATGGGAAAATTTTAGGTGAAAAAGACCCAAATTTTAAAAACTTTACCAAAATTTGCTAATTATGAGATTTCAATAAAATTTCTTATTCATTTATGAATTGATTTAAGAGTATTTTGTATGAAAACTTTGTAAAATTAATCTCCCTTAAAGATAGGTAGCATATTTTGAACAGTCCACAGAAATGTGATTTTTGCACATAAACTTATTTATTCTTTACATGTCCATCCTTAAATATTTTTTCAGTTTGATCATGACTTGTAGGCCCTGCCGAGATTTCTACCGGAAAGACTGGGATAAGGTAAGCATAAGTTGTTGATATTATTATGATCAATTTACTTTTTTGTAGTTGAAAGACAAGAAGCCAATAAAGTTACCCTGAATCAATCTATTTTTTTAAGAACCAGAAATAATGACTGAATTAAAATTGAACAATTTAATTCTTAAGTGCCAGTTATAAGCAAATTATTTCATGTTCATGTCAGTATAACCTTAAAAAGAAAAAAGTGCATATTTTATCTTAGTGTTTATTACAGGATTTATGCAACTTTCACCTGTTTTTACAGGATTATGTATGTATATATTATAGACATAAAATCCATTGACACAAACGTTTCTTAATAGCTCAAAAGTTGAATCACTCTCAACCAGCAACAAAAGCCTATAGTAATGGAAACCATGAGATGCAGCATGGTAGGTGTGAAGTTATGCAGATGAAACCAAAGCTAGATTAATGGCACACTTAACCAGAGGAGCCTCATAGGTCAACAGCCAGAATCAAATAGTTGAGTGAGAAAACTACTGTTACTCATCTATAAGGATGGCATTTATTGATGAGAAAAAACAGATACCAAAAGATTACCATGACTCTAATTCACACCATATGTCCAAACTGCATCGTTCTTCATGTGGATAAAAATGAGGTGTATTTTACTGAGGTTAGAGCTCTGGCCCCAGTGTTTGAAAAATCAACTACAAAGCCCAAACCAAACTTAGATGCAAAAGAATTGTCAACAAAGCAACTGTTAACGTTAGAACATTAAACACAATGAACCAGCTTCCTGAGCTTAGAGCATCTGCAGCTTCGCAGAATATAAACATCATATACTTACAGGAACTTACCATAGTGAACTAGAAGTAAAATACCATGATCCCAGTAATGAATGGACATTTGTATTGGCATCTGCATGGAACAATTCCATCAATGTTGTCACTGGAGGTGTAGGAATGCTTCTCAGTCTTCCTGCCTTAAAATCACTAAATAGAGAGAATGCAACCAAGAATGATGAATGCTATATTAAATGGCAACCACTGCTAACAATTGTCTCTTGCTACAGTTTCACCAATGTCAGTGATGAAATGGATGTCACCACTTTCTATAAAGAACTATCTTTGCTTGTCCAACATATTCCCAAACACAACATTTTGATCATAAGTGGAGACATGAATGCTCATATTGGCAAAGACAAAAATAATAAATTTAACTTACACAACTTGACTAACAAAAATGGTGACTATCTAGCAGAGTTTTATCTCTACAATAGGAATGCAGGCCTAAACAAACTCCAATAAAGGAAGGGAAAGTTATTGACTTACACCTACCCAAATAACTCGTTTGTATGAATATATAGGGATTGGACGCCGGTCTCCTGGACCATTGGCAAACACTCTACTCATTAGGCCAATTTGCCCCATAGTGTGTGTGTGTATATATATATATATATATATATATATGTGAGGCTTCAACCCCCAAACCATGCCTGAACCCAGATCATCTGATGAAGGCTTTGTTGGAAGCAATGCTGCTGTATAAACTTCATTGTATGATACTTGTATATTGTATGTGTGTTTGTGTGTTTTTTTGTGAGTGTTTTTTTTTTTCCGATGTAGGTATCATTGAAATGAAGGAAAGTTTTTGTCATTGGATCAAAGCTTAGTTTTTTAACCTGACATATATATATATATATGAAAGTTAGCATATCAAATAACATATGTGATTTTTTAAATAATTTTTTCTCTTTTACTTTGTATATTTTATAGAGAGCTTTCACTGTTGGATTCTTTGGACCTCCAGGTTCAGGCAAGACATCTATTATTCATGATGTGTGCAAGTTTTTGAGTGAGAAGCTCAATGTATGTGTTGTCACCAATGATGCCTATACAACGTAAGTTAAGATCAAACTATTTTATTTTTCTATTTCAAGCTTAAACATTTTAAAATTCAAAGTTTGAATCTCTGTTTTTGATATCTTCCTTAACTAGTAATCATCCTATTTTTTTTAATCAGTTCATTTTTCAGCAAGAACCTATAGCATGAAGCAGGATAACTGTTTGTGTTAATTAAATTGTCTAAAAATTATTGTTGTAGAATGCAGAATACAAAATGCAGGTTCTTTTCATGAATGAATTTTCTAACAATTTGTTACATAACAAATGTTTATTCACAAGACAAAGAGGAAGATTTGTAAATGTGTAGAAGAATGGAGATATGAATGTAAAAAAAATAAAACAGTTCATATTGCCTACTTATGTTGGCCCTGGATTATATGTGAGATAGATGTGTGTTTGTGAAAATGTTTGGTAATGTGTATTGTATATTATTGTGAGCAGTTTGACAAAAGGTCTTTTGAAAGCAGGCATTCACAGAAGGATGAAAAATGCATCTAGTCATGAGGCATTACTGTGAAATATCTTCAAGCCTTTAAATACCGGGATGCATCACTGTGGTACTGGAGAGTGTTGTTTCCTAGGTTTGGTTTCAAAAGTTATCTTGCAAGCAAAAAAAGTTAATCCCACAAAATAAAAACATTAAATGCATGAACATGTAGGTTGGTTAGTGGGTTGTTTGGGTTTTATGGCATATCAACCTTTGTAGGTTATTTAATGCCAAATCCATTTTATACAAATAATCAGTTCAATTTCAAACAATTCAGTTTAGCATGAGTACACAGTTTAATTGTTAAAATCATTTCTATTTCAAGCTATCCAGTTTAGTCAAAAAGTTCTAATTCATACAATTCAGTTTGACATTAGTAGAATTTTTGTCCACACACAGTTAAATGTCAAAACAGTTCTTTTTTGAATAATTCAATTTAGCATAGTACAGTTTTAATCTCAAAAATAGTTCTATTTCAGACAATTTAGTTTAGCATAAGTACGCAGTTTAAATATCAAAACAGTTCTATTTCAAGTAATTTAGTTTAACTTAAGTACACAGATTAGTTCTATCTAACCCATAGATAGGGCCCTATCAAGTTCTACCACTCCGGTCCAGAATGAACCTTGGAGCAATGGCAATGAAGGGGTGCGCCGTATTCCCCAAAGCTCCAACATCACTGGAACCTCACCATCTGATTGTTTAGTGTCATATCCAGGATACAGGTTGGGTGGGGGTGGGGGTCTTACCCCTCTGTAGATGTGCAGTTTGTGTATTCTACAGCCCCAGCTGACTGGGCAAATGAACATGTAGTAAAAAGAAAATGAACTTTATATTCATATTAATTCATTTCTTGAAAATATTGATTGTATGATACTACAAATATTATATGTAGTCTGTTTCAAAGCTTAAGGATATTGTGAAAAAACTGATATTTAAATGATATATAAAGAGTAAAAAAGATTTTTTTCATGTATAAAAACAAACACTTGATTTAAAGGAACTTATCAGATGAATTAAATAATTTATGTCTCTGTCTTGTAGATAAGAAAGAAGGGGCATAGAAAATATGAACTTTTCTTTCAATGGAATTTGTGATTCTTTTGAACTTTGAATTTAAGTGATTGATAATTCAAATTCAATCAACACTCTTCAATAAGCTGCTTAAGTTGTGTTTCTATGGCTTTTTAAACAAACATTGATAATAGATATTTAGTTGCTTAGTTTTGCACAAATTCATTTGTCCATGTCTTTGTGTCACCCAGTGGGGATCAAACTTGGCAGTGATTATTTATGAGATCAGCTTGCTAAAAATGACGCCTGTAATAACTCAAATCTAATTTTCCCTCTGTCCAAAACCAACTTAAGAAGAATTTAATATATTTTCTTCTGAGTGTAGAGCAGTAAGAATTACACAGTTTGTAGAACTTATATACAGAGTAATTGAGAAATAAAACACTTTCTTAAAATTCTTATAATTCATTTCCTAAATATAATTTTTTTAAAATTATAAGTAATTTGAAATAAGGATTTACTTTTCTATCACCAGGTACATTGTAAATACTTCTATATGAGTTTGCTTTCAGCATGTTAACTTTATTGTAATTAAGTATATTTTGTTTCCTATGTTTCCTTTAGACAGGTTCTTTATTTGGCCAATATGAAGTAAAATGAAGAAACAAAAATATGTCACTGCTGGTGCAAATTTTGGTGGACAAAATTTATTGTTTACTTTTTATGTATATATTTACCCATCTCTCCACCATGAGCAGGATGTGACACAGGGTCAGTTTTTCAGCATAGCAAAACTGGTTGGAATTCAGAACTTTGCTTCTCCTAGACTGGTTGACTAACCAAAGCTAAAATACCCAGTCTGTCCTACTCATAGCTTTTGCAAGGGCATGAAAAAAAAACACTTTTTGCTCACTCTTTATATAACCGTGGTAGAGTATAACCTCCCCACATATCTAAGAGTGAAAATCCATTTCAAGATCAGTAGTTTATTATTAACATGTCTTTGGTAAATTAGACTCACTCAACCATAACTTATATTTGTATTTTCTATTCATTGTATATAGTGTAAATTTCTATGTGGATTCTCTTTCAACGGGCTTTCTCAGTTAATTGTAATTAAATATATTTTTGTTACCTAATTGTATATTTCCCTTTTATTCATTTCTTCTTCATGCAATTTCTATATCATTTAAGTTAGATAGCTCAGTACCAAACTATTATTACAAATACATAATTTTATGCATAATGGTGTGGCACTTCCATGCATTGATAATACTTTAGTGACAGAACTATTGTACAATTTTATAGACTAACTAAAATAAAGTTAGTTATTTGTTAAGCCTGATATTGAATTTCTTATAATTCTTTCTGCTTTGATTTCTTCATCTTCAAAGATTTACATGATCACAGATTTCTCCAGAATTTATAAATTGTTGTTGAAATGACTAAAGATGTAGAGTGAGGGATCTGCTTCATAAAGGTAGTGAGAGAAAAGTACGTGAGCAAAATTGTAAATAAAATTTGAAATCAGATTGACTGACTAAATCAGTTCAAACAATAATCATTTATCAACAAATTCAACTCTTATACTTCACATCAAAGTATCAAAACTTGATATCTGAATTATAAATTCTCTCACAAGAATTGGTTTAGTTTGGCTTTTTATTTAATGGCATATCAACCTTCATGAGTTATTTAATGCCCAAGTCCTCCTTGTAGAAGAACAGCTGTTGTACTATTTAACCTATAGCTTGGGGGATAAGAAGATTCATCCCTTTCCCAAGGTATTAATTTGAATGCGAATTTAATAGTGTGACAAGTATGAACTCATGATGTTGCTGTCCGACACATTAACCACTATGCCACAAGGACTTTCCAACATGGGAATTATAAGTGTATACTAGACATTAATATGCTAGAAGAATATACCCAAATCTTATGTCTTATCTTTTCTATTTCATGGATTAACCAGTTGTTAGATATCATGACATATTAATGTTTACATATCCATCAAAATGTTTGCTCATTAACAAACTCAATGTTATTCACATCACCCTCAATGAATGAAAGAGATAGATAAAGCATAGAATATACCCATTGAATATGAAGCATTATCAGGACTCAAACATTAGAGGAAAGCTTATGATATTCCTAAAAAGAAATGAAAACACAAATTATTATGTATATTTAGTTAACATATTATTTTATTCAATATATAAAATGAATAATAAAAAAGGTTTCAAAAAGGTTTGTGAAAGATACTTAAAGACTCACAATTGTTCATAACCTGTGTTTCATCAAATCTAAAAATAGAAAAAGACCTATGTGTATCATAATTTTCAAAAATAACATTTTCCTATTTAGCTGCCAAAATCCAGTGGGTCTTAATACCAGGTATTTCCTTTCTATTCAGTAGTCAAAGACTTAGACCTTAGATACTCCAACTGTAGAATCAAAAATATCAATCTCGAATTTCATGATGATAACCAAGTTTTATCTCAAAGTAATTCAAGACTGACATACAAATAAGCAATGCAGAAGATTACTAAAACATTTACATACACTGTACATTGTGACAGAGAGAACTCCACCCCACCCCCAGACTGATTGATTAATTAACGATTCTAAGGAAATAATTAAAGAAAATTCATATATTTTTTTTTTCTCTCTTCTGCTTATCATTTCATTTCCTATCCTATTTTATTTATTTTTTTAAAAACTTTTGACCGATGTCTCAAGTTCCTTTGAGTGGATTTTGCGATAAAAACAGTAATGAAATCTGTATGGTCTAGAAAGGTGAAAAAAGGTTCAAGCTAAAGATGAAAACAACATTAGTGGATCTTACGATAAAAACAGTAATGAAGTCTGTGTGGTCTAGATAGGAAAAAAGTTCAAGCTAGAGATTGAGACAATATAAGTGGGTTCCTCTTATTTCAAGTGTTGTTTGTCTAGAAAGAATCGGGGGGTTTTTTTTTTACTGAATCTAAACTTTAGTACCTCTTTAAACAAAGCATCAACCATATGTGCAGAAAGTTGGTTAGCTTGGCGATTTACATATCATTATGCATGGGCGTGCCCAAAAATTGTCGAGACTCCGCCCTCAATTTATATAAGCAATGCACAGTGCCCATAGATCAGTATAGATCAGATCAAGGAAGACGAGAGAAGAGAGAATGAGAGAGACAGAGAAGGGGTCAGTGCAGAACCCATCCAAGAATAATCCTAGAATTTCAGACAAAGTCAAGATTAGTCTAGAACTGAGAGTTTGAAGCAAAAGCCGAGACGAACAAATATTTTTTTATTAAAATAACCAAGAAATGATAGTCGCCTCCCTTACACCTTCTGTTTGATCTGTCACATTTCTAAACGAACGAATAAGTTTCGTAAGACCTTTTTCTTTCTTTTTTTTTTGTATTCTACACACTTCTGTAAATACATATATAGTTAGATAAAAACAATAACTTTGAGAAATTTGTATGATACAAAAACCGAACGCGTTGATTTCTTTCTTCCTGTGTACTTTTGTGAACCGCGACAGGTATAATCTCTCTCCTAGCAGCGATTTTATTTTGGTGTGGATTCCAGCCAAAATTGGATCGACTCCCACAATGGAAACGATCTGAGGTAGCTAAAACACCGCCATTCAAATCAAAATACACAACATGGTGAATGGTAATAGTTATCTCAGATTGGCAAGCAAAGCCGAGGAATTGAATGTTGGTGAAAAATCCCAGGCAGAGCTAGACGTATCAGCCAGGGCTGGATTCATGTCAGAACATGTACAAAAATTAATACTCATACAAAATCATATTTTATAAATTATTTCTTATTGCCAAAATAATACATACAAAAGATAATGTCAGTTTATTATTCATTTCAGTATTAACTTTTTAGTACCCAGAAGATTCCTCTGCTACAATATTAAGCTACATTTTGTTACAAACTTGTTATGCTAATTTGTCAAATTCATGCTACTTTTGTAATGGACCCTTATAGTTTAGAAGAGTAAGTTTTAAGTTGTAATGTCTTTTAGAGACAGGAGTTTTGGTATAATTGGCTGGAGTGACTTTAGTAATGAAAGTATACTGATATGTATGCATACAAAAGACTATTTTTATTGACTGTTTTTTTTTTTCTTTCTTTTTTTCTCTTTTTAGTTATGACCGTGTTAAAAGAGTGTGTACTTATTTATGTGTTTTGGAACTTGATTTAATAACATTGTGACCTTCACACCATGACTAACTTTGACCAAGCTGAAGTAAAGTCAAGTCAAAAGGATATAAATTTCTCTACAATTAATGGTATCAGTTATTAAAAATACAACATGGAAGTCATAAATATGAAAATGCCTAAATGGTTTCACAATCCCACGAATTTTATAATTGTTAGGAATCTTTTTCTTGTACACAAATTCTTTCAGTTTGCTTCATGCTTTACATTGACATATTTTTCATATTTCAGAGTTGATGCTGATTTTTTGATTGAAAAAGGTGCCATACCAAAAGAAAAAGTGCGTTCAGTCATAGTTGAAGGCTGTCCCATGGCTGTCATGAATAAGGTGTGTGAAGTGTATTTAAAATTATTTTTTAGTCAGTTTTACTATTAGCTGTGAGCCAAAGTTTCCAAAGAAAATGCAGTTTACAACTGTTTATTTAGTCTCTAGTTTTCAAAAGGAGTGCTGAAAACTTTTACATACATTTAATAGTTACCTCACTATTTAAAAAACTTACTTAAAACTTGTCAAACTCAAATTAATATAGTGTATAAATTTACATGTCCATTTTGAGAGTGTCTCAGAAAATAACATAACACCTAATACCTACATTGGTCATACAACAACCACTCTCTCTCGTCACCTTCCTGACCACCTCTCCGACATAAGTACCATAAAACAGCATCTAATGATAAAGCATAACAAAGACACTGACAAACTCAAATCCCTAGACATAAGATCCTAATTAATAATATAAAATTTGTATATAAAAATAACCATTTACAAATCCTCGAAGCAATAACTATAAAAATAAAAAAAACCTACTATAAATAAAATAGCATTCACCACAAGTATAAACATATTAAACATTTAATAACTAACCACCCATCCTAACAGAATGAACCAATCCCATCTATAATTTATAAAAAAAACCCACTTGAAATAAATATAAACAAAACTCACAGCAACAGTCTAACACAACTCCCAAAGATGACTAGCGAAATGGCCAAAAGCGCTTGCACTTATATAGGCTTCTTTCATTACCAACTTGACCCAGACATGAGAAGACTTGAACGTCTTCATTTGATGATTTTAAAAAGGAAACAATCTGTGGTATTCAACCAAATATGTTCAGATACTGATTTGCTGCCTAAATATACACTATATATGTTGAAAAACATGCATTCAATTTTTTTTTTTTTTTTTTTCAACAAGAATATTGAAGTCAACTTAAAGGAGATAAGAGCCCTCACAGAGCAGCACCATCCAGATATAATTCTTCTGGAATCTGCTGGAGATTGCCTTGGATCATATTTCAGTCGAGACCTTGTGGATTATGCTATTTTGGTGATTGATGTAGCAGGTAAATACTTTCAGGAAATATGGCTTTTATTTTCTATTAAATTATAAAATATTTATGTATATTAAAATTTTCATGTCTTTGTTTTTGTGTGTAGAGTAGATATTGTCAATGGTGCTTGGTGACTGTCAGTTGCTAACCTATGTGATCATTGGATTTACAAAGGTGAGAAATTGACATTCACCAAGCAGTGTTGACTCTGTCTATGCTATCCTTACTCAGATACATATGCTCTTTGATATTAGGCTCTATTTATTTATATAGTAAACTATATATATAATCATAATCCATCCAAAATAGCACATCGTAGCAAGATTTTTATTTGAGCAATATACTTGAAATGCTATAAAGCAATTTCCAGTCCAATTTGTATCTCATTAATTTCGTGAGGTTAGCATTCATATTGAACAAAATTTTTGAATTATCCAAATTCTTAATATTACTGAAATAACTATGAAATGCTAATTAGAATTTTTCATGGTTTCCTAAATAGAAGTATCAATATCATGGAACACTTTTACAAAAGGAACCCGACATGTTTTGCAAATTGTCCAGAAAAAATATGAATATGACTTCATTTCAACAGTGCAATCAGCAGTAGATTTGTTAAACTAAAGTTTATTACTAAAAGGAAAATAATATAATCCAGATTCTACAAATGGAGATGCCCTGTTGGCTGGGCTTAGTATACTTGAAACCATATAATTCTGTATAAATTATTAGTATTAGATAGGAATACTTGAAACCATATAACTATGTGCAACTTATTTGTATTCAGAATAGTTACTTGAAGCTATAGTTATTTACAAATGATTTATTAGTTTCTTGAAACCCATATAATTGCTTCCTCCCCCTCCAGACTGATTTAGGTCTTATTTGATTGAACAAAAGGCTCACATGCCATAAAATGAACAAACCCTCTGACAAATTGAAGTTGGTTAATTATTTTTCTGATTTTATAGATATTCAGTCACTGGATTTTTCAAGTATTGACTACTGGGTGTGAAATATTTAAGAATCTGAATGAATTTTTCTTTGAATACTATCAGCTTGATTTTGTTTTCGAACAAAATGAATGAAATTCATATTCACATATTTATAGATGATAAATGGACATTGTCTTCAGCTCTACTGGTTGGTATTTAACACTTTTTGAAAAAACGTCTTTAAAACTTGTTTATTCAAATGTATATCAATAAATCTAATAATAAAAAAAAATCTTTATAAAACAGGTATTTACTATTTCTTTCCTTGTCAATGCACTAAGCCAAGCATTATAAAGAGAAATTTTCAGATAAAAATTTAGCTAACAGTGTAAGGCCATGAGCTAAATGATATAGCAGCCATAGAACAAGACCAATATTAGGGCTGGAGGAGTTCTGAATCAGTTCCAATTATAATGAGGAAATTTTTACCAATTAAAACTTGATCTCCTCCTTGTATTATGATTTTGTTTGCTGTTGTCTAGTATTATATCCATAGTTTTTCTTTAATACTGACTGGATAATGTTCAAGTATCTTGTGCTGGTCAGCTGAAAGAGTGATGCTGGAAAAAATACTAAGCATAGAGAATCAAATGATGAACGAAGACTGTTGAAACTTTACAACAGTTTATTCAGTTGAAGTCCAGCATGCACTATCAGCATGTTTTTCTATTTTTAGTGGCTGAGGCAGTGATGTGCTGCTGCTATACCCTATCTTATGGCTGATGACTCTTCACAGTAGCTGCAGGTAAAGTCTGCTGAAGACTCTGGAGAATTTACGAAAGCTGGACAACTGATGTTGGCTGCCTATGATTCTGGAAGACTGGTGTCATGTGTCTACAACCAGCATAGATTAGCAAGCTTGTCCAATCTCACTTAATATATAAACCAGTTTTGCATACTTGAAATCAAGAGTAATTAATTTCAGCACGTGTTAATCTTTTTTCCTTTTACAATAAACTTCCTTGTTCAAGTTATCTGGTCTTACTCTGATACATGACCACCAACAGACATCACTTAGCTGACCTACAAAAAACTTAAATGATCTCTTAATATCATAAAAGATAATAAACTTCAATATTATGAACCCATTATTCACATCAACCTCATATTAGTGGGTTAAATTCAGTTATATTGTATTTCACTAGATCTGTCCCTGGGTCATTTTTATTTACAATTCCTAATTATGACTTCCAAACCTTTCTTCATTTATCTAATTCTAATAAAGTCAGTCTCTCTCTATTGATGTTCTTGCTAATAAAAATCAAGCCATTATATGCCTCAACACCCCCACAAAGTAGTTCTAATGCACTAACAAGGTACCTTGTTATACTTGATATGTATGTATTTACCCAGCCTTTGTGACACCAAATCAACTTTTAAGCAGGGGTAAAGGTGGTTTGAATTCATTTTTCATTCTAGACTGGTTACCTAACCAAGTCTAAAGAATCTTGTCTGTCCTAATATTTACTCGTAGCTAGGAGAACAAATGGATTTATGCTTTTTGCAAGGGCAATAGCATGAAGTGAAATGCAAACAACCTTATCCTGATTCACTTTCCTAAATGACCTTTTTATATAGTCAATGTTCGAGCCCAACGTCAAGTTAATAATATTTTGTTTGACAATGATCTTTTGATAGACCTACGCACAAACTTAGAAATAGTAAGATGTAATTAAATTTGCTAATTGATCAACCAAATTAAGCCAAGTCCAATAACTATTCTCCCAATAGGAATGTTCTGACTCTACTAGCAATTATTGTAAAATTAATTTTAAGTATGTTTGCTTATAAAAATGATGAATTACTAATTTATTGAGAACCATAAAATAAGTCTAACTGGAAAAGTGACTTATTTGGCTGTGTAGTCTATGACTTTTTTTTTTTCCCTAAGATATATCATTGAATATTTAGAATTGAGGTAAATGTGAACATTTTTATGTAATGTCTATAAACACTTGTTTCAGGTGGCCACAAATTAATACATAAAAGGATTGAAGGTAATAATTACAGTGAATTGCTTATTATCAACAAAACTGATCTTGCTGAAGCAGTTGGAGTAAATATGGAGGTGAGCTTCTTTGATTTTGAGTAAAACAATCAAATATCTTTATTGACAAAAAATATTCCTTTTTAATATAGCCAATCCAATAACTTTGATATTTTCGTGATGTAGAATACAAATCAGAGCAAAGTAGACCACCATATATTTTATTTGTCAGTGATACACTTAGTTAATATTTAGTCATTGTAAGAATCTTTGTAAAACATTGTGCTTTTGCCTGTAATGGAGACATGACAGGAAAATGCCTATCGAAGATGAGTGGGGACAATAGCAGGAGTAAAATAAGACTTCAATTTCTGAAGTGAGAAAATATATATTAATCTGTTCAGATTAGTGTCTTCATTTTAGTCAAATTTCAGTTGTATTCTTTGGTCTTCTTCAAATAATGTATTCACTAACTTGCTGGGAATTTTTACCCAATTCCTTTCTCCATGCTAAAGAATATTGTGGATTACTTAATTCTTATGGATACTGCTTTATCCATTGAACAAGAGCACATGACTTTCAGTGCCTGAACCAATGTTTTTCCCTCACATCGATTTAAGACTTCAAATTTCTGATTGTACTATATTATCTCACAATAATTATTGGAGCAATTAAGTGAAAAGTTTTCATTCTCAGATGTATTTAGTATAAAAGAGGTAAGTGGCTTGCTTACAGTAGCTTCCATTTAAAAACAAAATGTAATTTATACGTTGTGTATTTTTAAAAATTTAAAAGCTATTAATATCAAGTTGAATATAAAATCAAGAAAAAGCTATGCACAGTTTTGAATCAAAGCTAAAATAAATACAAAAGTTCATTTGTTCTAAGTTGGATATAACATCTCTTGATTATGTGATGACTGGTTTCTGAGGATTCAGCCTTCTGGCAGTATCTCTAGACAGCATTAATGAGGTAGAGTCAGTGAACATGTTCTGACACCCATGGCAATAATAAAACAGGATAGTTTTTGCACTTAATCCACATGCAAAAATGTGCAAAGCCCCATTTAAAAGACATGTGAAGACAAAGATATTAGCTAATTTACTGCTAATATTAACAAGGAAAACTTGTAACACTAGAAGATATGAACAGGAAGTGCCTATCATACATCTTGGGGTGGGGAGAACAATCATTTTATGTATGTATTAATAGTATGAGATTTTTTTTTTTTTTTAATGAATCATGACTGATTAGAATATAAAATAATCTATGTATGCAATGAGATTTTTTTTAGTTACTTATAGAATTAGAGGGTAGTATCTACCTATGAAAATCTAATTAAATATATGATAATAAAACTTAAAATAGTTATATATATGGAATTTCCATGTATATTGACAAGTACTGTGCTAGTATTATATCAATTATTTGCTTATCTTTTAGGAATTCACAACAGAAGTAATAATGACACGAATGGACAGAGGACTTCTCTTTACAACTATCAAGAATAAAAAGGATATGAAAGATGTGGCAGATTCTATAATGTATTCTTGGAGGGATCATATCCAACAAATCCCACCAGAATGTCCTTAAGTGGTTGTGTACTAACTTAAATAAAAGTATGCATGTCTACCATACTGCTATTTAAATTTTAATCCTTATCAGGAGACTCTTGCATTTGCACTTTTAAAAATTCCAATGGTTACAAGATAGTTACTTATAACCTTCAATTCTCTATTAAAAAAAAAAAAAAAAGTCAGGATAGGGGATTAATGATATTAAAAGAACACTTATAAAAGAAATTTCAGAATGTTTATTGTTTATTACATGAAACAATGAGAGATTCTTAATCTGCAAAGTCCATATAAGGGCAGGTGTTGTGACATGGAGACATTTCCTGGAAGATTAATATTGTTCAATAGCCTCTTCAATATCAGGAATACATTCCTTCAATCTTTTCCACTGTTCTAAATTCAAACTGATTCCTATGAGGAAAAAAAGAAAAATCCATAAATTTAACTTATCAATAAGTACAAAAAAAATAATTAGTATATTTTGCCTGAAACTGATAGTCTAAATATAGTTACTGGTTTTAAAAAAATTTAAATTTAGTGCTAGAAAAATATGGATTTAAATGCAGTGAAACATTCACTTGACTCATGATAATTGTCTAAAGAGTCAAAAATGGAAAGACAAAAGTTTAGTTTACATGATACAAGCACAGAGTCCCAAAAGTCACCTTGGGATTCAAAAATTAAATGGTATTCATGTTAATTACCAAAAATTCTGCTACTTAGAAATTCTTCTGTTTTGTCCTTCATAGAGATTTAATTTTTAAATCCTTAAGTGACTCTTAGGATGCCTTGTACAATAAATAACTTGAGTTCTACCCAATTACTATTATTGTTTAGATAGAGAGATAGATACCCACAGGCAAATTTATATTCATGTGTAAATCAGTATGAGGTAAGATTCAGACAGCATCAAAATTAACTTTAATTATAATATAAGAATATCAATTTACAAAGGGAAAAAAAAGCCGATGTAACCAGTTTCCAAATTTAGATTCAAACTTACAGCAAAAACACATAAAAATGAATTAAGATGCAATTTTTAAATTTTGACAAAGGGAAAAAATTACTAAGTCATAAGTATTACAACTTATTTCATTTTCTCTAGAAATGTACAGTGTGTGTAATTATATATACTAGACAACCTATTGACCATTGCTGTTCCTGATGCTATTGATGCTTCTACTTAGGAAAGAATTAGCATTTCATAATTAATTCGGGTATATTAAGATTAAAAAAAAAAAAAAAAAATTTAGCATGAAGACCCGACAAAATCATTCAGTAAGTTAGAGAAATACATCTAAAATGCTTTATTAAAAAGGTTCTATGATGAGGTGTTTTTGTTGGGTCATGGTTACAATGAGAACTTTACTGATAGATGATTACATTTTTGGATAAGAAATAAAATTCATTTTTCAATTAGAAACCAAATACAACAATAACTACAAAACAAAACAAAAATGATGAAATTTGTTTTACCTTTTTTGCCTGGTCTTAATTCACCATCAGCTTCATAAAATTCCCGTATTCCAACCATCACTTTGCCTCTGAATTCACTGACAGTTGCATACCTCATTTTAGACAACTGAATAATATAGTCATGAAAATTAGCAAGAATAATACATTCACTTGTAAAAATAATTACAAGTAGAAAAATCAGTACATGTACATCATATACATGAAATATTTCCATGTAAAGTTATAGTAGTTAACTTAAGAATATCACTTATAGTAATCTTGTACAGTAATTTTTCATTTGAAGTTTGAAAAGAAATTTCAGAATTTAACTCTGAAAATGCTAAAAGTTAGAGAGCTATGCTTAATGATTGCTACTTAAAACATAAATTTCCTTTGGCAGAGTAAGATAGTCAATTGAAGACCAATCTCTCAATACACTTTTTGGCCCAGTGCCTATAAATTGATAATGACATCAATAAGTAAGTAAAGTTGGCGACCTTAGTCGAGGGTGACCCGAAGGCTCCCTTTTCAATTGCTACTCCATTCCCTGGATTGCTCCACTTTACCCATAATCCTTACCTTTATTATTCGGAGTGTTAAGCAAAACACTCTAAAAGGTATTTGTATTACTATTTATATTGTTGATGTAATAATGGTAATAATAATGTTAGCCATAAATTTAATAATAGTTACCTTTAATTAATAATGCTTAATTATCATAATGATATTAACAGTAATTAGAATGACAGTTTTATTAAATAGACAAATTTCATGCTAAAAAAACTTTTTTAACTAAAAATAAGTTTGATATTAGTAGTTTATGGCCATGTTTTCCTAAATTTTAGCCGCTGAAGGTTCTGTGAGCCCTGTTAAAGTTTTTTTTTTTTTTTAGATACATAACACCAGTTTTGACATCAACTTCTAGCCCATATCTTTTTGTCCCTCTCTTTCTCTTAAAAAAAAAAAAAATAAATAAATAAAAATGCATTGAAAAAATACTTTTGTAAAAAATTTTTTTCTCTCCATTGTGTGATGGCTATCTGAAGAGGTTGGTTGCTCTTATGTGTGGCTCGCTGAAATAGATTTATAATAGCCATATGATGATTTGAGTGTTTTTACTTGATAAAACTCACTTCAGCAGTACATAATACCTTCTGTTACAGAAAACATTTGTTTATTTGAGAATAAAATACTTTAAATATTTACTTGTTGAAAATATTTCAGTAGTTTATTTATAATTTTGCTTTTTGTGTGGTTTTATTGATTTCTAAAAGGAATTAGCCAGGAGTTTTTCATTCCTCTACTGGGGTTCAACTGGCTCATTGGACTAGTGGTTAGAGTGTTCGCCAATGGCCTGGGAGACCGGGATTCAATCCTAGATAGTCATACAAAAGAGTACTTGATACCTCCTTGCTTAATACTCAGCATTATAAGGTACATATCAAGGGTAAACTGGAGCAATCCAGGGGAAGGAGTAGCCCCCTCCCCTACACCTTGGTGTAGTAGCTATTGAAAAGGGAGCCTTTGAGTCACCCTCAACTATGGTCATCAACTTTAATACTTTATGTAAGCCTAAAGTTGAATTCCAGAAAATAACTCAAATTTTCTTTTTTAATTATCTAATTTTGCTTTTCACAACCAAAGTCAACAGAAAATTTTTTTTTTTTTTTTTTTTTTTTGATGTAGTCAAGTAAATTACAACATAAGCAAGACAAAAAAAAAAGCTTACTGAAACCACCAATTAATGGTTAAGAATATACAAAACATTTCTGAAGTAATAATATAGTTTCAACACATGTATATAGATTTGATTCTAATAGGTTTATGAGGTTCCAATAATTTCTTTTTTCCTGTTAAAAAACTTTTTAGGTTTTAGGATGCTAATTTCAGATTGATTCAAATTATTGTGATCTGAAAGGTTTAATTTGATACATAACATGACTAAATTTGCAATCCTAAACATTTTTTAATTAAAAACAATAGCTACCTTTAACACGTGTTATTTGTGGCCTCTATGGATAAAAAGAGGCCTATTTGTGAATTGCTAACTAATAACTAACTACATAATGGTCTTCTGTTGTTATAACACCATATTAGATATATGACAGCCATATTGGATAGCTACATTTGCATGGTCAGGAACAGTTATTTCCTACATTGAAAACTATTACTATGTGAATTTTCATTAATTTATCTTGAATGATGGAGAAAACTGATTTTATTCATGAAAGAATATGAGAGGGGGAGGATGCACAAACTGACTCATGCATAGCCATCACAAAAAATGCTTAACCCCCTTGGTAAACTTAGCCTAGAAGGTAGTGTCTGGAGGTCACTAAAAAACCCATGAAAATGCACTAGAATGAGCCAAAAAACAATTGCCTAAATGTAATAAGGAAATAAATTTCAAGATAGACTGGCCAGTTAAGTCATCTATGTGCATATGGCTGAACAAGGCCATCTGACAAGTGACAATCATCATCACATAAGAAAATGAAAACACTTCCAGTGGATAGAATTGTGCCCACAAATTTAAAGGAGAGTTAGAATTAAAAAATATGCAGAAAAAAATTATAACACTTTTAAAGATTTCCCTCTATTCTAAAATAGACATACAATGTGCCTGCATACGAGATTCAAAAATATCTTAAACTATACTCCAAATACAAACCAAACTGAAAATATATTAAAAGGGTTTTGAAATGAAATTCAAAATAAAGGTAATTGTACACAACCAGATTAAAGCCCGATCTAATGAAATATAATTTGATAGAAAAAGTCACTTATAAAAAAAAAAAACAACAACATTGAAATTTTTGTGATTATGTTGGAAAATACATGTGTTGTAAGCCATTTCTATGTCATGTACATTAAAAGGGAAGCAAAAAGAAAATGACAATTTGTGAAATTACATAGTGGCTTCAAAGTTAAAATTGATTATACTGAGAATACAATCAAGAATTTTGGCTATAGTTTATTCTAGAACACCAGAAACAGTTTCTCATTGGTCAAATAATATACTGACCACATATATAAAGAACAAAACTCAAAGCTAGAGGCAATGCTGGAAGTCCTGATAAGCACCAATGTTTGATGCATGACCAATCTTGGCTGGGTCACTATAGCAAGGATGTATGATGCTGACAAGACCTGAAACTTTCAATCAACTAACGACATCACTGATGGTGTATCCAGTTGCATCCTATAGATACATTTTGAAAAAGTTTTAGTGAAAAACTGAACAACTTACCTGGAACATATTTTCCTGGTCACCACTTCCTGAAGATTTGGGAGTAGGTTTTTTCTCTGGTTTTTTCTCAACTTTCTTCTTTTTTTGTGGGGGCTACCAGCAAAACAAAATAGAAGAGTAAGATAAAAAAAAAAAACAACAAAATCTAACTGAAGAAATTCTTTAATTTTTAGCTAAGGTAGTTTAAGAAATCATGAACATATAATAATCATTAAATGCCAGAATTAATGTCTAACAAGTACTAAAAGATCTTTTATATTACAGTATAAAAACTATTTTTAATTGACACAACAGAAACAAAACTTACCAGTCTATCTTCTGGTCCACTGTCACTGTCAGAATCAGAAAGGTCTTTTGTTTTTGGCATTTTGCTTGAGTTTTTCTAAAAGCTGATATAAAGTAAGAATTTGATTAACTTTACATAAAAAAAAAAAAAATAAAAATACATTTTTTTAAAGAAATTTAAAAAATTCAATCAAACAAAACAACTTTTAAAAACCAAATATCTTGTGAATAGAGTAAAAACAACTAACTCAAATTATCAATGCAGTGATCAGCAGGTTAAATTCATTTTCAATGATCAATTTGTCTTCTACTCTCTTGTTGAACTTATATTGTTTAGATACTAAACAATATCATTTTAAATAAGGGTTTCATTTCCTCACTTAACATTACTTTGGAAATGTAGCTCCTCTATGACAGTTCTCAAAATGTTTTCTTTTTACATTACATTCAGAATAAATGAAACTTATCAAAACCATCTAGATGAGTTAGTGAAATAAATTTGAAAATTAAAATTCAGTTTACTGACTAATTGGAAAATTACCTTGTTTGACCAATTTGAGATATATATATAAATTTTTTTAACCAAACAGACATTTAGGTTGGTTGATTAATTTCAATGGCATATCAACCCATTTAGGATTATTTTATGCTTAGAAGTTAGGGAATCCTGTTCAGGTTTACATTTTATGCATAGCCTTTTCAAGAGGAATTTTTTCATATAGTTATGCAATATCAAATATTCTTAATACAAATGATTTGCACTCGTATGATTTCACTCATCTAATAACTCTTAGTAAATAATTGAGTTGTTCTATTTTAACCATAAAACACTAACAAATACTACCACTCTCGGTTACATTGGATCTAGGAGTAATAGCAATGAAGGAGTACTCCACAAAGATCCAGAACTGAAGTCTCACATCAAATGCAGTTTAGTGTCATACCCAGAACATCCCTTTCTCAGATAGTCTTATCCATGCAGGAGATAGTGGGGATTAGAATACATTGACTGACAGGGTGAGTTTGGGTAACTCACTTTGATGGAAGCATCTATAAATAGGTATATAACAACACTTGCCCAGATTCTGTTGCTATAACAATTAACTCAACCTTGTTTTTTTTTTTGCGCACCCTCACAGATTGTCAGACACTAAGAATTCTCAACATTCATATTATGAAGACTTTTCACTTGCGTTATTTTTCTAAAAAGTTTCTTTGATAGTTAAATAATTAATGTAAATAATTTATTCATTAACTATGTTTTATTTTTCTAATTCTTATATTCATTTGTTTAGCCAATGTTATATATTTCAATTGTTCTCATTTCTTTTTCTGGCAACTGACTGCTACAAAAAGAAAAGAACAGGAGATAATCTAACTTACTAATCATCATAAGTTTACTTCTATTTTTCTACTACATCCACAACACAATACAACTTCTTACAAATAATTCTGACAAACTGATCTACGAGGTATTTTTAAGCAACCACTGGCATAGTGATGTCAATTTCAGTTTCCATACCTCTTTAAAAGAAAAACACCTTAAAAAAAAAAAAAAAAAAAAAAAGATCACTGAAACTCAATTTTTTTTTTTTGCAAATTTATATAGAGCCATTTAATATCAAAAATATTTTCTGGCAGAAATTTGCAATTAAAAATAAATTCATTGTTCATTTATATTATCTATCATTGAAAGATGGGAAGGGGAAAAAACGAACAAACAAACCTTTCCTTTAAAACACAAGCTCAACTCTTTTGACAATTTTATCTAAAGAACCAAAGTGAAGAGAAAAACATTATTCAACATCATTACAAACATTTTTTGATAAGATTTTTCTCAAGTTTTAAAAACAGTTTTATTGACATTTTCTAGTACAGGAATTATGGGAAAGGAAAAAAGTATAAGGAGCATTTTTGTTGACAATTTCGAATTACAAATATATATTTGTGTAGGAGATCAAACAAATTTTTTTCTTTTAAAGTCTTTGAATTATTAAAATCAGCATCTTTATTTTGAACTTTGATTTTTTATTATTTTCTCAGCTGAATATACCATTTTTATGACATACATTTACTGGCTATTTTTTCAATAATCATCATCAACAAGGCACACAAAAGTATAAATTCTCTTTGTCCTCTCTTGCCAAACCTCCCTATCAGCCACTGCACTTGGTACGTCCTTTAAATGGCATCCAGTCTCTGTACAGAACTGATGAATGTATATTTGCTAGTCAACCAACTCTGTTGTGTCCATAGAACATTATCTATGGGCCATTTTGTTAATCTTACTTTGATGATTTATGAGATAGGAAGTAAGTGGCCGTACAGCTGCCATTTCATGGGGGTGATGCTTTCATGATTTGTTCAAAATAGCATGTAGCATCCACAAGTAGTTACCATCTAGCTCCAAATGTTTTAAGAATCCAAGTGGTGCAGCCAAATAGTAGTATTGACATAGCTACTGGTTGAAAGAATTCCTTTTTTATTCTTTTAGATTTCTATATGGTTGATAGTTTATCAACAGCAATCCATGCATTGGTTTGATTTTTGTTTAATGGCATATCAACCTTTTGGGTTATTTAATGCCAAAGCCACCACTGTAGAAGAACAGCACACTATTTAACTCATAGCTGGAGGATAGGGGGAGATAAAGGGCTTCATACCTTTCCTAGGGATATTAGTCCTAAAGTGAATGTAATAGTACAACTGGAGTTTAAACTCGCTTACTTCTAGGCTACAGTCCAGCACTTTAGCCATAATGCTACAGGGACTCTTCCAGGCCAAGTTTTGTCTATATATATGTTGACATCACTTTCAGTAAATGAGATATTGCTACCAGGGCATATGAACTGGTCTAATTTCAGATGCTTGACACTTAATGAGATAGCACCATCTTGATTAAAACATGTGAACTTTATACCTGAATTCATGTAGAGACCAATGCCTCTTGCTTAAGGTTAAACAACATAGATTTGGCATGAGCACGAATTTGCTAGAAGCGATTCACCATCTGTCTAAGTAATAACTCCAGCAGGATATCATTTACTTCCTGCTCTTCTTAATGTGAGATCATTTTCTTTCATTTGATCCATTGACATTCATAGTATGTAATCTAGGCAGATGATGAATAGATATGGTGCCTATGTGTCTCCTTGCAAGACTCCAGCAACAAAGTCAAAATACTCAGTGTTGCCATCAGGTGAGCAGACCATGGCCATGGTATTCTTATAAAGCATCATCATAGCAGTAACAGTTTCTTTTTGAAAACCATAGGCTAAAAGTATTTGTTTCATCTTTCCCTTGTGTATGGAATAAAATGATTTGAAGAATCTACAGACAAGAAAATTGTTTCAAGGTTTTCTTTTTGATACTTAGAATTTTTTTTACATGTTCAAAATATCCCACCAGGGAAAACAAAGACAGTAATATATATAATACATTCACCATCCATCCAGATAAGTTATTAATTATCTCCATTAAAACAATTCTTTTTTTCACAATTAAAAACTATATCTCAAACTCTTTTACAATTTATCCATTTACTATATTTCTTCAGTCTTTCCCTCCCTAACTGCAGAGATGGTAGCTTATGGTCTTGGAGATTTAAATGTAACTATTTGATAATAATAAAAGGAAAGAAAGGAAATGTCAAACTTACACTTAACCTGCTTGAGCACTGGTGATAACATTTTGGAAACCCAAAGACAAAGGTAAGGTAAAGTTGGCAACCTTAGTCGAGGGTGACCCGAAAGCTCACTTTTCAATAGCTACTACACCTCGGTGTAGAGGAGGGTGCTACTCCTTTCCCTGGATTGCTCCACTTTACCCTTGATCCATACCTTATAAAGCTGAGTGTTAAGCAAGGAGGCATCAAGTACCATTATTTGAGTCTTTGGTATGACTCAACTTGGGATTGAACCCAGATCTCCCAGGCCATCATATACAATTTTGAGTGCTTTACAAACAGAAATGTCCTTTTATAACTCTTCTGTCAGTTAAAATGAGCACATTAACTGAATCCACCATTTTTAGGTGTGCTTGTCTTCATCTTAAATACTATTTTAATGTTCTTTAAAACAATTTAGCCCATTTGTAAATATTTTTGTTACTAACAAAAAAAACAAACACACAACACTTCTCCATACACGCTACACATTTACCAGTAAATTTTACATGTTTTCACTTAGCCAGCAACCTCTATTTAAGCCTGAAGCACTATTCAATGTGTTGCCAATTTTGAATAACTTCAAAACAAGTATTTCAGAAAGATTAAAATAAATCCTTGCTATAAACCAATTACAAACATTAAAAAAAAAAAAAAAAAAATTATATATATATATATATATATATATATATATATATATATATATATATATATATATATATATATATATATATAAATAATTTTACTGTTTCAGAAAAATTCACCATAAAATGACCATCGTATATAACTTAAAAAACAACAACAAAAAACAAAACAAAAACATTACTGCCAACATTTCCTCAGTGGGATATTCTGGACAAGTGCAAATTAATTTTTTTTATAATTGTTATTACTTTTGCAGTCTTGCATCAGAAATAAAATGAAGACTTTTCCATAATATCAAATATTTTAATTTGTACTCAAGGGGAAAAAAATGCGATAATATAAGACTATGTAAGTAATTAAACAAAATGGGATAAGTGTTGCTAGTATGTATAAAACGAGGATGCTAAACATTAAGATAACCTTTTTAAGTTTTAGGATTATAGTTTTTCTAAGTTTTTTTTCATATATTTTTTGGCGAATTATATTTTAACCATGTGTTGGTAGGAAAATAGTAGGAGCATAAAAATAGTTTTATTTACAAGAATAAAGAAATGAATGTTAATTTTGGGCTCTTTTTTTTTTCTCGAATAAGTGTGATATTTAAATTTGCTATATTGAAAATAAAAATAATTTTCAATTAAACTTTCATTTATAAATCATTTATAAAGTGGATAAACAGCCCTGATGGAAAGCAATGATTTATAGTAAATACCTGCGACTGTTGGAAAAGGCATGTTCTAAAAATTTTATTTTATTTATTTATTTTTTTTAAATTCAAGATAACTAAGTTTAAAAGCGAACATGCTCCGAAATTTAAGTGTCACACTTAAACGAACAAGCTTTCTTCAGTAATTTTTTTGTTATAAAAATATAGCCAGGAAAATATTTCCTGCTATTTAATACATAGTGGTAAAAGTTTACTTTGAATATTCTTGCGGTTATTATTATTATTAGAAAGACGGTCTCTGATATAACAATGAGTACTCGATAAATGATTTAGTCCAAATACGAATAGGTGGTGGCTTTCTTCGAGTCATTAAATACTTTACATAAAAAATTAATAAAAATGGTTTAAAATTTATTTTTCCTGTTCGAGCACGATGTACACTATTGGTACTACGACGTGGTGTAAAGCTAGGCTCGCAGGTGCTCTATACCTCTGGCCTTATGTTAAATTAAGTAAATAACAAAATAAACTGTCTGTGGTCATATCTATATTTAGAGATAAATAATCAAATTTTTAAAGTTGCTTTTAGAAATAAAATTAGATAAAGTGAGGTCGGAGTTATCAAAGTTTAAGTTTATAAAATCGAAAAAACTTTCAACAGATACTAAAACAAAAAAACAAAAAAAAAAAAAAAACTTTCAAAAAGTTTTTTAATTTCCAATAAAAAATTCAATATAAATTTTTTTAAATAGACGAATTTGTGCAAATTTGACACTCCCGTCAGTCACATCATTCGATCTTCATGGTTTTGCCAACTTTTAAAAATAAAGAGTAAATTTAAAAACCATTTCTGATACAAATTTATTCTTAATCAATTAAAATGATATTTTAAAAAAATGTGCAAAAGTTTCCAGCGTTATTGTTTGTTCACACTTAACATACTTCCCGCCAGAATGTAGAAGAATATTCCTCCGCGGTGTTAATAATGTTATCAGTATAAAAATTAGGCGGCAACGAAAAAGTACAATGAATGGCTTAACTTAAAATTTGACTTTGTTAAATCGGATAAATATACCTTAGCTATCCATTTAGGCAATTTTTTTAAAAATAAACCAGACAATGAAATTAAGAGTAGGTAGCATTTATTCCTACAGTTGGTGACGTTCGACGAATTATTTTCGTTTGACCAAATAAATTAGTTTATTTTAATGTTGCTTGGTGGTAGACTAAGTGAGATAGATAGTTTTAATTAAACGTCATGAATTCTTTAGTTTTTAAAAATTAGCCACAACCTTACCAGTTTTCATTGCACACGGTAAGTTACACATGTAGACAGTTGAAAAAAAATTCAATGATCTTTTAAAATAAAAATCTCACGTGGAGTAAAGAATAAGTAGATTAGCTATTTCTTTTTTTAAAATTATTATTGTCGTGGGCATGAAACTTTCTTAAACAATTTATAACTTAGAAAGTTAATTACAGCTTACGTCAAAAAGTTTCCAATTGGTTAATAAAAAATAGCATAATTTAAAATACGTTAGTAAATAAGTAATGTTTTATTCAAGCAAATAGGATTTGCAAAACGAATATTTGTGAAACACAAAAGTAAATAAGAAAAAGCAATAAAGAAGGTGATAGTTGTGTCAACACTACAATACTAGAATGTACCAAATGAAATATCGGATTTTGAACAAGCCATAGTTTTTAATTTTTGTCATTATAAGACTAACAAAATTTTATCTTTTAAAAAAAAAAAAAAAAATTTTAAGAAAGGAGTCCCCAAATGGTGCGCGAATCAATAGTAAAGAAGATTTAAAATAATGAAGTTTATGACTCAGTTCATTTTTACATGGAATCCATTAGTTCAATAGTTTCACTTTTCCTAGGGAATATCGCAGCTAAGTGATGAGAAGTTATAGAAGAAACTACAATGTCTGCTGAAGGGTTATCTTCCACAATTTTAAAAGATTTTTCGTCATAAATGGGGGTTCAATGGATCTCTTTCAGGTTTATTTTGAAGTAACCCGGTGCGAAATTTCTGAAACTATCGATGGTTGTATCATTCGGTCGTGATGATTTTATTCTCCAAATGCCAAACTTATGTTTGTCCCAGCTTCAGTTGCATTGTGTCCAAATTTAAATCCATATTAAAAAGAGTAGCCCTATTTCCTTCACAAACAACATATTTTTCAATGGTGAAAAAAAAAAAATGAACGGAACGTTAGAAAAATGAGATGCAAAGTGCCGGAAAATTTGCAATATCAAAAGATAGGAAAAACCAACTCAAATTCCTCTTGATAATACGTCATGAATAAGAAAATCTATATGGTACAAACTAACAGATAAAATCAAAAAAAGAACTTACTTACTTTCTTACTTTACAATATTACGTTATCTGGTTGTTCCAACTGCGTGGATTTTATTATTAATCACGCGCTGCTTGACGTTATTATCTCCCTTTAATTTGCCTCTGATTACAACGCGACAATGGTTTTCTCGACGAACAAAGGAATAATACATACATATATATATTGTTCATTTTCATATATCTGTATATATATTATATTTGTTCATTTTCATACATATTATATACACGATATGTATATATTATATTCATAATAAATTATATCCTATACATATCGTATATATATTTAATACTTATCTATATTTTTCATAAATATTTTATAAATAATATTATAAACACACACACACACACACACACATATATATATATATATTATGTACATATTAATTATATATTTACTATATGCATATTATATATATATATATATATATATATATATATTATGTACATATTAATTATATATTTACTATATGCATATATATATATATATATATATATATATATATATATTATAATGTTTAGGATACCACTGGAGAATGCTGCTTATGATTTCATCTTTGCTACTCCAGCAGTGGCCAACATATGTTGTTCATCTTGGATGGTGTGTGAGAACAGAAGTAAGTGTTTGTATTGCTGCTGTTTGTAAGGTTCCGCTTCCAAGATTTTTCAGATTATATAATTTGCTATATCTTAAAATAAAGAGTAGTCAATATTTATGATAGAGTATTTCTATATACATGCATATATATACAAGTAAAGTAAAGTAAGGTTGGCGACCTTTGTCAAGGGTGACCCAAAGGCTTCCTTTTCTATAGCTACTACACTGAGATGTATATATATAAAGTTTTCAGCCGACCCTTGTATATATATATATATATATATACAAGGGTTGGCTGAAAAGTTTAGATTTGAAAAATCCAACAAGATGTGAAAAAATAAGTGGAAACGTGGATAAACCATAACACAGGCAATGGGTTCAACTAATATTTCATCGTTGATGAAATAAAAACGAAATATTAATTGAAATCGTTATCTGTGTTTTGGTTTATCCACTTTTCCACTTATTTTTCACACACACACACACACACACACACACACACATATATACACACATAAGGATTGGCTGAAAAGTTCCTCTGCTGATTAAGATGCTTTAATGGAATGTGACCGAATAAGGTTTATTTTTCAACTTTTTTCCCCTTGAGGCCCACACACTTCTTCCATTAGTGTTGCTGTGCTTGGATCCAATGGCTAAAATAAATCATGAACAATAGATATGTCATCATATGAACTATTCAACTCACCCTTATATATATATATATATATATATATATATATATATATATATTTATGCATATGTAAATGTTTTAAAATAATAAATTTAAGTAAAAATTACACAAAGTGCTTAATACACTATAAGTATGCAATTACTATAAATGTTAAAGCTCACAAAAGATTTGCTACAACTTACATTTCCTGAACCTGAATTCTAAGGTAGGCTTTGAAATTTATAGAATTACTTAGAAAGTAATTATTTTTTCCATTTGAATATTTTGCTGCTAAATGTTTGTCATTTCACCTCAATTAGATATGTGGTAAATTCTATTCTTTTTGTTAGATTTTAAAATATTGGTCACCTTATCTAACTTTGTCAGGCAGCAAATTTGAAGGAAAATATTTGGCTTTGTGTTTGCATCTCGGTTCCAACTTTAAACATTTGTTTTGTAATTTATTTTGTTTTTGGAATACTTTAACCACAACTCTTCTTCCAAACACATAGCACAAGATTCTAACCCATCATTACATATATATGTTCCATTTAGAATTTCGGTAATATGAGACAATTTGGCAGCTCCAGATGCATTTGCCAAGGTCATGAAGGTGACATGGGACTGTGAAATTCTGAACCCACCTGATACTGTGTGAATACTACTGGCTGGATTTGCCCCTATGGCTTGGGGCATGACTCAGAATCTATGGTTTTAAACCTACCGAATCATTGACACTCTTGCAACCCGCGCAAAATTTCTTGAACTATCTGGCTACTATACTGTGGCCAATTGTGCTCTCACTGTTTTCACAACAAATGTTTTCAGTTGCTTCCACAGCATTATAGCATGGTTCAAACTTGCAAGACATAAGTTCTCAAATTAGATTATGCTACATGTTCATCTATGTGGCTTTCAAATCCCCCATGGAGTGAAGCAATGCACAACCTATCAATGTACCAACAACCAAAATACTTCCAATGATAATGGGTACCTTTCATGGCTTGGTTGCATTATATATGTGGTGTCAACTAGCATGTACTAAAATATAGCAAAACTTTTGACTCACCCTTCTATATGAAGAAGCCACAGCCCTAATGTGAAGGATAAAATAATAACAACACTTACCGGGTCAGCGGCCCGGCTGGCAGACAAAAATATGTCAGTGAGTGGGCCGATATATATGCACACTAGCACAGCCACTCCTGGGCTGGCAGTCAATCACTGCCCAGGGAATAGACTCGACCACCTGTGCATTGTGGAATGCCCCGATGCACATATAATCTTCCCTTCCTCATGCTCAAGTCAGTATTCACCTCGACACATAATTCAACATTTGTGAAGTACATTCAAGTACAATATACAACAAAATGTTGACAGTATAGATATGTACATAAATATATAATTACATGAATACACACACAAACATATATATATATAATTTTGAAAATAGCGACAATGTTTTGAAATGCTTTTAGTATTTTTTTTTAATATTCCATATTCCTTGATAGTATTCTATTTCCGTTGATAGCATTCTGTTTTTAAATTCATCAGCAACTCAGTTTTATCCAACTCTGCGTTTGCATATTTTTCTTATGTTATAAAAAACTTTCAAAACTCATTTAAAAAAAAAAACGACACTCTTTAAACATGCAAGCAACCCCTGATGATGGCCTATGAAGGGTCCGAAAGCACTGGGGACAATTTTGGTAAATTCATCCACCAATTCCGACCTGAAACCAAGACACTTATCATGAATTTCAAAAGGATCTTAATTGAATTATACAGACAAAATTTGTCTTTACAATTTAATGAAATATGCTTAAATGAATGACTGCTGCTTAACCACACACACACACACACACACACACACATATATATATATATATGAAATATAAGAAAAAAAAATTCCAATAATTCAAGTTTCAGGAATATCAATCCTCAAGTAGGCAGCAAAATGTATGGAATTATATATATATATATATATGTATATTTGTTAATTTTATTCTTGTATCTAAAATATATATATTTATAAATATACATATGAATATACACAGTCATAAATATATGTTAATATATATATTAAAAAAAAAGATATATATATATATAAATATGACTATATATATACACATATAAATACACACACACATACATGCTCACACACACACACACACACATATATATATATATATATATATATATATATTACAAGCAAAAGTAACCAATCCATGACCAAACTGAAAGAATTTTAGGAACACCAGTGGTTGATATAAAAAGAAAGAAAATAGGAGTGAGGTAAAAATAAAAAAAAGATGTGTCCTAATTTGTTGTTAAAATATTTCACCTATTAATTTAAATGAAAATTATTCTTTTATTTTATGAGTTGTTTTTTCTTTTTTATTATTTTTATAGTTTAAATTGAAAATAATATATAAAAATATATGACTCTATAACAGTGAAAGATTTAAAACATTTTCATAATTTTTTTTTGGTCACCAATAAATTTTTATTTCTTACAATTAATGTGGAGTTACAGAACTATTTTTTTAGTCAATAATTTAAAAAAAAAAAGAGCATAGTTTTAATTCAAACTTTTATTTACCCTCTAAAAATTTAATGATAAAAGAATAATATTCTGGTAATAAAAAATGATAAAAATCTGAGATGAGCCACACAAAAACCATGGAAACAAAGGTTTTATAATTCTTCCAGAACAAACATTATGCAGATTGCAATTCACTGTCAAAGTATATAATATTAATTAAAAAATGCAAGTAATAGAATATCTGAAAATAGAATGATGATGTAAGAAAAAATATTGAAACAAAATATTAGATTATTTTTCCTTCAAATTTAATGAATTGCAAATGAAAATAGGAAAACAGCTTCACTTTTGTATATTTCTTCTGCATTTCAACAAAAAAATCATTCAATTTCTTCACAAACATATTCTCCTTTCACTGCGCATCCAATATCTTTGACTTTCTCAGCAAGAAGTTTTTGGGCCATTTTCAAGTTTTCGTTCTCCCCTTTCCATGCTCTTAAGAAGCACTTTTGGATTACATAACCAAAGCAGAAAGTTATATACCAAGGTTTCCTTTGTATGCTTCTAATAATATTATTCAATGTAAATATAACATCTGCTTCTTTCATGTTTCCAGACAATAGAGCTATGCCAGCAACAGCTGGAGGTACTGTCCGCAAAAGAGCAGTAACTGTGGCCATGGCAATATCCTCATATGTGAATTTCTGATTACAACTTTGACCAGGAATTACCATATTAATGCTGAGTATTGTTCCTTCTAAGAAGATATTATGTTCATGAAGGATTTTGTAAAGAGAAGCAAGAACCATTTCTAAAACTTTCTGAGCTGTCATCAAATCATGGTCTCCATCTGATGCCACTTCTACCATAATGATGGGTAGAACTCCATTCTGTTGACAAATTGAAGCATAACGGGCCAAAATGTTGCAGTTCTCTTGGATGGCCAAAGTGGATGGTGTGTACTTTCTGATTTTAAAGATACAATGCCATTTAGCAAAGGAAACGCCTGTACTTTTGTAAATGGCACATCTTTCTGAAAAACCATCAAGACCTGCAAAATAATATTTCTTTTTTTAATGTTTTGAGTGTTTTGAATTCTATGAAACCTTGAATAAGTATTATAAATTCTTCAGTTACCCCAACTACTCATGCCCAACTGTCAACTTAGTAATATTTTAATTAGCTACTTAATTAGCTAAAAAATACTCTGAAAGTAACTCCTATTTATTTCTAAGAGAACAACAACAAATACAAGGAGAACAATAGCTCTATTGGATAAAGCAAGTTTTCAACAATGAAACACAATTTTTCGACCTAGTCACAACCATTGGGTATGTTTTGTCAATGGTGAACAAGAGTCTGTATGCTGCACTTGTAGATCACTGCACTAGTGAAAGCAATTCTTTTTTCATTGCTGCAATGATAGAGCCATTGTTAGGAAAATGTTGTCTGTGTAGTCCATCATTCATTGGCCCAATTAAGTTAAGTGAGGCACTCTTCTCTGAGAAGATTGAAAGCTTTGTTAAACAATTTGTCACTCACATTGCTGTCCCTACTGCTAAAATGCATTATCCACCACCTTTGCTTGAATCCAAAGTTTGATCTTTGTAAAAGTTCAGTAAGCATCAATAAATGTCAATAGATGTAATCGTGATTTTTTTTTATGAAGGAAATCAATTGTACACCTCTGCTTTCAAGCCAGACACCAATTTGCCTGACTGCCACTTAGCTGCTATTTGTAACAAAGTAAAAAAAATTATGGCTTACTGACCTCTACTTTTATAGCACCAACATCCACCCCTGACATCATGGGATAACATTATAAAATAGGAAGTTTTACTGTCAGAATAACCTTCATATGAGTGTTGCATACAGGCTCTTGTTCACCATTGGTAAAAATGCATAGCCAATGTTGTATTTATGGGATGATTTTACCTGAAGCAAAAAGGTTGCACTGCTTCATATACTTTTTGTGTAAGGGGCTATGAGTAATATGATTTGGGCACATGCATGCATTCACGTCCTTAGTATTACTAATGCAATTTTTCTGATAAAAAAATTGACCTTTTTTTACATCTTGCCTGTGGTAGAGGGGTTGGGTAAATATATATGATGTGTAATTGTAAATATATTTTAGTATTTAATGAAAAAGTGTTTTATATTTGAAGCAAATAAGAAAAATGATTTACCAATTAAATCAGACAATACCAAACAGAATTATGACTAACATCAGCAGATTTGAACTTGAGTCAATATGGATGGAACATGTCAAAGTTGAAAGGATAACTGGAATAAATTGATGGTGATCTCTGCGCCTAGAGAAAAAGGGTTATTGGTTGTTTAACACTTTCCACCCTACCATCTATTCTCTACAGATATGTACAATCTTACTAAGTCTTTTATCTATAAAGCTTCAGGTAAAAAAAATATACAGATAAATCTATTGAAGTGTTTATTTCTAATGCTACAGAGTACCACTGAACATATCTGGCAGAGTATATTAATAGAATAGCAGGGATTAATAGGGCTAAATTAGTTTAGCTATAACACATTGATTAATTTAAAGCTGTTTCAAATATCAAACTTTTGCTATTTGGGCCTTTTAGTGCTTTGAACTGTTCAATCTGCTCCTAAGGTCAAGTCTTCCAAAGTAAGAGCATGATAAACATTTCATATTTTATGAAGCTTATTATTAACTTTTTTAAAATAAAAGATGAAATAGTGTCTTTCTTTTGATGATTAAGCCTGAGGGATTGACAGTGACAGAAGAGTCTGAGGAATTGACAGTGACGTTAAAAGATATAAACAAAACCGTAAAGTATTTTTTTGATTCCTATAATCCCCCAAATCAAATATTGCTGCTTTTATTTTGACTGTCAATACAATATACAGAGGATAATATGAAAATGAAAATAATAGTTTCAAAAGAGAGAAGTGATGGTGTTTATCCATGATGTTATTTCAACTTACTTTTTTTTACTTGATATAAAAACCTTTTGTTATGATTATATTTGTGTAAGTATAAATTTAATTAGTTAGTGAGTTCAAATTCCATTTGGACTGAGAGGGAAATCATCGTAGTATAATGGCTAAAGTGCTGGACTATGGCCTCAAAATAAGCAAGTTCAAATTCCCATTGTGTTATTATGTTCACTTTTTGACTAATGCCCTGTAAAAAAGTATAAAGCCCCTTATTCTTCCAGCTATGGGTTAAATAGTATCAATACTGTTCTTCTACTAGGATGACTTAGGCATTAAATGAACCTTAAGGCTGATATACCATAATACTACTTTTTGAATATTTATTGAATAATAAGATTTGATCAAGTAAAACATATAAAGTCAACTTATGCAAATACTGCTAGGAATATAGAGTCCTTGGTAAGAATACACGTTGGAATCTTATGAGCTTACCAAATACCTAGAATTGGTTGGAACAGTGCAGAAGTCTAGGCTGGTAAACTCACTGAGAGCTAGTTGGAGTGGGCTGTTGAGAGTTTGAAGGGTGCTCATTTTGTGTGACTCTGACTGACAGGAACAGCAAAAAAGTGTAATCATACTTACAATCACAGAAGTCATAACCAGGTAACTTTGGATAAAAATGATTAATCTGTAATTTGTTGCTGCTGGGATACAAACTGTGACATGAACAATAACATTTGGATCACCAGGGTGAAGGGGTGTGATCTTGAAAGGCCTGAAACCATAATAACCCTAGGAACATCACTGGTGATATATCCCAGGGCATCTGGTAGCTGTCAACACTGCATGCAGTTAATATAAAAATAGGTTGGTAGGTTGTATTTTATGGCATATCAACCCTTGATGGCTATTTAATTCCAAATCCTATTTATACATATGTATATTAAATATATATGATTTATAAATGAATAGTTTGTAGGTAACATTTTTAAATTAGTCAGAGCTCATTTGTTTTCACACAAATGGTTTCAAGTATTGCAATCTAACACTAATAGTTCTATTTGCACACATTTAAATGGTTCCAAGTATTGCTATGTAATACTAATAATTCAATTTAACAGTCATTTGTTTGCACACAGTTAAATAGTTTCAAATATAGAAACTAATTAAATAGTTCTATTTGACCCATAGATGGGACCCTAACAGGTACTACCACTCCAGGTCAAAGTGGATCTAGGAGTAATGGCAATCAATGCTCCACATTCTACAAGGCTCCAGAACTACAGCCTCACCATCAGATGGTTTAATGTCATATCCAGGACACTTGTCACTGAGTATTACCCCTCTGCAGAGATGCAGTTGGTATATTTTACAGCCCCAGCTAGCTGGGTGGAAGTAAAAGAATTGTTGAGATCAGTGTTGTGGATTACGCAATGCTTACACTATAAAATTATTCCATAAAAATTAAAAATATCTTTATTTATTAAGTTTAACAAATTATTTATTCCAATTGTATCCTACAATATTTTAGGGAGACTCACTGAATTTATACTTATTGTAATGAACACATGAAGCAGATGAAAAGCCTTTGAAAATCTATACCTCTGATACAAAAAGTTCAGTTTGCTATAATCTCCTTGATAAAATAATATCATACTTCCGGATGATATATGGAGTGAATCTGGATAAAGATTTATGATTAGAAATATACAATGTTTAGATAAATATTATTTTATGAATATTTTTTGTTTGCAGTAAATACTTTCTTATTTTATTTTTAATTTTGTTTCAGTTGAATTTGTTATAATTCAATGATATAAATGTTTTCGAATTTGTTAAATTTTGTTTTGAAAGTTATTCTCATAGGTTACTGATTGTAAACACTAATTCAAAAATATCCAGTCAACAAGTCCTGTGATGCATTTAACCTAATCTTTAATTACAGCTAATTATCTTTAATTCCACTTGCTAGATCATAATAGTGTAGAGAATTGGCATGTCTATTAGGGGTCTCATTTAGTGTCACATAACAGACCTAGAAACCCATTCGTAATCTCTATTTGCTGCTTAGAATAGCAGAGATATTGTCTATAACCCTGCCAGGGAATGATAAAGCACAATGGCTATTTCAATCACATTTGTCAAGAAAGCTTTTTTCTATTATGTACCCTTCCATATGCTGTTTGTTTATGGAACATTATGTATATAATTTTACCATGGGACACATTTGTGTATTCTTTCCTTGTAATACCACCTGCATGTATAGTGTGCATATAAAATGTTAAGTGTTCTTGTGTGTGTAATTAAGTTTATTTTGTTTTTCCTTCTGTTTCATACAGTGTTATTATATGATGGATATACAGATGCTAATATTGATCCTTGGAGAGTGGGGACTTGAAAAAATATCTTCTCTTTTATAAAGCACACTAATAATAGCATTATTTGCTTACACCACTGGTTAAAATAATTGTCTTAATCTACATAGGATGAAGGATAAGAATTAACTTAAATATTATTCTGCTTCAGATTATTCAGCTTTCGTAAACTTTACCTTGGGTGACATATTCTTCATTTGTACCACTTAAAGGTACTATTCCACGATCCATTTTCACTCCAATCAGCTTTCCTTTGCCTCGTATGTACTAGAAAAGACAAATAAATTTATAAGAATTATATTTCTTTCTTAATTCAATAATTAAAAAAAAGATTAGAAAGGAGAAGCCCAGTGAAAAAGAAAATTGGAAATTTTCATTATCAATTAATTTGTAATTACAAGACTGGGCTGAAAAGTTCATATGATAGTGTCATATCAGCTGTTGATGACTATTTTGACCAATGGAATCCAAGCACTGCAACACCAATTGAAGAAGTGTGTGGAACGCAAGGGGACTATGATAAAAAACAAATCTTATTTGGTCATATTCCATGAGAGTATCCTGGTCAGTCTACCCTCATAGTTCTATTTATTGTTTATAACTTTGAGAAAAGTCATAAGCATTTTCAATATTTGTTTAAACAATTGAACTTCCTTGGGTTTTCCTGATGTTACAATTGCTCCTTTTGAGTCAATCTATTCTGAAAAAGGCTTCAGCCTTTCTTAGTTGTGTAATCCATAAGAAAGGAAAAAAATTTCTATTTCTTCAGAATTTTTCCTATACCAGGCAGATTTTCTATTCCAACTGCTTTCTTCCAAGAATAACTACACTGTGGATCAAACTCCCTCATAAATGTTTTTAAGTATAAGAAAATTACAAGTTATTCTCTAGATGGCTGAGTACCTGGAGAGACCGAGGGCAGGATGGAAGCACTTGAGCATGTGACTTGGGCACAAAGAGAGAGAGAGAGAGAGAGAGAGAGAGAGAGAGAGAGAGAGAGAGGCAACAAGGGTCTCCACAAGCTGAGACATGGCTAAAGAGAGCCTGGTAAAAAAAAAGGGTGTTAACAGACCACCCAACTTTACAAATGGAACCCAGAAGACAATTTTGAGTCCTACAAAACCAAATGTCCACAGTCTTAAACACAACCAGAAAATATACAGAAAAACAATAGGACATTCACCAACCACAAATAAGTGTATTATAATTTTAACTTTGTTTTCTTAAAGACTATTGACCACTAAAGGAATATGCTTTTGCACTTCTTATATAAACGTATTTAAATGTTTTACGGTGTATTTTATTCTTTCTTATGACCCATATGGAGGGTATCATTAAATTTCCCATATTCCTTTAGCGGTCAATAGTCTTTAAGAGAACAAAGTTAAAATTATAATACACCTATCAGTGGTTGGTGAATGTCCTGTTGTCTTTCTGTATATTTTCTGGTTGTGTTTAAGACTGTTTTAAGAGAGCTGTGAACGTTAGGTTTCATTGGGTTCAAAATTGTCTTTTGGGTTCAGTTTGTAGAGTTGGGTGGTCTGCTAACATCCTTTTCTGACTGTGTTTAACCATGTCTCGCCTTGTGGTGACCCTAGTTGCTTCTCCTGCTTTTCTCCATGCCCAAGTCATGTGCTCAAGTCCCATCCTCAAGTCCCTTCCATCCTGCCTTCTCCTTCTACCCTTGACCTCTCTACATCCAGGTACACAGGCGTCTGGTGGATAACTTGTGATTTTCTTATATAAGTCCAGGGTTAATATTTCTTTCACTGTCTTAGTTTGGCTTTCTGTTTTGTTTCCCCATGTAGTACTCTTTTGTTACATCCTTACCATTCATCTGTCATTTTGTCACACTTTTTTTAGGATTTCACACAACCAAGAAAAGACTTTCTCTCGAGTTTCAAAAATAAATTCAAACCGGCTGAAAATTAAAAAAAAAATTGTTTAGAAATAAAAGAAAAAGAAGGAACAAAACGCATCTTTAAAAAAATGGTTCTGATCTTTCATATGGAATAAGGAAATACCTACTAGTTCTTTTCAATTAACTGAGATATCTAAAATACAATACCTATTGGCATAATGGTTAGAGTGTTCACCAATGATCTGGGAGACTGGAGTTCAGTCCCAGGTCAAGTCATACCAAAGATTCAAAAAAACGGTAATTGATGCCTCCTTACTTAGCTCTCAGCATTATAGGATACAGATCAAGGGTAAGTGGAGCCATCCAGGGAAAGCAGTAGCTCCCTTCCCTACACCTTGGTGACGAAGCTATTTATAGGGGAGTCTTTGGGTCACCCTTAACTATGGTCAGCCAACTTACTACTTACTTATATTAAGGAATGTTACAGTTTATTGAAAGTTAATGAGCTCCAATTGATGGTAATATAATTGATTTTGTACATAAAATATTCTAACATATCAGTATTGGTTGTGTTGAAATAGTAATGAGACTGAAGGTGTATTTATGAAGAACAATGAATTGAATAGATTTTTTTCGAAATAATTGCCTTGGCATTCAGCATACTTATTCCATTGAGTTTTTCTTTCCTTGAAGCACCTCTCAAAGTCCTCATATGATATAGCATAAAGCTGCATAGGTTTCATAATTTTTTTTTCAAAATGGCACAGACCTATCTAGATGTAAAGACATCATCACTTTATCATACAAGTTGATTAACTGTACACACATCATTTAGATTTAAAACATTTAGAGCTTCAGTCTTGATGCTTTTTGATTATATGTCATTGATATCAGAACTAATAGGCATAATAGTGCAGTTACTTTGTATATACTTAACCTTTATGAAAGAGCTTTTTTCAGTTGTAGTTTGAAATAAAGTTTCATTTGATATGATAACTCCAGAGATGTTGTCTGGGCAACCACCAATCAAGTGTTGCTGATAGAGGCCACGATTTTTTGGTGTATTTTCAAAATTGACATGCTGAAATCGTTCTTGCAAAACATTTGCACCTTCATCAGTGGCCAAAATCCCATTATTATGCAATAAAAGTTTGAGAGCAATCTGCAAAATTCAATGCAAAAGTTAAAGTTTTTAAAAATATTTTAAAATGTCATTATGTTATTTCATATTTCTTTATTCTTGAAAACTCAGGCTAGTATAAAAATTACATTATGTAACACATTTATTCATTGAATTTTGATCTAAAATTTTCAGTTTGTAATGTTTAATCAATATGATTGATATTCAAACTGAATTACCATGATTATTTGTGTATAAGATACACTATTTTCCCAATATTTTAAACCCAAAAATTAGGGGTGCATATTATACACAAGAACTATATAATTAATTTTTATTCTGGCTGCATACCTTACCATATTCAAGACAGGATAACCAAAAGTAAGTTACATCTATTGTCCAAACTGAAGTGTTTTATGCTGTTACAGAGAAATATCCATTGTATTTGTTTATGATTTTATTTCTCCTAATGTGAGATTATTTTTGTTACAAGTTTGTTGCACTTTTGTGTGGACATGTTTAGATACTGTGTAAATTTTGTATTTTAAGACATGATATAAACTATATAAACTCTTATTTTTAATCAGTTTAAACTCATAAAAAATTGAACAAATGTTAAATTTAGTGGCTAAAAATTTTAAAAAGTCAGTGTATAGTATATACAAGAATTTTTTTTCGAAAATTTCATAGTCCAAAGTTAGAGGTGCCTTTTATAAATGAGTACATGTTATACACAAATACTTATGGTATGTCTATTGACAAAGAAGGAGATTATAGTAAATCAAATATTTGATGTGTGAAATAAATACTTTTTTCCTTGTAGACATAATGATGAATCTCTATCTATATATTCATACACTCATAACTATTAATTTATCATTGGTGTACATCATGCTTTCAGTTATAAAAATACATGCTTTTGAGAAACTAAATGCTTTAACAAAGTGTAAAGGAGTAGAAAGAGAGAAACATCTTAAATATGACAGAGTAGAACAAAGTAAGTGGAGGAGAAGAGAGGTAAAGTTAAGGAGGAGGAAGGAGAGATAGGAAAAAGAATGGAGAAGAGGAGAGAGAGAAGAGAGGTTGAAGAAATTGCACAAATGGAAGTTATATTTAAATCTGTTGTGTACATTTATCAAACATTAATGATTTCTTCCATTATTCATACAGATTTACCTCAATATCTGTGTACCATTAGTTGGTAATACAATTTTATAGCAGTTATAAGAGTAATATGGCCTAAATGTATAAATATACTTTTTTTTTAATGATTTACTTAATGTTCAGTAAACTGTGTAAAGATTTTTTTGAAAACATTTATGAATTAATCAAATGTTTGGAATACTATTCCATATATTTGAACAGATATCTGATTACCCATTTAGTAAACTTTAAATACACAGATTATATTTGATTATGTTATGTCAGATTAGAACTTAGCTTTAACTATTGGAATTTATTGATGTCAGATATTTTTTCATTGGATATAAAATTAACCAAGTGAGGAAATTAGTTTAAAAATCTCTAGTGATTCAGTTATTTCTATTGTACATCAAGTACAGTAACATTGAAATTTTTAATTTGATGCTATAGCTTTAATTTTTTTGTTTTTTTGTTTAATGACATATCAACCTTTATGGGTTATCTAATGCAAAAGCCATATTTGTATAAGGAGAGTAGTGATACTATTTACAGGGGTTTGTACTTTTTTTTAAGGGTATCATTCCAAAAGTGAATGTAATAGCATGACTTGAGTTCAAACTCCCAATTTCATGTTATATATGAAGAGAAAAAGATGTACCCAATATATTATTCTCAACTTTGCAATGAAACTAAACTCATGCAATTATCTAACTTGTGAAATTTTAATAAATCCAACTAGCAGACATAACTTTTTTAAGACTTAGGTATAATTTAAAAGTTCATTTGTTTTTGAATTGCTGCCTTTGATCTGTTCTGTACTTGGCAATAAAACTTATACCAAAATAAAAATCTGTGGTGTCATTTTTTTTTATTTGCAACATCAACTAAATTATGTTCTAATCATTTTCATAATCTTCATTATATCAAGTTGTTCAACATTAAATTGCCAATTTATTTAAAAGAAAACATATTCATATAAAAGAATTTACATTCATTCCACCTTAGCAACAAGTTATCAGTTTTATTCCTGCTAAAGAATTTTATTCAAAGAACTACAATGATGAGTCAAAATGTTATGACCTAATAAAGTGTTGGCTGTCCATGTTTATACAAGGCAGCTGTTTATGAATTTCGCAAGGACTTTACAAGACAACTAAAGGTTTCCTCTGAGATCTGGCACCAGAATTTTAATTGCAGGTCCTTTAACTGTTGCAAATTATGTGAGGGCAGTTTTACAGAGCAAACTTATTGGTTGACCACATGTAAGTGCTGTGGCTGGTGGGATTGAGACCTTCAGAGTTTAGCTTCAGGGTAACATAGTGAAGTCTTCTTTATGTTCCATAAACTAATTCTGCACAACTTGTTCCATGTAACAGGATTCATTGTTCTGCTGAAAGCTGCCCCTGCCATCAGAGAAAGCTGATGCCTTGAAAAGGTGTACCTAGTCTTCAATGATTTTGAGGAAAATGGTACAAGTACTTTCCACGTGAATGATAGAACCCCCTCACTTTGCAGAAGAATTTTGAACAAATCATCATACTTCTTCAAATGACTTGTTTTTTTGCCACTGCGTATTCTGGTGTAATCACCTACCCTGGATAATAATGTATATGTACCTAACAATCTAGTTTATTCAGGAGAATTATTGGACAAGGTGAACTCCTTCCATTGATACAAGATCAAGTTTCCGCATGTCATGCCCATTGAACATACTTTGGCTCGCAGCTATGAAGGCCTATACACAACAAAGATTGATCTATTTTGTATTATGATGCATTCACCTTGATTAAAACTGTCTGCAATTTGTGCTGCAGTAGTCCTATTAGCTTGTCACTTGGTAAGAAAACTTCTGTTCACTTCTTGCATCAATAAGTCTTTGTCAACCAATGATGTGATTTTTCTCTCCTAGCAATAGATACTCACCACAAGTGAGTGCAAACAAAGTTGTTTCAAAAATGCTATGATCAAGTCTTTTGGTCATAAGAATCTGGTCTTTATCAAAATCACTCAAGTATTTCTTCTTGTCCATAACTGCAGCATTCAACACATCAAAACAAAGTACTCAAGGCTGGCTTACCTGCTTATATGGTTCTAAGCCTAGTTGTTATAAGGCAGTAGATGTCTTTCTTGTCACATATTGCTGGTCATAATGTTTTCTTGAATGATTTAGAATAGATTAAATGAACATATCAAAGTTGACAAAAAAGTTCATTGATTGAGGTTTTTGGATCATTTTTCAGTTTTCTAATCATAGATTACCACTTTTGGCCAAAATCCCTTGTTTTTTTTTGTTTTTTAACTGAAACCACCACTTGTTAATTTTTAAAACTAAAATTCTATCTTTGTTCACTAAAAGCATTGTCATCACATGTGGAATTAATATTCTTCACCTTTCCTGATCCACTGAAGCTCCAGCTAGAAAATGTAGTAAAAATTATTTTTTACAGCATTATTATCAACATGTTTAAAAATAATCAACCCCAAAATGTGATCCTTTTGGAAAAAACAAATAATATCAATCTCATAAACAATATTGGTAATTTCAGGCTGAACAACTTAATAGAAGAAATATTGTTTTAATGTACAGTATTGTTTCACATTGTAACAAGATGGAATTTCTGATGTTCAAAATGTTTACCCTTTGTAAGGTGTCTTCTAGAATTTTATTTAATGCAAAATAATTCATGTTAAAAGTAAGATATCAAGAGAAAACTTAAAAAAAATAAAAATAAAAATAAAAAGAAGCAAAACAAAAAAAATATCCTCCCATGAATGAAAAAACCCAAACAAAAAACACAACCCTACCTAAAAAAAATAAAAACAAAACACTGCTACATACTGATGATGTCATTAAAAATTACATGAAATAAAAGTAAATGACATCACTTAGCAACACAGAGCATTACAATATTTTTAGTTATTGGTCATTATTTTTCCCTTAAATTTACATTAAGGAAGGTATGAAGGCTTAGAATTTTATGGGGAAGGAAGCGGTCATGTATTTCTATATATTCTAAGGGAACCTAACAAGCTGCATTTGCCGACCCATTCAACAGTACAATATATAGACAGTCATCCATCACCAATCACGCTGCAAACACCAAAATACCACATTTGCTCTGTGAAAAGACCTACTTAAAGACCCCGAACAGAATGAATGATTTTATTTACAATATATGGCTTATTTACAAAAATGTTATATGATGGGGATGGGAGAAAAACCCCGAAATATACAAAAGATGAAACAAAGGAAAAAAATTCCCCGTTTAGTTGCCCTCCAATCCCCCCCATCTATGAAGTGGAGGCCGACTGTTTTACAGTGTCTGAAAACACCAAAAACAAGCCGGACCTACCCTAATTTGGAGAGAGTTTCTAATCTAATGGGGCAAAAAAGAGGGTTGGGTGAGGTATGGGCAGCTAATGGCAGGTCATATGGATGTTGCACACGTGAAATTCCAAGATCTTTAGTAAAAGCAGGCTGGAGTAAGGGTTTTCGGTGCAAAAAATAATAGAGATGGGGAAGACCTTGGAGACTAACAACTAGATGACGGGGATGATTTCCTTAAAATTATTAGAACTAATATAGAAAACATGAGACCAGGCTAAATGGTTAAGAGATACATTTTAAGAAAAAGTGGTAGATTTCAAGTTAGTAACTGGTTATTGAAACTAAAAATTATTTTCATTTGTTGCATAATGGGATCCTTATTTCTCTAAGTAAAAATGTGGAATATTTTTTGTGTATCTTTTTCTCCACTTTACAGGAAACAAGGATCTTTTTTTGGAAAAAACTATTGATACATGGCAAATTTATCAAAATAATATATTTTCTGTTTTAACAGTTTTCTTTTCTTTTTTAGAATCCTGGTCTTGGATTATTTGACAAATTATGATACACAAAATAAAGATTTCTACATGCAAAAGAATCAGTTGTGACACAAATTTAACTTTTACTGTGTTCAGGAGTAATAAGAATATTATTTTAGACATTTTCCACTGGAGGTTAATGTAATGTAATGATTATTGATGCAGAAAATGAAATTGGTAATCTGAATTTAAATTTTAAGTTCCTTTGCACTAATGCTCTTGGTGAATGCATGAATCTTCTAGTTATGGGTAAAATACTAAGGCAGAGTGGGCTCTCAACTTGAGGTGAAGAACAACCCTAAATTTAAAACCAAGACCTAGAGTCTCTAAGGTAGTTCAACATGGTATTTAACCTTGTTCTGGCAACTCCCAAAATGTCTTCTAGAGTTAATCTAATGCAAAATGATTCATGTTAAAAATGAAATATTAAGAAAAAAAAAATCTTCCCATGAATGAAATAACAAAACAAATCTACTGCATACTTATGATGTTATTAATAAATTACATGCAATAAAAGTAAATGACATCACTCAGTAACAGAGCATGACAGTATTTTACTTACTAAAATACTAAGGCAGATGGGCACTTTAGCCTTGGCAACCAGTCTAGGAGAAGAACAATCTTGAATTCAAAACCAAGAGTTGGAGTCTCTCAGGGAATTTGACATTGTATTTAATCTTGTTCTGGCAACTCCTATCATGATACTAATGCCAAGCTTTAATTTTACTTTTCCTTCCCAAAGATGACATTTGTAGCATAGAGAAGGGAGACTTGCTGCATAAGCAACAGCTTGTCTTCGATATAACCCTGCCCAGAGCTGTGCCAAGATATGGCTGCAGATGACTAACAAGTGATATGATGCTTTGCTATGAAACAATTGTTTTCTTTTTCCACAAGATCCTGGTTTTCTTCTAAAGTGTGGAAAATAGTACACAAAAATTGTCCAAAGTTTTTTCTTAAAAAATACAAAAAATAAATGCATTTGTTCAAAATTCAAGATAAACATTATTAGTTTCAATAACCAGTTCCTAACTTGAAATCTACAACTTTTACTTAAGATGTATCTTTAATCATTTAGCCTAGTCTTGTTTTTTTTTCTATATTAGTTATTATAATTTTAAGGAAATGACTAATAACTAAAAATACTGCAATGCTCTATGTTGCAAAGTGATGTCATTTACTTTTATTTCATGTAATTTCTTAATGACATCATTAGTATATAGCAGAGTTTTTTTCACTCATAAAAGGTATGTTTTTAAAAGCTTTCTCTTGATATCTCACTTTTAACATGAATGATTTTATATTAAATAAAACTCTAGAAAACACTTTACAAAGAGTAAATACTTTAAAAAGAAATTCCATCTTGCATGATGTGTAGAATAGTGAGAATGACATAGTTTGTAGGTTTCATAAGAACTAAATTGATTGAATAGTATAAAATATTTGAAAATGGAAAGAAAAAGCTCTTTACACAAAAGAAAATTTTAACAAAAAACAGGAAAAAATAATACTAAATGCAAAATATTTTTAGTTTATTAAATTCATACAAATATTTTTGATATTAAATATAAAAAACATGAGCAGCAAGATTATACATGAAAATGATTTGAATAGCTAATATAAGAAATGAGGGATTTACATATCTTTCAATAGAAAATAAAATGAATGTTTTTATTAACATTTTTAAAGTCATGTTAAGTATTCCTGAGTCAGAGGTGCAACGGGGTAAATACACACCTTGTTAATTTATCTTCTGATAATACAATTAGTTAGTTGGCCAACAGTAGTCAAAGGTGAACCAAAGGCTCCCTTTTCAATAGCTATGACACCAAGATGTAGGGGAGGATGCTACTCCTTTCCCTGGATGCTCCACTTACCTTTGATCCATACCTTATAGTGCTATTAAGCAAGGAGGCATCAAGTACCATTTTTTGAGTCTTTGGTATGACTTGACCTGGGATTGAACTCTGGTGTAAATTATTGAAGGATAATAAACAATGATAAACACAATGCATTACCGAGTTGCAAAATTATTTAATTTCCTCAGATATCCACTTGACTTATTAGCCTTTGATAATTAAAGTAAATGACATGTTTGTGGTAAGTTTTCTTTTCAAATCAAGTCATGTTGATATAAAAATTAACCAAGTTTTATAAACTTTGCAATTTTTAAGAAAAAATATGTAAATGTATACATGACCAAATAACAAATCCCCCTCCCCCTCAAAGAGTAAAATTGTAAAATGATTTTGAAACAACTTGAAAATGTTTTGAAATTAGATAGTTATGCATATACATATATTAAAATGATTATTTATTTAATTATCTGAAACTGACTCAGTTCCCAGGTTATGTATGAGTTTGTTTCTATAAACTTGTGTGTGTATATATATATATATATATATATATATAGATATATACACATAAGTTTTATACTATGGATTCAGTCTCTTGTTAAAAAAAAGGAGACTGGAATCTTTTGCATACACTCAATAATTTCATATAGAAATATATGTTATGTGTTTTCATTGATGAGATTCATGTTTAGACATTCATCTAAATGATCATTTATTTTTGCTTCAGGCACTTTTTTCTGACAGACTGGACAAGGAACCATATTTTGGGGTACATTAGATTGGGATATCCTGCCTGATGAGGCTGTGTAGTCATCAATAATAACAGGATCATCCTCAGAAGATTCTTTGACTGGAGTGGTGAAATAATTTTCTAAACAATTTGATTGGATTTGTGTGGAAGTAGATTTTTTGAATTTAGATCCAGAAGTAGACTTTTGTGGAGATTTTGTATTTTGAGATATAAAGGGAGAAGAAGAAGAAGAATTTGGATATTTCAATATTTGAACAGGATTTTTGTCAGTTTCTACCTCACTGTCAGAGTCATCCCCAAATAATTGTGCAAATAACTTTTCTTTTTTGTTTGGTGTTTGTTGTTCATTGGGGGATGAAGCAACAGAAGTAAGATTTTCTTTTCTTTTACTTTTGTCAGAATGAGGAGAAGAATGTAACTTTTTAAATGAATATTTTTTCTTAGGGGTTAAGGAAGAAAGATTTTTGGAGGAGGAATTGGATTCAGTCTGGGACACTTTTTTTTGTTTGAATGGTGAGTGGGAAGGGCTAGAATCTGTAAGACAATGTCTTTTTATAGGATTTTCAGAAGAACTAGAATTGATGTTTAATTTTTCTTTATGATTTGATAAGTGGGAGGAACTAGTGTTACTTTGTATTGTTTTTCTTTCTTCATTTATAAGAAAAGAAATATTTGTGGGTGAATATTTTCTGTCTCCATCAAGTAATGAGGAAGAGCTGGAGTCAGTTGTTGATTGTTTTCTTTCTTTACTAAGATTTGAAAGTGATGTGTTTAAATTCTTGATTAATGGCTTACTTTCTTTATTTAAAGAACTAGAGGAGTCAGAACTACTGAGTGATGTCTGTTTTTCTGAATTATTTGACGAAAAAGATTTTTCTACTGTTGAACTAGAGTTACTGAACAAAGGCTTTTTTTCCTTATAAGATGATGAACTGAAAAAGTCAGGATTAAGCCTTGAAGAAATGTTTGAGCTTGTAGGCCTAGATTGTTTTTCAGATTTCAATAAGGAGAATGTTTGCTTATCAGGAGAAGAATCTATTAAATCACCAAGTAAACGTTTTCTCTTTTTCTTGAGAAGAAGAAGAGATGTTGCTGTATCTTTCTTAGTGAGAAGTGAATGTTTTGTATTTGATTCTGGTGATGAAAGTTGTTCAGAAATGCCGGAAGATAAATTAGAGGAAGTGCTTGACTTTGACTTTTTTTCTTGATGAGGTGATTTAGAGGTGGGACTGAAGCCTGATGAATACTTCTCTGGTGAAATACTAGAGAAAGAAAAATTTGATTTCTCCTCTTTATTATAGGATTTAAATGAAGATTCCATATTCTTCTCAATAAAACCCACTTTATTGCTTAAAAAGCTTCTTTGGCTGTCATAAAGATTTCTATCATTAAGTACTTTGCCAAAATCTCTGACGGGGGATTGAGGAACTTTGGAGAGTGATTTTTGGTCAGAATTTTGAATAACTTGTTTGACGAGAGAGTTTGGTTTCTTTGAGAATGAAGAGGAATTTCGATTGTTCTTTGATGAAACAGATGGACTTTCTGTTAGATCTATGTATATTGTTTTATTCTCTGTACGGTTCTCATCCTGTTTACTTTTGATTTCATGACCAATCATAGAATGGTCATTCTTTTCTGTCAATTGGTGTCTTCGTTGCATATTTTCTTTGTGCAGTTGTCCCAAAATGCTGTTAAAAGAATAATGGTTGTCATTTGTTCCAAGAGTGATACCAGCATTAGAAAGACTACTTGATGGAATTTTAATGTTTTTACTTTTCAGAGGAGGGCTTTTTGTCAGGAATGGTGAAGAAGAATTGTTGGTTTTTAGAGGAGTTTTTGAGGAAGTTACATTTGTTTGCTTTTTCTTCCACATATCAGTGAGTTTTGGTGTGGTTGTTGTTGGCATAGGATGGTTCAAGTTGTACTTCTTTTTGATCATTGATAATAAATTTCCATTCTTACTAAGATCTGCAAAAAAAGAACAAAAAATGTATAAGTACATTATTTTTTTGTATAATCTAATAAGTTTTAAAATTTTCAAGCAGTAATAAAAGAAATTATAAATCTAATCTTATAAAAACTATCACTCCATTTATACATCACAAATTTCAGCTGCTTTTTAGTGATGGCTTTCATTTTAGATAAGTTTGTAAATAATGCAGTTGATGTATAGGAGCAGTCAATACAAAAATAATAAGCAAGCATTAATAGTAATTGAATCTTGGGAAATCCTCATACAAAAAAACACCCATGATCCAATGCCTCCGGGATACAATGATTGATTTATTCATTGATTTTAATGGTATGTCAACCTGTCTAAGGTTATTTTATGCCTAGAAGTTAGGGAATTGCATTTATTATTTACATTTTTTGTGTAGTTATTTCTTAAGAGTTTTTTGCACATGGAAAAGCTGCTTTGGGTTCATCATTGCTCACTGTTCATGAAATGTATGTATATATATATATATATATATATATATATATTATTTCTCATGACCAGCGGGGTGTATTCACTACTACGAGAATTTCTAGCATTCATGAAGTTAAAAGTGGAGGGCTTGTCATTTAAAACTTCAAACAATGGTTAATGTTGAGATGTGCTTGGTGATTTCCAGAACATTCATCGACTTGGAACTGATTTGACAGCAGTGAAGATCAATGAGAACATGGAAAAAGAGTAGCAGCAACAAGTGGTAATGAAAATGACACAGCGAACAAGACTGATAGAAGACACAGCAATGTTAAACCCATCCAACCTGTCCAGCCCAGAATAGGATTTTATAAGAGAACATTCACCCCTTAGTCATATTAGTCAAACAAAAACAATGTGGAAACACATTTTTCAAGGTGTTAAGTAAACTGAATATAAATTATAAACATCAGTATGAAGAATTAACTTTATCTTCTCAGTGAGATCAGGATGCTCTAAATACATTGATGGTTTCAAGAAAAAGGAAGTTGTGACTTAAATCCATCCTATAGAATTATCAACAAAAACTCAATCCATTCTATTGAAACTTAAAAAAATAAATAAAAAAGGATATTCTGATCCATCTGTAGGCATCTTCAGGTCAAATACTAATACTCACTTTGGCAGTTTTGCCAAAAAAATTTTGTAAATGTAAAGTTTTCTCAAAGATATTGTGCATTATTATTTTTGTCAGTCTGACAATGAATTTCCTCATAGGCTAAAAAATTCAAAATGTTCCTACAGAGTGGATTTCCATCTCTGTGTGGGAAGCTACCCATCCAGACTGATCTACCATCAAGAGAATCAGTTTTGAGTTTCAACATAGACAAAGAAAATGAAGTGAATGTCATGACTACATTAAAGTCAGTTGGGACCAGAAAATCCTCTTGTGAAAGATACTCAATATCAAAAATAGTGGAAATAAAGCAACAAGAGTCAGCAAAGATAGAAAAGAGGCTCATGACTGCTTAGAGGCAATGGAAATTCAATGTTAAAGAAGTTCAAATGTACGGGGAATGATCTGTGCTGCATGAACACATCTGAGAAGTTTGAATCTCATACGGAGGTATTGTAAAACAATCTGCACTCTTAAGTGACACCAAGCCAACTGATTCATTGAAAAATTGATGCATTCACAACTATAACAGCAGATCTGGTGAAGTTGATACAACTATGTCTCTCAGAGGATTGAAAAGAGTTTGATGCTAAGGCAGAATGACCAAGGCTATGAATGCTGCAGGACTGTGAATATGCAAGGTCCATATATGGATCTACAATATTCAGAGTCTCAGTATAGAGCCAGTGCTTCAAACAATTTTCAAATATTTTTAACATCGCAGCAAAAAGAGCAGAAATTAAGCTGTAAGCCATCATTGATGAAAAGCGTCTGCAACTGAAGAAGTTGATGAATAAAAGGAACTTTAAAATGATGGAAGCCAGACTGTGAGAGTATATGAAGATGAGAAATCTACAGAAAAAAATGGTAGACATAATCCAGTGTGCAGGAAAGTGAAGGACTTCAGTTTATCAACACATCTCACAATTAGGAAGTGCCCGTGGAGTAATGGTTATTGTCATAGGAAATGGACACGGTGACACGAGTTCAAATCTTTGACGAGACTGATTGCATTTCACATAGCACTAATACCCTTGGGAAAGGTATGAATCCAATTATTCTCCCTCCAGCTATGGGTAAATAGTAGGGTAGACTAGGTTCTTCAGCCTTGGTGAGGTAACTAGTCTAGGAGAAGGAAAACTCTGAATTCAAACCTGTTAAACTCCGCTTAAAAATTGACCTTGTGTCATATCCTGCCCGAGCGGAGGGGTTGGGTAAATATGATCAACACATCTCACAATAGCCTAACAACCTATCAAATATGAATAATCTTTAAACAAATCTATATTACCAATAAATGGGACCTTAACAGGTACCAAAACCAAGTCACAGTGGGCCTGGGAGTAATGACAATGAAGAAGTACTCCACACTTCTCAGAATAGGAATCACACCATCAGATATCGTTTAGTGTTATATCCAAGACACCCTTTTGAGAGGAGGGGTCTTATCCCTTTTCAGGGGATACAGCCAACATATATAAGCACACAAGAATATAAAAATTCTAATAAAATCAATCAGTTGTTATGATTATTCAATCAACTATTAAGTATTCATCCATTTAACTATGACATTACTTTTATTGCATTACTTCAGTATCTAAGTGAAGTAAAGCAGAGATTTTATTTCTGATACTGACCAAATATTCACATTGATAAATAGTTGATGTTAAAGAAATCAAATTAAAATGACAACCAATTGTTGCATAGACAGGTTATATTAGATGCAAAAGTTGATGCTTTTAGAATATGAAAAACATTTATAGCAAACCCAGATATTCTCTAAAAGAGTTGATTTATCTTCTATATTTGATAATAGTGGGTAAAATATATAAAACATTTGTTATCGTGGTAATAGTTTGTATTAACACCTGCCATCAAAAAATCATCATTATCAATCAATTTTTATTTATTCATTTTCAAACACTGTTGTTTTCCTGTTTTGCCACAACTTGTTCATAAATGAAATAGCATACAGCTAATTCATAGCAAGGTAGCACAGTCAATTTGGAATAAGATGAGTTATGCTTGACTTAATTTAGCCAACTGGTCTCTGATGAAAATCTCTCCTTTCTTATCAATAGGTTTAGGTTTTTTAAAATACTATCACTTCTTGGGTTGGTCCACTAAGTAAGGAGTATATACACACACACACACACACACATACAAAATGAAAACATTTTAAAGTTAGCAATGAAGTAAATAAAATGTTTTGCTTGTAATAACAGAGATTGGACTTACTCTTTTGTAACTGAACTTGTTTTTTCTTGCTGTAGCCTTCAGGCTCTTTTACTTTGATATACTGGCCCCCACAAGATTGTTGGTGCTGAGCCCACCAAAAATCATTCTTGGATGGTGCTCGGTTTGTAGCTCGCTTTACCCAACCATAATAGGGTCTCCAATTCCGACAAGGTCCATTACAACGCCACCAATGCTGCTTATGAAGATTTACTTCATCATGAAAATTGTGGTAAATCTGAAGTGAAAGACAAAGGAATTTTTACAAATATTTTCCTAAATTACAATATTTCAGTACTGAATAATTAATGTTTTCCCTTAGATCTCACTCCATCAAGAAAGAGTTTTTTGAAAATCTAATATTTTCCTTGACAATTAAGTAATATCATGCAGCAGAAAGTATTTCTTTTTTTTATACATGTTTATCTCCCTTCTTAATAGTATCTCTAAAATCAGAGGAATAAAAGAGAAACTAGACAAATTACGTTAACTTATGATAACTGAGTGAATACCGCTTGTCACATTGTGGAAACCCCCCCACAAAACATGTAGATAATTTTATTCTATCTAAAAAGTCCAAGACTATTTATGGACAAAATGTATCATTTAGATTTTAACCAAATACACATATTGAATGTATAAATGATTCATAAAATAAGAAAGATTATATTTACTGTTATATTTGTGCCAGCAATTTTGTTGATTCTGTGCATATGTTCCTTGAATTTGGGTCCATGAGGATCACTTTCCTAATAAAATGAAGGAAATTTATATAAAATAAAACATAAGACATTGAAAAACAAGAGGTGATAATAGACAAAAAAAAAAAAAAAAAAAAGAAGGAAAATGATGGCAGAAATCATTTTAAAAGAATAGCTAAAATGGAAAAATTAACTTGCAGATAATGGCAAAAGGTAAAAATAGTAGAAAGCTACAATTATAAATCTTCATATAATCTATTTAAAATTACTCAGGGTTTTAAAATTCAAAGTTCCTTAATATCTAGGGAATCCACTTCCATCCTAGAAAATGTGTCTCAGTGACTATAAAAATATAGTGACTTCATACAACTTTAGCTTAAAGAATTATTTTAAAGCCGGGAGGCCCAAATAAAAGAAATGCAATACATTTATTAGTTATATGAGAAGTTATGAAAGTTCAAAGTATTTCCTTATGTTTTCAATTTAAGCTTTATGTAAACATTTGATTTTTAGGAGCATTTTGTGGAGTAACAGTTATGATAGTAGAAAATGGACATGATGACCAGAGTTCAAATCTTGAATGAGGCTGTTTGCATTTCACATAGTGTTAATACCTGTTAATGCATTCAACTATTCTCCTTTCAGGGGGGTGTCCTCATGGTGTAATGGTTAAAGCGATGGACTGCGGAATCGTAATAAGCAAGTTCATACTCCAGTCGTACTATTACGTTCACTTTCGGGCAAATACCCCTGGGAAAGGTACGAACCCCCTTATCCTCCCAGCTATGGGTTAAATAGTAGCACTACTGTTCTTCTAGGAGAATAGCTTTGGCATTAAATAACCTACAAAGGTTGATATGCCATTAAACAAAGAAACCAAACCAAACCTATTCTCCTTTCAGCAATGGGTAAATAATAGGGCAGAATGGGCTCTTTAACCTTGGTATGGCAACTGGTCAAGGAGAGGGAAAACTCTGAATTCAAACCTGTTAAACTCTGCTAAAAAATTGATTTTGTGTTGCATCTTGCTCATGCAGAGAGGTTGGGGAAATTGAGTTGATTTTAAACTCAATTTTATATGAATACCAAAGATAAATATTTGGCACTATTAGTGTTGGTTGATCTGGACAAAATTTATGAATGTTCCTTTTAAAATAAAATCCTGTATTATGCTGGTATTAGTCTAAAAAAATTCTGTCAAATTAACTTGGTTTTACTTTTAAAAACAAACATATTTAAAGCCTTTGCTTATTCAAGCATTTTTTTAATTAATTTTTACAAAGTAAACAATAACTTGCATTAAATTTCAACCAGTTACAACTTTTGTACTTTTTTTAACTGTAAATATACACAGAGTGTTTTCTTCTCATTTTTAATTTGGATATTAGATTTATTTTTTTTCTTGGTTTTAATTCCTTTTTTTTTGACAAAAAGAAAAGTTATGAATTTTATTTTCCACACGACTACATTTTCATTGTAAAAATTAAATTTGGTTTTAATTAATTTTTTATTTTGGTAAACAATTCACAGTTGTATATCATTAAAATAAATTATTAGATTAGAGTGTATTAAAATTATTTGAATTAAAATTGTATTGAAATAAATTATTTTACCTCAAAAGAAATCATTGTAAATTATTATTCACTTTGAATTTTGTTAACAAAATAAAGATTACAATTGAAAAATAAAAGTGCATCCAACACAAAATGAATTACAATAAACTCCATCTAACAAAATGCAGACAAGTATGCAATTTTTTAGGTGAGAATATTCAATTAGCTAATAGTGGTCAAAAATCTTGCTGTTTCAATTGGGAGCTTTCTTTCTGTCACAGGACTGACCAATGATACTTCTGCAAGATCCGTGATTTTACTAAAAAAAAAAATTTTCTCATCTATTTATAGCAAATCCCTATTATATTCAATTATTTTTCAACAGTCAGAAAAAAATTAAAATTCATGAGATAAATGAATTTTTGGCATATTTTTAAGTTTTTCATAACATAAAATTCTAATTATATTCAACAACTTCAGACTTCATGAAAAATATAAATTTTCTCTCTACTACATTATTTGGGAATATCATAATTGATCATATAACACAAAAAATTCTCAGTCAAAGCTATAGTTTCTTATATTCCTTAGTTTCACTAAACCATTTTTATTTTATTTCTACATGAATAGAGTAAAAAAAGGGAAAATAATAATCAAATGTTGGCTCAGTTTGTGGTATTTTTCGTTATTTTTAGATATTGTAAACTGAATCAAACAACATTGATTAAAATTGAAAAATAATGCTAATTTTCTTATAGAAAGTAATAGAGTCCTTAATAACTCATAGCTAATTTACAAAAGAAACCATTAAAATCTTATAATTAAATAAAAATAAATTTTGTGCACTTGTGATAAAGCCCGAAAACTCAAAAACAAAAATACTGTGAACTATTATGATGTCATGTTGTTGATGGCGACCTTAATCAAGCCCGAAGGCTTCCTTTTCAATAGTTACAACACTGAAGTGTAAGGGAGGGTGCTACTCCGTTCCCGGGATTGCTCCACTTTACCCTTGATCCTTACCTTATAATGCTGTGTTAAGCAAGGTGGCATCAAGTACCATTTTTTTGAGTATTTGGTATGACTCAACCCGGGATTGAACCCCCAGTCTTCTGGATCATTGTTAAACACTCTACTCATTAGGCCAATGGCCCGGTATGTAAATCAACATATGGAAAACAATTTATCTTTAAACACAACTGATTCTAAATAATTCAGCAAGTTTTGTAAAATATTGTAAAATCTATTCTCTTTAAAATAACTTTTAATAGAAAACAGGCAAATCTTAATACAGCAAGGTCAGGTTTTTAACTGATGTATCTAAATACCCTAAAATTGAAAACATTACATTCAAATGAGTACTTAGATTGATGTTTATCAACCATCCTTCCATATTGAAACAGAAAATTTTGATTAGAAACTTACCCGACATTTTGTGACATGTAGATGAGCATGAATCATTTCATGCTGTAAAAAAGAAAAAAAAAAAGAAGAAAAATTAAACTTTAAACTCTAAATCTGTTGGCTTGAATACAAAGCAAGAAGTAAAACATTTGAATAGGCTGAAGTATAGATAATAATCAATATGAATTAATAATATTGGAATATCACCACAGTGTAAATTTCTTGTTATTGTGACATATGTATAATTGTAGTTCAAACATAACACTACATTATGTTACTTTGTAATTGTCACATGTTGCCCAAAAATTATTGAGGCACCGATCAAATAAAAATAGTAAAACAATCAAGAATATATTAAGATATTTCTATTTTTGAGATGAATAAACAAAGTTTGATGGAGTCTTTTTTAATGTGCTTGATATCTTCCCTTGCGATTTGTTATATTTATCATGTAGTGATTTATTAATTACAATTATCAACAAGGTTTTTTAAAATTTAGAGATTGTAATTATTCCAAGAATTACTTGAACATGTATCTCCACAATTGAAATGAAATAAAAACAATATGGATTAAGATACTATCCTAAATTAATGATAAAAATTAATATTTTGTTATTATATTGGCATATCTTACAATTCAGTGTTAATTTAGAATTGGATTGAAGAATTAATCTGAATACACAATTTGAGTGACTGAGATATACAAATAAAAAACCACTTTCATGCAGTAGGAAAAACTGTTGATGAAAATGCAAGTTATAACAGATGGGTATTCTAAAAGTAGGCAAATGACTTGAATTTTAAAAATATAAATCACTAACTGAAATATTATATCAACTAACAGAAAGTATATTCAGATTCTATATTTTTTATGTTCTTTCTCAAAGCTCAAAAGTTTTGACTTCCTCAAAAGATGTTATTGTTTAGTTTGAATAGTACATTATACACAGCTGCATGATTGGATATTACAAATGTTATAGATGAAGAGATGACAACTCAAAATTAAGAATGAATCTACCCAATAATCATAATAAAGATAAGCTTAAATTTTTGACTTATACAGAAATGTAAAAACTATTATCTGTAAAGTGCATTTTGTGTAATTGCACAAAGAAAATGTTTCTCAATTATACTATCTCAGATATCATATTTTACATTAACTGAAAATATTCTAAAAATAAATTCATCTATACCATATTCTAGAATTTGTCTCAAGTCTTATTCACTAAATCATTATTAAATTAAAGAAAAAAATAAATATTTATTATCATCATCATGTCGTGCCACTAGCATGGATATCCCTGACCCTCTCTCGCCACTTTTCCCTATCGTTCATCGCCTCTGGCAGGTCTCCAGGGCTACATCCCGTATCCTCACATAGCTGCTGTATGTATGTTCGAGCTGGTCGTCCTGCTTTTGCTCGGCCATATGTGAGGGTCCATAGGAGTACCTCACTTATGACCTTGTCCCTGCTTCTCCAGCAGTGTCCTGCGTGTCTGGTTCGTCTAACTTGGATAGTTTTCATGATGGGAGGCAGGTGGCCGTATAGTTGGTGCTTTGTGGGGTGTTGCCACCAGAACTTATTCAATATTGCTCGCAGCATTCTTGTGTAATTGCCGTCTAGCTTCTTCTCCAGCTGTTTTGTTAGCGTCCAAGTGGTGCATCCATACGGCAGTATCGACATGACCACTGCCTGGAAGAAACTGTGTTTCATTTTATCGGTCAGGTTTGATTTCCATATGATCAATAGCTTATCGATAGCTGTCCATGCCTTCGTTAGCTGCGTGTCGATGTCTTTTTCGGTTGATGAGACACTGTTTCCTAGGTAGGTGAATTTTTCTACTGGTTTCAGAGAGGTTCCCTCTAGTGTGGAAATGTCGCCTGTTTGATTAAAGCAGAATTTTGTGTGCATTGACATGGAGGTCAATGCCGGCAGCAGCTCATTCCAAACTATGCAGTAGTGTTTCAGCTTGGTTGGGCGTATTTGCTAGTATCGCTGCGTAGTCGGTGTCGGTAATTGTTTTTGCGGGGTACCTTCTGCTTCTTTTCTTTGTCAGCTCGAAACCGTTTTCTCTGATTTTATCGATCGATGTTCTAAGCACGTAGTCTAAGCAGATGATAAAGGGGTATGGGGCTAGCGTGTCCCCTTGCAGTACTCTTACTACAATGTCGGAGTATTCTGTGTCTCCATCTGGTGAACGTACTTTCACTTTGGTGTTTCTATAGAGAATCGTTATTGCTTCTATAGTAAATTTACAATGCCCTACTACGAAACCGCATAGAACCCAAAATCAACAACATATTAATTATAAAGAAATACAAAATTCAGTTTTAATTTTACAAACTGTTAGAAATGTAAAAAATATGCAACTAAGATAACAGAGGAAGTTTAAATAAAGGATGTGACACCAAGTCATATTTTAAGCAAAGTATTGCTGATTTGAATTCAAATTTTTCCTTCTCCTAGACTGGTTGCCTTAACAAAGCTAGAGAATTCAGTCTGCTTTACTATTAACCCTAGTTGGAGCAGGTGGGAGAGAGGGATTCTCAAAAACATTAGTACAAAGTGAAACAGCTTTATCCAGGATTCGAACTCGATTTGCTGATTTCATTTCCAACAATGCTAAGTGCACCATCTCATGGCAGTATATCAATGAGAAAACAAGCAACTATTTGAGGATTACGAGAGAATTTTTTAAATTGAAACAATACTGAATGAATAAAAGGAAATATGAAGAATAGTTTCTCACTTACCAGAAGAGTTTGAACCAAATCTTTACGGGGCCTGAGTTTAAGAAGAGGTTCACTTAATCTGATAGAGCAAGCACCTCCTTTGCCTTCAAGCGGAGCCATGAGACCAGCACAACTGTTTGGGAATATACATAATGAAAACAATATCATACAATCACTATATGATTTTTCACTTAAAAAGAATAAATAGTTTTCAATTATTCGTAAAATATAGTGAAAAAATGTAATGTATTCAAAGTTACTTTATTCATTGGTTCACTCTTATAAGAATAAAGATGAAGTGAATCAAGCATCAGTAATAGAGTTTTCCAGAAAAGTATGTCTTTTCTATCAACAAAACACTATCTTTTATTGATATTTACTCAACGTGGGTTATAATTTCTCGATTTCTCGTTCTGAAGATATATCTTTTTAGAGTTTACTTACGTAATTCCTAATAATAAAGTTTTAGGTTAGAATTAGGAATTACGCAACTTAGTTGCCTAGAATAATGATATTAACAAAAAGAAACATCTCATTTATTTTTATTATCATTTCTAATCACAAATCAGTTACTTTTCGATAATTTCCTGTAGAGAAATCATCACAAGAAGACTAAAAACAAACAAAAATTTTTCTGTTTTCCAAAATTTTAGATTAAAAACTAATTTACAAATTTGAAATAAAAGATGTTGAGTTATTAACTGCTTCAACAAAACAAAAACTAAACTAACCTCCACCTTTCTACTCTTTGCTTGCTGAATTGCTGTAAAGTAATTCTTAATTCCCATGTTAAATTCTTTTTAAATATAAAAAATTTGAAACTGTTACTACTCATGACCCCAAATAAATGTATGAATAAATAAATAAATAAATAAACGCATGATTAAGATCTAGTTAAGTGAACCATAGAGATTTAGCGGACAATGAATTTTTCTTGTAGTTTGATATGCTCTGTTTGTTAAAATGACTTTGATTTCATTCGGAAATGTTTCATTTGCGAGAAAAATTAAGTTTAAAAGTGGGGTCAAGTGAAGTGGCTCTAAAATGAGAGTTCGATTAACAATGTAAGTAGGATGTATAACTGGGCCCTGATTTCGTGTTCATTTTTATGAGTGTCAAAGTTCCGTTTACAACTGAATATAAACTCAACTGGACCAATTGAGACGACGGTCGCCTCACGTAATGTTACGGTTAGCGAGTTAGGTTAGCAGAGTGACTTCGATCGTCACAAGGTGTCCCATGCTTTTGGTCTTGTCAAACTAAGCTAAATTTAGTACATAACAACACAGCGAAGACAAAACTAAATAAAAGGTTTTGAGTCATCACACTACAGAAGTCCTTCTTATTCGTGGTTTCAGTTACCTGCAATCAACCCAAGAAATAAACAATTGATAAGTTTTTCTTCATGACCCCAAAAACCTAAGCTTTTTTTAAATAAATGTAAATAGAATTATACATTACGATGTCATTCGTTTACTCCACTTGAGTTCAACACGTCCCATTGTACAGCCAAAAAAGTTTTTATCAAACTCTTGAAACATAGCAAATATATCTGGTGTAGGATCTAAGTATTCCCAAGCTGGGTCTACCAAGGACATTTTCGAAGTATCCATGACTTTTTTTCAGAAAAGATAAGCAAGTTTACGATTAAAAATTATTACGACATTCGACTTTGCGCTTCATAAAAGCGGGTGTGAATAACAAACAACTAAGGGGAAGCTACTATGAAATTATAACTTAACCCCACTTTGAAGAGTTCCTAATTACTAGGTTTTATTTTTTCAGTGTCATTTTTAAATGTACATTTAAAATTTTGAACAGCATAAAGTTAATTGAATTTTAAATATTAAACTGTAATTTTTTTCTCATTTAATTAGTTATTCAAAATTTTTATTTTTTATAATGTTTTAAGTAGCATTAAAACAAATATTTTAAAAGATAAAAAAGCTCAAAATTACTTTTTAAAAAGATTATATTAGCACAAAATCTTATATCTACATTCTATATTATAATCTTCATATCTTAATCATTTTGAATCAATTTTCAGGAATCAAAACAAAATAATTTAAAGAAAAGGTCTGTATGTGGCAAATCTTTGATTTGAAAATATCTTAGTTTGGTTTGGTTTGGTTTGGTTTTATGGGATATCAACGATTGTAGGGTATTTAATGTCAAATCCTGTTTATACATACATATCAAATATGTATGATTTGTAAACACATATTGTTAACATTTTTAAATGAGCCTGAGTTTATTTTTTTGCACACAGTTAAATTTTTTCAAGTATTGCTATCTAATACCAGTTATTCTATTGAACATTACTCATTCGTTTGCACTCATTTAGATGGTTCCAAGTATTGTAATGCACCGCTAACAATTCAATTAAACATCAGTCATTTGTTTACACACAGTTAAATGATCAAACTGTTCAATTTCAAACAATTCAATTAAGTGTGAGTCAAAGTTCAATGGTTCCAAGTATTGCTATGTATTACTAACAATTGAATTAAACATCAGTTGTTTGTTCACACAGTTAAATGATCAAACAGTTTTGTATCTAACTATTTAATTTAGCATTAGTCATTTGTTTACACTCAGTTTAAATGTCAAATGGTTCTATTTGACCCATAGATAGGACCCTATTAGGTGCTATGGCGTTTCGGGAAATTGTTAATTTCTCTAACACTATATTTTTTAGGCAACACAAATGAATTACGAAACTTTTCTTTAACAACACAACAACAAAAGTTTTTATTTGCAGCATGGAATATGGTTGGTTTGCTTTTGATGCTGCAAGACTCGTGGAGTTTAGGCTTGTTAGTGTAGGAGACGAAATGGCTTAGCAGGATGTTGAGATGCAAGTTTTTATTTGCAGCATGGAATATGGTTGGTTTGCTTTTGATGCTGCAAGACTCGTGGAGTTTAGGCTTGTTAGTGTAGGAGACGAAATGGCTTAGCGGGATGTTGAGATGGCAGCGTGTGTTGCGGGACGTGTGAGGGATTGTGTTTAAAGTCACCGTGTAGTTTTGTATCTGGTATTTGGGGGAGAGTATGCGTTATCTCCATTAATGTGGGCCAGAAGTGAAATATGAGCTAGTGTGTCGAGAGCGGAGTTACGCTTGGATCAACATAGCCATTTTTTGGGGTGACATGAAGTGGTGCCTGTGGAAGGCATGCTGAATGTTTCTAATTTATATTCAACTGGGATTCCTCGTAAAGAATCCATAAATTAGATGGTTCCCTCGTTGAGTGTCCATGCTGCCGCTGCTGGTGCTGCTATGTTAAAAAGCATCGCTAAGCAGGGCCGGCCAGATGAACGTCTGTTCTGGTCGCCGTCTCAAGCCAAAGAGAGTGGGTTTGGCCGCTCACCCGTTTTGCTAGCCAGAAATGAAGGTCCGGGCTGAATAGGATAAGTCATCCTGATTGGGTGAAATTAAGTGTTGAAAAAAATTGAGCGCCAAACCAAAATACGAGATTTTCCTCTTCTCTACAGTGCTATCACTCCAGGCCAGAGTAGCCCTGGGAGTAATGGCTTTGAATGGGTATTCTGCATTCCCTAAAGCTTCCATTACTAGAGCTTCACCATCAGATGGTTTAATGTCATATCAGGATACTTGTTTTTTTGGGGGGTGGGGGTCTTACCCCTCTATAGAGATGCAGTTGATGTATTCTACAGTCCCAGCTGACTGAGCTAAAAATTATCTTTGGACAAAAGGTATAATCATACAATTGTTAGAATAAAAGAAACTTTTTGAGTGTAAATATGATTCATAACAAGTTTTAGTGTTATGTTTATTGTTGTTTTTATACATTTGTTATGTTAATAATGTATTTTACTTATATTTGATAAAAACTAATGACACTTCATCCAAAAAATAAAAAACAGTAAAATATATTTATTTTTTATCTTTGTTTTATATGTTAAATAAAACATTGTTGAATATTCAACATGAACTTTGCTGTTCATTATTTTTTGGTTAATTTATTGATAAAGATAGATTTAATAAAATATGAGGGTTGACTGTAAACTTGATAGAGTGACCAATATGCTCTCATAGAATATGATCTTTTGGAATTTGCAGTTAAAAATTGCTTGAATGTCAGTAGCTTATTTTTAAATTTGGACCATTACTGTCTCTTTGTGGGTATGTAAATGACTGGGTTGGTTTTTTCATAAGTCTACTTTTTCACAGTCTTAGAAGTCAGTTAGTCAGTCTGCTGGTTTGTTAATGGGAAGTTGCAGCCAGCCAGCCAGCCAGCCAGCCAGTTGTGAGGGGTTGAAAGCAAGGTCTACCGTTTTACAGACTCCACCATACACCAAGAACTGTGTATAATTTCCAATTAACCTATCGTAGTCAACCAACTACACATAACCCAAACAAAAACAAAACAAACAAACCCCATTCCAAGAAGAGATGAGTCACTGATGTTGTCAGCCAATAGTATTTAGGAACGAGTCGTTAAGGGACTAAATCGCTCTGCACAGAACTTTCTTTTTTGAATATTAAATTCAGCCTGTCTTTCTAAGGACAGTACTCAACTAATGGACAAAATAGGTAGTAATATAAAACACATGGTAGGAGTAGAATGATGCTTCTCACCATTATTTAGTAATAAATAGCAAACTCAGTGTATGTTGACCACAATACGTAGTAGCGCACAGTAGCTATAAAAGCAGCGGTATCAAACCAGGTCAAATCAGTTGGGCTGGATGTCAGCCAAGGGTGTGGGAGGAACCAGATTCTCCCCTGGTCATTCTATGACCGAAGCTTAATCAGCAGCAGCTGCCCATGAGGACTGCTCAAGGTTTCCCCTAAAGCTAACGTCCTGATTCCAGCCGCAGACGACACAGGAAGATTGCCAGCCTCTCAGCTTAAAAGCCCTTTTCAGGGCTACTCAGCAAGTCTATCCAAACACCTCCTGAGATGGCACAATGCAGCCGACACAACTACCAGCCTCTCAATCTAACAGCCCATTTCAGGACTAATTTAGAAAGACTAACCTAATACCCTTTTGAGACGGCACCAGCAGCTACCTTCTTGCACTGGCGACCACTTCTCTGCACCAGCAGATACCAGTTCTGCACCAGCAACTACGAGTTCTGAACCAGCGACCGCCTTCCTGCACCAGCGATTATCTTCCTGCACCAGCAGATACCAGCAGCCACCAGTTCTGCACCAGCGACCGCCTTCCTGCACCAGCGATCACCTTCCTGCACCAGCAGATACCAGTCCTGAACCAGAGACCGCCTTTCTGCACCTGCAATCACCTTCCTGCACCAGCAGATACCAGTTCTGCACCAGCAACTACCAGTCCTGAACCAGCGACCACTTTCCTGCACCAGCAGACACCAGCAACTACCAGTCCTGAACCAGCGACCACTTTCCTGCACCAGCAGATACCAGTTCTGCACCAGCAACTACGAGTTCTGAACCAGCGACCGCCTTCCTGCACCAGCGATTATCTTCCTGCACCAGCAGATACCAGCAGCCACCAGTTCTGCACCAGCGACCGCCTTCCTGCACCAGCGATCACCTTCCTGCACCAGCAGATACCAGTCCTGAACCAGAGACCGCCTTTCTGCACCTGCAATCACCTTCCTGCACCAGCAGATACCAGCAGATACCAGTTCTGCACCAGCAACTACCAGTCCTGAACCAGCGACCACTTTCCTGCACCAGCAGACACCAGCAACTACCAGTCCTGAACCAGCGACCACTTTCCTGCACCAGCAGATACCAGTTCTGCACCAGCAACTACGAGTTCTGAACCAGCGACCGCCTTCCTGCACCAGCGATTATCTTCCTGCACCAGCAGATACCAGCAGCCACCAGTTCTGCACCAGCGACCGCCTTCCTGCACCAGCGATCACCTTCCTGCACCAGCAGATACCAGTCCTGAACCAGAGACCGCCTTTCTGCACCTGCAATCACCTTCCTGCACCAGCAGATACCAGCAACTACCAGTTCTGCACCAGCAACTACCAGTCCTGAACCAGCGACCACTTTCCTGCACCAGCAGACACCAGCAACTACCAGTCCTGAACCAGCGACCACTTTCCTGCACCAGCAGATACCAGCAACTACCAGTTCTGCACCAGCAACTACCAGTCCTGGAACAGTAACCACCTTCCTGCACCAGCAGATACCAGTCCTAAACCAGCAACCATCTTCCTGCACCAGCGGAAACCAGTCCTGCACCAGCGACCACCTATCCAACGAATACCAGTCTTGTACCAGCTATGCAGACCTGCTCCAATGATCACCATCCGGCCGCAGTGATTGTTGAAGAAGACCGTTAAATTCATCAGAGCACCATCCTCAAAATGATACAGCTAACATGAGGTAGAGGGATTATAACAACCTGTGAAAAGCATGCACCAGAAATGTGAAACAAAAGGAAGAAAAAAGAAGAGAATTTTAAATTCAGATTCCATATTAGTATTTCTGTAAAAAATTGATTTTGTAATGTACAACTTTTCTTTCTTTCAGTCCAACAGTGAGCAAGGCCATTTGCCTTTCCAATTCAATTATTTTATATTATTTTTGTGTTACATTAGATGTTGAGTTTTTACCTCAGCTATGCACATGAAACTTGTGCAATATCAGTGGAAATACATTTGTTAAATTTATTTCTTTTGAAATGAATTCTTTGTCAGGAGATAAATATTTGTCTCTGAAATATAGTTGTTTTTTTTTGTGTGGTAATATTTGAGTTACTCTTCCCCTCTCTCTGTATTTATACAGTTTTTAAAATTACTTTTCTTTCTCTTTCCAACCCTACAAAGCTTCTCAGTTTACTACTATCTTGGTTGGCAACATTTGTGGCTTTGTTAACCTCCCTATCCTTGTTTTTGTACCCATGGGTGACAAGCTCAGGGTAATTTTGAAAAGATCAAATGAAGTTTATTTTGCAACATTGTCTCTCTTCCTGTTCACACACTTCTTCCATCATTGTTGTAGTGCTTGGATCCCATTGGTAAAAAAAAAAATCATCAACAGCAGATATATATGACATCAGCCAATGAGCATTTTAGCCTATCCTTTTATTATCAGCTTCTTGTGATTAGCAACTATTAATATGTCTAAAGCATCTAATACTTGTTGCAAGCAAAAAATGTTATTTTGAATAAATCCTTATATATAAAAAGAAATGGTGTGTGTTGTGTTATGGACATGGAGACCCAAGTTCAAATCCTGGACAAGACTGTATTTCACATAGTGTTAATATCCTTGAGAAAGGTATAAAACCGATTTTTCTCCCTCAAGCTATGGGTAAATAGTTGGGCAGACTGGACTGTTTTAACCTTGGTATGTCAACCAGTCAAGAAAAAGGAAAATTCTAAATTCAAACCTGTTAAATTCCACTTAAAAATTAACCTTGTTTTGCATTTTACTTGTGCAGAGAAGCTGGTAAATATATATAAAGAGATAAAAGTGATATATAAAACTTAAGTTATAGACTTATTATGTCCATTATACTTTAGCGAGTTAGAATGTTTGCTACCATTTTTAACGAAGAAATGTATTCTTGCGCGTGTGTGTTATTCCCTTGCTAATTGTTGTTGTTAATAAAGGAGGAGGAAGAAATAAGAAGAGGAAAATGCCGTTAGCTTTTTCATGAAGGTTTTTAATGGCAGCATGGAATAAAGAATTTACATTTATGCTGCAAGTCTTGTAGGAAGGAAAGAAGTAAGTAAACGATTTGAAGTTATGATAGAGTTGAGAAAGCAGCATGTGTCGTTGGACGTGCGAGGGAGATATGTTCGCCATAGAACAGTAAAAGTCGTGTTTGCTGTTTGAGGAGAGAAAAGTTGAAGTCACCATAAGTTTGTGGTTCTGGTTGTTTTGGGGAGAAGCGTGAATGTCTCCAGAAAATGTTGCCCAGAGGTGAAGTAGTCGCTAGGTGTCGGAGCAGGATTCTGCATCGCAGTCAACATCGCCAATTTTGGGGGTGATGTAAAGTTGTTCCTGTGTGTGGCATATTGAATTCATCTAATTCATATTCAACTGGGAACCCTTGGTTTAAGAGAAATAGATGCAAGGGATCTATAAATTAGATGGCTTCCCTCATTGTGTCCATGCTGCTGCTGCTATTGAAGAGCAGACAGGAAGACGTCTGTACTGAACGAAGCTGTTTACCCAAAGAGAGTGTTTGACGGCTTCCCGAATTTGTGCTGTCCGAAAAGATGCTCCAGGCTGAATAGGATAAGTCATCCTGATTGGGTGAAATTATGCATCGACCCTAACAGCCGAATTAAATTACGTGCCAAACAAAAATACGAAATTCCTTCTGCTACAATACTAATATTTATAGATTTATACCTACTCTGCTTTTATAGCATTGAGCTCTCTTTTCATGGAAAAACTTTTCTTATTTGCTGTTCTTCAATCTTAGTATATATATATGTTGGGGATGTTGCAAGATGTGTCGGGTGTATAAAACAAAATTTTGGGTCATGTGTGTCCCTCGCAAATAATTCCCCTAACAAAAAAAACAAAACCTGAATAACTTTAAAATTTTGTTGTTGTTGTGTTCGCTTGCTTGTTGAGTGTTTAATTTCTGTAGTAGTAAACTCCTTTTTTTATGGTGGTAGAAAGAAGGGTAATATGACTTTGCTTGGCAGCATGGTGCCTCTCAGGGTTTGGTGAAGTGAGGAAACAGATCAGTGGTGTGGCTTCTTTTAGTCGGCAGCAGTGATGTGTCTGTAGAATTGAGTTATCACTTTCTTTTATAACCCGTAAGTGGATCAAAACAGGTATGAATGTTTTTTGGTGGAAAATACTTGATTGGTTTAAAAATATGTGAGTGCAAATTTTATGTGTATGAGATTTTGATCCCTTTTTTTTAGAATGTTCTAAGTTGTTTCCTTTGCTGATTGGTTTAAAAATATGAGTATGTAAATAAAATTTACTCTACATATATATATACATCTATCATATAAAAGGAAAGAAAACTCAACGTTCTGCGATTACGGTATTATAAATTTATTTTGACAGGTATTTATTACTAAAGCGTTTAAATCATGCTAGAAACAATATAGACATCACAGGTGAGGAAATAGATATTATATTAACATGTAGAAAATCTATTCTCACAGATAGCATGAAAACTTGGATAAAAAGTTACACTGATAACTTTGATGTCCCTATGGACTCATATAACTTGACACAAATAGCGGACCTACTAAGAATCTATATATTAGACATGTTAATTAGGATTATAAACTTAAAACAGGTAGGATTATATAAAGATAATGGCCTCATCTTAATCTCATATAGTAATGGCCCAAAACATCAAAAATACATAAGAAAATCATAAGGACATTCAATTTATTAGTTTAAAATTGAAATAACTTCTAACCTGAAAATAGTGAATTTCTTGGACATCACATCTAATTTAGAGAATGACACATTTAAAACAATTAAGCAAGAACAACCACACACCTACCTATATCAATATAAACTCTAATCACCACAGATCAATAATCAGACAAATACCAAATGTAGTTAATTAAAGTATAAATAGGCTATCGTCTAGCAAAAAAATATTCCAAGAAAAAAGAGAACATATAATGAGGCCCTGGAAAATAGTGGATTAATGGACCAAAGGATAAATGGAGCCACTGCTTGATACAATACTAATAACAGATGCTGCAGTAATAGAAATTATAGTTACAAAATGCAAGATAGAAACAATCATAGAAACAATAAAACTGATATAAATAGAAAAAGTAAAAATAGAAAAAGAAATGTAATCTGGTTTATATATTTAAAACATAATATATATATATATATATATATATATATATATATATATATATATATATATATATATATATATATTGTCATCCACAGACAGACTGTTTCGTTCTATCAGAACTCTTCAGTGTGGCTAGATACGCAGGACGCTCGAACCTGGGATCAAAACCAGTCCAACTTTACGTTGGGAAGCCTGGGTTCAATCTCAGGTCGAGTCAAAAAATGGTACTTGATGCCTCCTTGCTTAACACAGCATTATAAGGTATGGATCAAGGGTAAAGTGGGGCAATACAGGGAAAGGAGTTGTGCCCTCCCCTACATCTTGGTATAGCAGCTATTGAAAAGGACCCTTTGGGTCATCCTCGACTATGGTTACTCACCTTAATTTTTATATATATATATATATATATATATATATATATATATATATATATATATATATATATATAAACAAAGTATGTTAAAAGATATCAAGATAGAATCTGTATTTACCAAGAGAGAAATGAACAATGAATAAAATATTAATTTTCTTCAAAACAGTCTCCATGGCATTCAAGACACTAATTTCAGTAAGTTTTTCATTGGTCAAAGAACCTCTAAAACTTATTTTTTGATATGTTATAAAGCTGTGTCATTATATTTCTTTTGCTGTCCTCCAGGTTTTCACATTTTACCCTTGGGATGATTGCTCAGTCAGCTGGGGCAGTAGAATAACTGATTGCATCTCTGCAGAGGGTAAGACCTCATCTCCTAACGAGTCGCCAAAACAATCTGATGGTGAGTTTCCAGAAATGCTGGAGCGTTGAGGAATGTGGAGCACCCCTTCATTGCCATTACTCCTAGGTCCACTCTTGCCTGGAGTGGTAGCATCTGATAGAGTCCTATCTATGGATCAAATAGAACTAAACTGTGTACTTATGCTAAACTGAATTGTTTGAATTAGAACTGTTTGACTAAATTGAATAGCTTGAAATAGAAATGTTTTTGACAATTAAACTGTGTACTTACATTTAAACTGCATACTTATGCTAAACTGAATTGTTTGAAATGGAGCTGTTTTTGACATTAAAACTGTACTTATGCTTATCTGAATCATTTAATATAGAACTGTTTTGACATTTAACTGTGTGTAAACAAAATCTATACTTATACTAAACTGAATTGTTTGAATTAGAACTGTTTAACTAAACTGAATAGCTTGAAATAGAAATGTTTTTGGCAATTAAACTGTGTTGCTAAATTGAATTGTTTGAAATATAACTAATTATTTGTATAAAAATGGATTTGGAATTAAATAACCTACAAGGGTTGATATGCCATAAAACCCAAACAACCAACCAACTCTTGAGATGAATTTTCATTTTAAGAAACAAGAAAAGTCACGCACAACTAAGTTTAGAGAGTAAGGAGAGCAATACCCTTGTATAATCCTGAGTTTCATAAAAAATTTCTAATAAAAAATTATCAAGATTGCTAACCAAAAAGTATCACAACTATAGACCAGAAATTATCAAGACTGCTGATCATGAAGTATAAAAAATTAGTACTATCAAATTGATGGAAGATGATTTACTGAAGATTTTGCTAGATGCTATGCTACAAGAACTATATATACAAGGCGATACAAATCTAGTCAAAATGTTGAACACTCAGCACTTAGAAGATCCCAAAATACATAAAAAAGGAACTGGAAATGATTTCAGTAGTCACTTTGTCACAGAACAAAGAGCTAAAGAGAGAGAATCATTTTTACCTTTATTTCATTTTACCCCTCACTGTGAAAGATTTGTATGTATTTTCTAAGATCAAATGCAAATATCTGTATTTATTTCTGCAACTACTAACATTAATATGGCTTAAATCAGATGAAGTTGTTAACATGTTTGATCAATGTGCAATGTATATACAACAGTAAGAAGTTATGTTACCTCCCTGTTATATTAGAAGGAAAATAAAGGGAGAAGAATGAAGATGCCGTATGGTTTTCAATTTTAGAAGTTTAATAAAACTTGAGCTGAAAGGAAGCCTTTTGTGCTGGTTGGCATAGTGAGAAGGAAAACAGGTATAAAAGGGTTAAGCAGGCATTTGGCGTGTTGCCAGTAGTTGGTAGTCTTGTAGATTTTGGAGTGAGGAATAAAGGTCTCCAAAATAGAAAAGCAGGATTGAATTGGCTGGTTGTCTGAGCAGGAGACGCTTTGCTGTAGACGTAGCAAAAGTTGTGTTTGCTGTTTAAGGACAGGAAGGATGTAGCCACCTATAAATGTGTGGTCCTGGTTGCTGTTGGAAAGAGGCATGAAGGTCTCCAGAAAAAGTTGCCCAGGAAGGAAGTAGCTGGATGTCTGCGTGGAATTACGTGTCGCTGTTGACATAGCAAAAGTTAGAGGCGACATAAAAGTGTTTCTGTAAGTGGCAGATTACATGCAGTTAATTCATGTTCAACTGGGAACCCTTGGTCTAAGAGGGTAGACTCAAAAGGTCCTTAAATTAGACGGTTTTCCTCATGGTGTTGTGATTCTGCTGCTATGAAGGGAGTGGACAGAAAATACGTCTGTCCTGCTTGGAAGGTTCTGAGGAAGAAGAGATAGTTTGGCGGGCTTTCACCATTTTTATGTTGCCCGGGAAAATGGTCCGGGCTGAATAGGATAAGTCATCCTCATTGGGTGAAAATATGTGACGACCATAACTGTCAAATTAATTTACGTGCCAAACAAAAATACAAAGTTCTTTCTGCTACATATATTATATAAACAAACAAATGGCATAACTTTAGTCATGGAATATCTGATTTGCATAATAATTTTTAAAAGCAGGCTTTAATGAATAACTGTCCTATGTTATTCATTTGTAATTTCATTGTTTTAGTTTCCTAAGTGATAGTTTTGCATCTAACTTTCCATGAGAAAACCAAACTGCAATTTTATTTTTTATTTAGACTTAATGAAGAGATACAATTTGCAATGTATGTTAATGTTTTATCTTTTTCATTGCTTTGAAAATTATGTGAGACTAAACAGACATAAAAATAATATACAGAACTTCGAACCATCTCCTTTATTTCATCTAGGCTCCTGAGTTTGACAAGAAACACCTGTAGAAGTCGGGAGGACATATCACCTGAAACATTGTGAATATAACAATAAAGATGAAGACAGTGGTCTGAAAACCCTGAATGATATATTAGTGAATGTTTTCAAAATAGAATTTAAATAAAATACATCATAGGATTAGATAAAATACAATAAAATTAAAATAACACCTAAGAAAATTTTCTTTCCTTACTTAAAGTAAAAATTTAAGAAATAATGAAATAAATTGTTATGAGTTGAAAAACAAATGAATACTCAATAATATAAAAATCATATATTTAAAAAAAACTCTCTCTCTCTCTCTCTATATATATATATATATATATATAGATATATATGATTATTGTTTTGTAAAAACTCCATGAAACCCAGGGGTCACAGACTAAATTCCATGGCATTAAATATATAAATCTAATATATATTTATTTATTATTATATAATAGCTCTATCCAAGGTATTGAGCACTCTCCATATTATATTGCACTTGGTTCGCCACAAACCCATAAAGTGATTTAGTGACAACCAACACTGGTAAAATATATATATATATATATATATATATATATATATATATATATATATATATATATATATATATATATATATATATATATATATATATATAAGCACATTAGATGGTGTAATGATTAGCAAGCAAGATTAGCAAACCTTCACAAATGAGTTAGAGTCTCATTTGATGCTCCAGTCATGTGGTCTTGTGCCACATTTCAGCAAAAAGTTTAGTAAATTACTCTACAAACATGCATATAGATGTATTGCATTCGGTTGAAGACCCTTTGTTATATTTGTCTTCTAATTCCGCATCGTGATTGATGTCATTTCCTGAACAAATTTTAAGTTTACCGCTTTCATTATCGTGGATTTTTATTCTTTTGATTTGTAAATGTAAGTAAATTTATTATTCTTTCAGTTTATTCAGATTTACTCTATTTGCAGATTTTTCTTATATTTCAGTATAACGGCATAATTGTTTTAAAACAAATTGAATGGATTTTCTTTGCTTTGTTAATGTTTTTAAACAATAATTGTTTCTGTTTAAGTTTGTTTTTCGACAAATCAAGATATTTGCATTCTTTTCTTTTCTTATATGGTTTTTAAAAGTTTATTTCTGTTTTTTTTTTTATCAATTTTATGAATACTATTTTTTTTTTTTTAAATTTTGAAACTAATTTCTAAATGTTGAGTTAAATTCTCTTTTTTTTTTTTTTTTTCGAAACTTTAGAGCGTTTTTTCTTCTTTAGTTTGTATAGAATAGCTCAGTGAATAAAATTTCCTTTATTTCTATCGTAATATACCAAATAATGTAGAAATGTAATGCTTAGATTTACCATCAGCATAAGAGTAAATTTCAATGATTTGCATCGTTTTTCTTTTTACTGAACGGTTATATTTAAATCTAAAAATTTATGTTGGGCATCGACAGATGGCCGATGGATATCTTCTACAGAGTTTAAGACGTACTTTTGGGATTTAATTGTTTAATACCAGAAAAAAAACCCAAAAAACAAAAAAACAAAAACAAAACAAAACAAAAAAAAAACAAAACTGAATCATTTAATTGCAGCTTATTAATATCTGGTAGTGAATGTAGGTGTTACATTTCTATTTTAAGTCTTTTTATACATTACCACAGAAACAATGGAAGTTTTTTTCGATATCTATTCTGTAAACACTATCTTTCAGTTAAAACACGGAATAAAACATTGAAAATTTGAATATTGTTTTAAATCGTGATATCAAAAGTCTCTGTATATGCCTTTCCCCCCAAAAAACAAACAAAAACATGTATGTAATAGTTTCCAGTTAAAAAGTATAGTGTAGGTTGTTTTTTTCTCTCTGAAGATTTCATATTGACGAAATGAAACCTCTTCACTAAAACAAAAGATCATCTTTGACATATTTTGTATTCTTCGACCTTCTTCAGTAAGTGTATGTTGCATCTTTTGTACTTCTTAGGTTTTGTACTTCATCAACAAACATAATAAGATTAACTATTTGCGAAAGGATTTCAAAAGCTGAAGTGAAATGCTAAAAAATTAAAAAAAATCGTATTACGCAACGTTATATTTTCGCTAAAAATTAGATTGAAGAAAACTCTAAATACGATCATAAAAATTGACTTGTCAGTTTGTGTTTTTTTACGGATATAAAAGTAAGTGAGCGACTTAGTCGAGGGTGACTCGACGGTTCCCTTTTCAATAGCTACTACACCGAGGTGTAGGGAAGGGCGCTACTCCATTCCCTGGATTGCTCCACTTTACCCTTGATACATACCTTATAATGCTGAATGTTAAGCAAGGCGACATCAAATACTATTTTTTTTTGAGTCTTTGGTATGACTCGACCTGGGATTGAACCCAGGTCTCCCGGGCCATTGGCAAACACTCTACTCATTAGGCCAATGGCCTGTTTTTTTTGTGGATATAAGTTAAAAGAAAGTAAAAGTAAAGTTAGCAACCGTAGTCGAGAGCGACCAGAAGGCCCCCTTTTCAAAAGCTACTACACCTCAGTGTAGGGGAGGGTGCTACTCCTTTCCCTGGATTGCTCCACTTTACCCTTGATACGTACCTTATATTGCTGAGTGTTAAGCAAGTTGGTATCAAGTACCATTTTTAAAGTCTTTGGTATGACGTGACCTGGGATTGAACAACACTCTACCCACTAGGCCAATGAGCCAGCTACTTTTACGTTTATGGATATAATTGTTACCCCCCCCAACCATTGGTCTTAACTTAATGGTTAGCGAGCTAGATTCGGAGAACAATGTTAGTGAGATTCTCGCTGGCCGCTTCGTACTTCTGGCCTTGTGTTACATCTAAGCTTAGTAAATAACTATTTCCACAGAAGTATCCATTTTGTACCTTCAGATTGTAGAAAACTTTTTGGGAAACGTGTCCTGTTTTTCGAGTGGATATCCCTTTGCTACCTTACTGTTTGACTAAGTCCCAGTGATCTGTTCCATGGCACTGGTTGGAATTACCAAAAAACAAACAGCCATACAATTGTACAAGTACTGCTGAAATATTAATATTGCAGTAATGCTGAAAAACTGTAAGACAGCTTGGTGGACTGGGAAAGAAATACAAGTAAACTGATTATTCAAGAGTTTGTTCAAAAGCTTTTGCAGCTCTGTCTTTCATGGCCTGTGATAAAAATTGGCCTTTTCTTATCTTATATGAGAAATAGTGAATATCTGCATGCACTGTTTGTTAAAAAAAACTGAAAAACTCCATGTCCCTCTTTATGGGCCTGATTGACTTGAGATTGTTGTCAATCATGACCTGGATTTCAGCTACAAATTTGGGAGTTCCTTTCTTATCGGAATGATCAGAGTGAGGCTTCTAAGCTACTGTACCATTGGACTCGTCCAACTCTTTTCAAATCCTCTGCACAGTCCTCAGATTGACACCTAAACATTGAAATCTTTGTATTTGAGCTTCCTAGGTGAATTCCAAGCAGTACATTATATTGTTTCCAAATTTCTGGAGGAGTGAATTGTCATGGTGCTGCTTTCTTCAGACAGTGCCCAACTGTCTTTAGTTTCCTGCACAGTAGATAAAACCTGAAACAAACAAAGCTCTTGTATGAAATTGATTATTTAAAATGGCAACAGTTTACTCATTGCACCCTCTGTGTGTGTTTTGGTTTTTTACTAAAAGTAGATCATAAGGAGAAAAGTAGCTTTTTTTATTTAAAAAACTTTTTTACTTAAGCAAACAAGTATGGGTTGGTGTAAGTCATATTTTCCCAAGGAACACACCTTTTTCCTAACACCAACAAAATGGCTGAGGAGTGTCTTGTTTGCTGTAAAAGTAATGTCACTAAGTGATCCCCTGACTCTAAAAAATAAATGGGCTATTTTTCCAAAATTTTTTTATAATTTAGAAGTTTGGTTCTTAATTGATGTTATTTTGAAGAAAATTTTGCAGAAAAATCTATATAAAATTTTTTTAAAAGGAACACCTCTGGCACTTTCCATTATATCATAAAAGTACAGAATTTCTATATTTTAAGTACTTTTTAAAAATTAAAAAATTCTTTTATTTAAATGTTATTTTATATTTTCACTTATTCTGGTGTTTATCTTTACAGAACTAAACATGGCTGATCAAGTGAATGAATTCAAACTGAAAAATCCCCCAGCAGATGGTATTTCAGCTGTCAAATTTGGGCCCAATTCCAATCAGTTTCTTCTTGTGTCTTCATGGGATACAACTGTTCGACTTTATGATGTGGTCAGCAACAGTATGAGAATGATGTACAATCATTCTAGTCCTGTACTGGATTGTTGTTTCCATGTAAGAATCGGGTTTTGTTTTTGTCTTAATTATATACATATATGAATATATAATTTCTCCTAGAAATAAAAATTGCAACATCTTGAATATAAGTTTCAAATTAATCAAGCTTAAATGTACAGGTAGTATAGATGTATTACAATAAATGATCATATATATATATAATCACATGCATGGATTCCATAATAAGGGGTGTATTAACTGTAACAACACTATATACACATTTTATACTCCTGTTGAAATTGGCATTGTTCATTAGAGTATTGCAATTTTATTCATTGTCTGTGAAATAGAGAATATTATATCTGAAAGCTGTCATAAATTGCTTTTACATTTTCTCAGTAATTCTACAAAAGCATTTTTTAAAAAGATTTTATTGATAAACCTCTTTAGATACCATAATAGGAATAGAAGGCATTGAACAATCTTTAATTTGACCTTATACTAAAAAAATTTATAATAATTATTTATTTTTTAGTATAATTATTTCACATTGGAATAGCCCTCTAAATTAATTCAATACAATAAAATAATTTGTGCAATGCTTCAAGCAAATTACAAAATACTTTTAAAAATTCTATGTTTAGAAATTTGACTTTTATGAACTGTTAGTGTTTTAAAAATGACTAAGAAACCAATAAATATGCTACATTAGTTATGTGAAGTTATGTAAATTGAAATTTGTTTACACTTCAAAATTGACCTGAGTTAAGTTTCAATTTTAAACAATTTGGAAACTAAGTATTTTACATATCTTTACATATATTTTACATAAACCTTGAATAAAAAAAAAATTGGTTGTTTGCATATCAACCCTTGTGGATTATTTAATACCAAAAAATCCTAAAAAAATACAAATCTCTTCATGGACCTACTCATTTTAAAATATTTCTTTCTCTTTGGACCTACAACAAAAATCACATATGTAATCATGATTTGTGAGTAAATAGTTTGGAGGTAACATTATTTTTAAACCAGCTAGAGCTCATTTGTTTGCACACAATTAAATGGTTTCAAGCATAGTAAATGATTAAACAGTTCTATATAACCCATAGATTGGATCCTAACAGGTACTACCACTCTGAGTCGGTCGACCTGTGAGTAATGTCAATGAAGAGTTACTCCTGGACTGGAGCCTCACCATTTGATGATTTACTGTTATATTCAGGATACAGTGATAAAGAGAATTGAATTTTTAGTATGAATTATTTTGAAGCCAGAAATTTGTTGTTTAGATTTGTAGACAAAGTAAATTTTTAATGTATGAATTGTATAATGGAAAAAATTTCTTTGTTTTAATGCAGGATTCTGTTCATGCTTATAGTGGAGGAATTGATGATACATTGAAAATGTATGATTTTAATGCTAGTGCAGGTATGTACATTTTCTTGACCATAGGGTAAAGGAAAAAATTGTTAAATCTTTTTGATAGTTTATAACTCTTATTTCAATTTTAGCAGGTTTAATTTACTTGAATTCTTATATATTTGCAATGTATATTTTCCTTTTTGATGGGGATTTTTTTATCTCCCAATTTTTTATATAGTTCTTTTTTTCTTTTAAGTAACTACTAAGAAATATATTTTGATCATCTTTTGTTAAAGAATTGTATCACTGGAAAAGTAAAGGAATAATTTATACAACAGTTGTAAAAAAATTATAAACTTGAATTAAAAAAAAAAATGGTTTTCATTTTATGAAATCTATGGATGATAGTACTTGTTTTGAAATGAGAAAGAAAAATAAGTTTTCAACTTACGTAATGAATGTTGCATTATTTATTTATTTATTTAAAATAGAAACAATAAGATTATTCCATTAACAATGAGAATGAAAGCAAATTCAACAATTTAAGGAAACCAAAAAAGTAATATTTAATCTTATCTAAGCAGAGACATGATTTGTATTTTTAAAAATGAAAAATTCCAAAATGTTAATCACAGTATGTTATTCTCTTCGAAGTGAACATTTAATTGTAGATTTTATTTTGTAAATTTTTGATAAAACTGTATAACATCAAATTAATGAAAAAAAATATTCAACAAAAATCACAATTTATATGCATTTTAAAATATGATTATTTAATATTAATATTCCTTATTATATGTTCCTCAATATAAAAGCTTCTCAGTCATATATTTCTTAAAATCTTGTATTTTCCTCAAATAGATATGACATTTTTCCCTAGTTTACATGAAGTAATTTGGTAGTGTTTCAGAGATTCTTATATTTTCAGTTTGACACAAATTCTGCTCTGTATTCATGATTTTCACCTTATATTTCAGAGACTACTGTTGGGAAACATGATGCTCCAATTCGTTGTGTAGAATATTGCCCAAGTGTGAATGTTGTTATCACTGGAAGTTGGGACCAAAGTGTAAAGCTGTGGGATCCTCGCTCCCCTTGTAGTCCTGGAGGTCTTGCTCAACCTGACAAAGTAAGTCAGCCATATAAAATTAAATTTTTCAAAAAATTTTGACTTATAACCAATAGAATTTGCCATTCTTTGTCATTGATTTGAAAACAATGTATGTTAGTTAAATCTTTCTACTGCTTTCTAAATTTTCTAAATTATGCCTTCTGATTTCTCTTAAGGGAAAAATTATTTTTAGTGCTTATTAAAATGAAGTTTAGAATATTCATTATTTGTTAAAGGTTAAAATTCCTTTTAAATCTCTTTGAAAAGAATTAGTAAAAATTAAATCATTTTCTTGTTTATTTTGCTACGTTAACTAATAATAACAATAACTTTAAATAATTTGAAAATTATTATTAATTTGTCATTACGTAAAATTTTTTGAGTGAACTTCATATAATATTTTCCATTTGCCAGTTAATAAACTAGTTTTAAATTGAATGAAAAATCTTTTGAGTCAAAAAAATTGAAAATTTATTTTTATGTTGAATGTATATTGATTAGTTCCCTTTCTTTAGGTTTATACTCTAGCAGTATGTGGAGATCGTCTTGTAGTTGGAACAGCAGGGAGAAGAGTGCTTGTCTGGGATTTGCGTAACATTGGTTATGTTCAACAAAGGAGAGAATCAAGTCTCAAGTTTCAGACTCGATGCATCAGGTGCTTCCCAAATAAACAAGGATATGTTCTTAGTTCTATTGAAGGTAACACAAGTTTAAAAAACATTTTTTGTCTGTTTCTACAATTCAAATATATGGATGGAAAATAAAATTGCAATACTCTTATTGTTTCTCTTTATTCAAGATTTAACATACTGGTAATAATTAGATTACAGTCAATGATTACTACATGCAAACGTCCCAAGATAAGGATTCTCCAATTTCATATTAATATACTGTATATCCTTATGTGTTAACTCTTGCCTGAACTCTAAAGCTCAGGCACAAATGATATACTTGTATGAGTGTTACTGTTTCTCATTGAAAATTTTATACTGCTACCCCCATCCCTAGCAGTTTGTATTTTATCTTGAACTGATGGTATGAATTTATTTATTCTCCCTCCAGCTAAGGGTACATAGTTAGGTGGACTGTGCTTTTTAACCTTGGTATGGCAACTGGTCTACAAGGTAAACTTTGAATTCAAGCCACCTATACTTTGCTTAAAAATTGATCTTGCCACATCCTGTCTGTAATTGGGTAAAAATATATTACTCCTAACATGCAGAATATGTACCCAGATTAAAATCAATATTGTTCTTATGGGTGTTGCAATTTTATTTTTGTCAGTATTAAAGGCATTAAAATTACATTCTTTTTCTATTGATAATTTCTTTCTTGATTGATTTGTTTTCCACTTGATTGTACTTTTTATCTCATTTGAATGTCGAGGCTTTTAATAGATTTTTCTTGTGTGTTAAGAAGATATAGCTATGCTGCTTTTTTCATCATTTAGATTGGTTGATTATAGTAAAATTTATCTTTTTTACTTCTTCTCAAAACCAATGACTCATTATAATATGTTTTTTTTAAAGATGTGTTAAGAAACAAAATCAAATTATTTCATAGTCCAGTAGTTGGTGGTGCCATAGATTGGTGTCTATTTCTTTAAGTAACATTTGGCAGGTTTGTACTAAGTTAGATAGAACTAGCAATTGGGTATAATCCCTGAGATGACCTATTGGAAGAGATGGATTCATTCCTTTTGCAAAAGCATGTGTAACATGAACAATTCTGATGGAATTTGAATTTGGTTCACTGAATCTATTTTCTGTGTTGTTCACCAGAAAGTCAACTTGTCAACTTTTGTTGAAATTTAAACATGAAAAAAAAATTGCTGCACTTGCTTTATAAATAACTTTATAAAATTTTTATAATGCATTTATATGATGTAAAATATAAGTAATTTTAAAAAATTCAAATATCTTCATGAAAAAAATAAAGTCTTTATTTTTCCATTTCCTTTAAGGTCGTGTTGCTGTTGAATATCTTGACCCAAGTCCAGAAGTTCAGAAACGCAAATATGCCTTCAAATGTCACAGAATCAAGGAAAATGGTGTTGAAAAGATCTTCCCTGTAAATTCTATTGCTTTCCACAACACGCACAACACATTTGCTACAGGTGGTTCTGATGGATTTGTCAACATTTGGGATGGATTCAACAAAAAGAGGCTTTGTCAATTTCATAAGTAAGTACAATTTTCCAGATTTATTTTTAAAGAATTATTTTATCAAATATCACATTTAACTCTTGCATCATGCTATTAAAATGTTTATATATTTTTTGATTTTAATAGAGGAATGTTATTGAATATAATGGTAAATTATAAACATTGTTAATTTTTGCTGTTAATTTAACTTTCGGCTGGTATATAGATCTGATATGAAAAATATTTATTAGTTCTAATATCTATCACCTACAATAAATTAAAAAAAAATAATTCTATCATATATACTCTGGAGTATTAAATTTATACTGATTTTTTGTTCGAAATTTTAACCTGAAGAATATCATTGGTGAGAGGATGTTTTAAATTCGATATTTGTGTTCTTTTAAGAGACTGCAATTCTATGTCCTTTCTTTTTTATTCAGCAGTGTTATTCAGATGTTAATATCAAGTATCAAGGAATAAACTGAAATATAACAATAGTTCAATTGATAAGCTCAAAAGCTTATCAATTGAATTATTATTATGTACAATCATGCTATTATATTAATCTTAAATTTTCATTTTCAATCTCATTTTGCAGGTATCCTACGAGTATCTCTTCTCTGGCTTTCAGTCATGATGGCAGTACTTTGGCTATTGCATCATCTTACATGTATGAATTTGATGAAATGAAAGAGGTTCCAGAAGATGCTGTTTTTATCCGAAATGTTACTGACCAAGAAACCAAACCCAAATCATAGAACCTTAGTATTTTCTTTTTTTACCTTTTGATTAAACACTTTATATACCTTCAAAATGCAAGTGTCAAATTACTTTCATAAAACATTAAAATTAAAATTACTTGAGGATTTGATTTTTTTTTTTTTTTTTTTTTTTTTACCGATAAATATACAAAGATTTTTATGTTATTTCTCTTGTGTTAGTTGTCTTTACTGCATGGGGCATAATAAAGAGGAAATGTTGCATAAGACTGTTTTGCATCAATTTCCTTAGAATGGAGTGGTAGCCTGTTTTTTAAAAAAAACATGTATTTTCACCTGGGCTTAAAGACTGATCAAGACATACAAACACACATATTCTAATATTCAATAAACCTGTAATACTTAAGGAAGTTAAAATAGGATAATGCCTTGAAAGAGAACAGTATATCTGTGCAGAGATATACCTTGAGATGCTTTAAAAGTCATAAGTATGAACATCATAGGGAGAGCTGCAGAGGACATGTGTGAAGTGTGGTCAAAGGGACCCAGACTACAGAGGAAGATTGTCCCAATGATACCAAATACCTAAACTGTCAAGAAAACCATCCTGCTTAAGATCTTGTGACACTTACAAAAGAGAGAAGGGAAATACTGGAAATATAGTATTAAAAATATTATAACCTTTTTTTAGGTTAGGAGGATAGTAAAGTCCTACATAGGGGTGAACATTTATGCCACTGTAGCAAGGAGAGTGAACCCAGTCAGAAGCAGCACTCATCCAGACAATTTCAGAACTCTTGTGGAACTAATTCAGTTGGAACTAGATTGAATTGGTCAAAGTTTCAGAAGCACCTGAAAAACTTACACTTGGTTGAAATCCACTAAACAGAGGCACAAACAAAAAAATTCAATGAAATGATCAAAGAAAAAACATGCACAAAATCTACTGCACAAACCACTGCTTCAAAAAATACAAAATCTCTTACAAAAGAAAGGTCACAAAGATCTTCAATCTGTCCCCCCAAAACCATTAAAGACAGATTAAAAGACTTAACTCCTAAAAAGCCAACACCAAACAAAACCCAGAAATTCTCATTGAAAAAAATCTGTATCAATAAAGTGAACAATGAAAAACCAAAAAACACTTCAACCCCCCACCCAGGTTAAACTTGAAAGGGACCCCATTCAACATCCAAGAATAAAATCACTAAAAATAATACCAATAATCACCAATATAACACCCAGGGATCAGCCAAATCTATGTAGGTCTTAATGTGTAGAAAGTATGGATATGGAAACTGACAACATAATTGCAAACCTCAATCTAGCAGATGCATAAAAAGTACATTTGAAATCAGTCTGAATTTGTACAAATATATAATTATTGTTTTTCTTTTATTGTGATTGAAGAAAAATTTTGTTTTATTAAAGTTTAATGCAATACTTGAGACCATTTAAATGCATGCAGTGTTAGAAAGCAATATTTGAAACCATTTAATTGTGTGTAAACAAACTAGCTCTAACTCATTTAAAAATAAAATCACCTACAAATTGTTCACTTAAAAAAAATCATGAAAACAGGATTTGGCCTTAGATAACCATCAAGGGTTGATATGCTGTTACCTGCCCAAGTTAACACTTATCAATGAATTGGGGAGTATGCAACAACCTTGACTATGACACAAGCCATTAATTCTTATTTTGTGATTATAGACATAAAAATTGGACCCAAATGCCCCTCTTCAAATTTATTACAGAACATTTAGAATATTCTTTACATTTTAAAATTGATTTTCTAATTATTGAAAAAAAAATTACTCTGAAGTAGTGGAAGTATCTGACATGAAACATGGAAAATCAGTGGTTGTATTGAGAACAGGAAACTTGTTCAACTTATATATTCTAATTCTGCAAATGAAAATAAAAGATTTGCAAGTGCTTGATTAATTAGTAAGAAATTAGCTAAGAAGGGGAGAGGAAATGATTGAAAATGAGATAATTGAAATAGTCGTTTGTTATGCATTATCTTTAAAGCTTAGCTCAAACTGTAAAACATTTTAGTGTATGATTAAAGAAAGGAACAAATTATTTTCTGTAAACTATGTAAAATTTATGTTATACAAAGTTAAAAAAAAAAAAGTGTTTATTCATTTTGAAGGTTTTTATATTTAAGAAATAGTGAAAAATCACATGAGAAAATCTGTCAATGAATGATTGCTTAACAAGAACATCCAAAAAAAGAGCTGCTTATTTATTCAATACACGTATTTTTTAAAGTACTCTATGAAAATTTAAGAACCTATGAAGCATTGTCACTCTATTTGAAAGTTGATTCTTGTGTCAAGTTTTATTTCCAAACAATCAATGTTCTGAAACACTTCAACTCAACATTGAAAAAATTTGAATATAAGTCCTCAAGTATACCCAAATACTTTGGTATTTTAATATTTAAAAAGAATTTTCTATCACAGTTAAAATTATTTCCTGTCCACTTTTCTGATTTTCAATATGTATGGATTAAGTCCCAAGTCATTCTTTAATAAACTGGAAGCATAAATTGTAAATCCAGTGGTTAAGTAATGAAATTCCACACTTTGAATGCTAATACTGCTATGCTAACTGGACATTAGTATGATGGTTAGGGTTCAGTCCCAGGTCAAGTCATACTAAAGACTCAAAAAATGTTACTTGATGCCTCGTTGCTTAACACTCAGCATTATAAGGTACAGATCAAGGGTAAAGTGGAGCAATCCATGGAAAGGAGTAGCACCCTCCTCTACACTGTGGTGTAGTAGCTACCGAAAAGGGAGCCTTCGGGTCATCCTCGACTATGGTCACCAACTTTACTTACTACTGTGCTGATTTTTTCCTTCATTAATTCATAGTTTTGGGAATGAAGTTTACTTTGTTTTAGCAAGACTGTCTCACCAAGAGTAAGCTATTATAGACCTACCTCTTAAGTTAATATTTTGGTCCAATATATCCCATAAATGTTTGATGGGATTGAGATCTACAGTTTGGTGTTCAGATCAACACAGAGGTGTTCAAGTTCCTGAAATCATTCTTGTACAATTTATACAGTATGACTGCATTGCCCTGCTTAAAGATGTCACTGCTATCATGACTCTACCGTGAAGGTGTATGCTTAGTCTTCTCTGATGTTGAGGCAGGTGATATTTGACAAGGTATCTTCCATACAAATTAGTAGAATGTTGCTCAAATCATAAGTTTCTCCAGTTTCCTGGTGCTATCACTTCCCTAGGATAATTACGAGGTGCATACGATGTTTCCAAACTTTTTTCGTATGGGCACTTTTATTGACAGTACACACATGAAACTCTAGTCCTCTTCTGAGAATTCTCCTCCGGCTGCAATGCACTTGTACCGTTCCAACAACTTCTGGAAGGCCCCATGGAAGTCCTCTTGTGTCAATGACCTTCGTCACAGTCTCTTTTATCTCCTCAATTGTCTCGTAACGACAACCTCTGAACTTAGGGAATAAGCAAAAGTCACAGGGAGCAAGGTCTGGACTATAGGGAGGGTGAGGAACTGTCTTGATGCCCATCTTGGTCAAATAGTCTGTGACAAGGATGGAGTTGTGAACTGGTGCATTATCCTGGTGGAAATGCCACTGACCCAATTTGAAGAGTGCTGGCCTCTTCTGACGGAATCTCTTCCTGAACTCCCTTAAAACCTCAACATAGTAAGCCTAAGCCTAACCCTTTGGCCAATCAACTCTTGTGTATTGACTTCTTTACTCCTCCCACACCTCTCATCATCCCTCACAGACTCCCTGCTTTCCTTGAATCTCTTATGCCACTCAAAAACTGATGCTCGATTCATCCAAGATGGTCGAAAAGCAGTCTGAAGCATTCCATACGTTTCTGTGGCATTTTTTCCAAGTTTAAAACAGAATTTTATTGCATATTGTTCTTCTAAAGTGTTAGATTGCATTTTTGAAATTCACCAGCTGTGACAATCAGGCTTTATTTAGTAGGGTGTATTCCAATTGCTGCTGTAGCTGTTGATTTGAACCTGAAATCATAAAAATTGGTCAGTCATCTTATAAGATGTATAGCAATAACATAGTGAATTTTCAAGAGTCTACAGCAATTTTGAATGCCCATACGAAAAAAGCCTGGAAACTTATCGTATGCACCTCGTATACACATATCCTGCCATCCATCTTATTCTGGAGAGAGTAACTCTTCATCAGACCAGGTGATCTACTGATACAAGGTCCAGTTCCAATACCTGTAAACCTATTAAAGATACTTTTGGCTGTGGACATTGGTTAGGATGGGTACTCTGAATGGTCTGCAGCCCTTTATATAAGGCTTGATGTACTCTTTGTTGTGATGCATTCTTTTTTCTCTTAACTTTTGAAAATTATGCTGCAGTAGCATTTTTTGTTGGCAGGAAAGCTTCTGTACATTACTTACATTGGAGAGAATTACCATGACATAGTGGTTAACATGCTGGTCTTTGACTACAGGTATGAACCTCCTTATCCCCCACCCAGCTATGGGTAAAATATTACGACAACTGTTCTTCTATAAGGATGGCCTTGGCATTAAATAACCCATGAAGGTTGATAAGCTATTGAACAAAGAAACCTAACCATTACTCTCATCTGTACATCTTGGCTGTCCAATGCCTTGGCAATTAGTGATTTTTCCCTTGGACTACAAAAGTAAATGAGAACACACCACTATCTGTGCTGTTATAGAAATGTGCTGGCCATGATAATTTGGCCTTTATCAAAGTCTTGAAAATTTTAGCCTATAATTAGCATTCAACATATCAAAATGAAGTACTTGAAAATGGCTTACTTGCTTATATACCACTGGCCCTGGCATGTGTAATTGTATGTGACAGTAGTTGTCATTCTTGGTGGACATTTTTATCTTTTGGTTCATCAATATAAGAAAGGGGAACATTATTTTTTTAACCATCATGAATTTATTTTTCAAATGCAAATGGATTTAATAAATTCAGCATTTTGTGAATGAATATTTGTTATTTGCACTTGATTCTTTGTTCAATTCATGAATGGAAAGGATCAAAGCTTGGTGAACTTCCAAGGAATTCTTGAAAAGTATCTTCCAGTCTTCTTCCAAAGCCTCATAGGCATTTTTTGTAAATCTGTGCAAATTTTTTTCTTTTTGTAGCTCTAGTTTCAATTTCTCTAACTGCAGAAGAAAGAAAATGAGCATGAAGGAAGTTAATCTCACAAAACAATCAGTGAATCTAAAAACAGACAATTGAAATTGGGTGTGAATTTATGTTGCACCTGGAAGATGTGATTGTCTTATAATCAACATATATAGAAAGTAAATTCATTTGTAAATATAGAAGTAACCCAAACTAAATACAGTGGGTTATCCTTAATAGGACCATCAGTACATCAAGATGAATTGTGTAAGAACTTATATAGGTATATATAATCACTGCTAATTTATTTTGTTTTTAACTAAGGTACTATTCATTTGGATGAATTAACAGTTCCACCAAATGAACATTTAAAAAAATAAAATCTGATAGCAAACTAAAAAAATATTTTGTAGCTATCAAAATAACTATAAAATATTTTTAGCTTCCGATTCAAGTTAAATGTGAAATAACCAAACTCAAAAATATACTGTTATATTCTGGTTAAGTATGTTATCCTGCTTGCTTCCAATTATTTTTCTTTAAATATCTTTTCATAGAAATTTTGAGGGGAGAATCCCTATGGCATAGTGGCTAATGTGCTGGATTGCAGTTGGAACCCCAGTCACAGTATTATGTTCACTTTTGGAATAATACCCTTGGAAAAGGTATGAACTCCCTTATCTCTACCCCTAGCTATGGGTTAAATATTACCACTATTGTTTTTCTAAAAGGATGACTAGCATTAAAAAATCCATGAAGGTTAATATGCCATTAAACAAAGAAACTAAACTGAAACTGATAGAAACTATTTGGTTTATAGGATGAATCAGTTAAGGGGGTCCAAGATTATTTTTCCTAATACAGACCTATTAACTGGAAATCACTATATTTTGAATATATAAACATTTGTGGACAAGTAATATTTGTTATAACATATGAGCAAATATTCAAATTTTGTTTGATGCTTAGTTTAATGCTAAGTACATAGTTTCAGGATCTTTGCTTTGGTATCTTTGGAACTTTAATATGGTATTGTTTTGTAAGCTTTTTTTTCCCTATTTAGTAAAATATTAATCTTTGATTTTTCCCTATTATTAATTACATTATATCTTGGTTCAGTATCACAATTTATTCTAGAGAGAATATTGAAAAATTATGAAGAGCTTACAAGTAAGGAATTGATGATGACTTCAGTATGCAGAAAGAAGATAACCAATATACCATACCAACTTGTTAATGTCATACTATCATCCTACTTTTAAAAAAATCTGTTTATTGGGAAACTTAAACTTTATAAAAATTAAAAATAAAAGTTGATATTGATTTTACCTTCTGGCATTCTTTTTTTGCATTTTCTTCATTTCTACAGAAAGAAATATGTAAGTAAATGTGAACTATGAAAATATCACATCGTATTAAAGCATGACTATGTAATTTATTAATAAAAATCCATATTTAATCAGTGTTAGGACTCAGCTGGTTTGTCTAAAAGCAAGATGGATGTATTATATTTAGTAATTTGTGTAATATATATGTCTTTAATTGGGGAATTGTATTTCATTATAGATTAGTTTTATTAAGGCCTATATATTCAATAAATGTATAAGGCAGTTTATATTATATTATGATTTATAAGAAGGGATCAATAAGTTTGTAGCCTGACATGATTATTAACTGAATTTTGATTAGAAATTTTCACTCTTTAGTATTTTTGATACATGTGATTAATGGAAAAATGGAATAATCTCCTTCCTTGTTTTAAAAATGGAATAATCTCCTTCCTTGTCAATGTAATTAACATTGACAAGGAAGGAGATTATTTTGAAAAGTAATTGTTTGTTGTGCTGTTTTTTCACCATTAGGCTACAAACTTATTGATATACGTATGTATGTATAGAAATATGAAATCCTCCATTTTCTTGAGGCATCAACATTTATCATCAATTAATAAATAACAAGTCATTTATTAATCATAAAATTCAATAATTTAAGATATATATGATAGTATTTACTTTTTTGTTGGGTTGTTGATAATAGCAAAAATTTGTAAATGCATCAATTTTGAAGGAATAATAAATCTGGTTAGCAGCTCTTGTTCTATAAGCACTGGCATCTAGTCAAAAAGCTGTTCTATCTGGCCTTGTTCTTACATTCAAGAGTGAAGCTCTCATTATGTTACTGTTAGCAATATATCAATCTAAAAACATATCCATTAATCACATTAGTGAAAAAGCATATTTTAATTGTTTTGTATTTATAAAAATGATCTACAGTTTTTGATATTTTGTGATAACAAGTCTATAGAAATCTGTGCATTGTAATAGAGACAGTATTTACTAATAAAATAGATTAGGGGAGACTACTCTATAATTAGCATTTAATATACTTGTAGTTATCTCCTTTAAGAAATTGTATCATTATAATATACATTTTTGAGGTGAGTATAAATGCAGACCCCACACTACTATTATTACTATATTCCTTGCGAGTTTTTCAGATTAGTTTTAACTTGTGACTTTTCACAGGAAGTCTGACTGAAAGTCTCATGAGTTTTCCCTGACTCGTTCAAGTATTCTGGATGGTCCTGTGATCATCAGTTCCTACAGTCTCTTTTCCAGGCTTTTGGGGACCATTCCAACAGCACCAACTACAACTGGTATTGCCATCACCTTCATGTTCCACAGCTTTCTCAGCTTTCTGGCAAGATCCAGGTATTTGTGTATTGTTTCGCTTTCTTTTACTTCCACTCTGTGGTTTGCTGAAATGGCAAAATTCACTTGAGGACAAATTCTTTTCTTTTTGATAATTAATAGTTGGCTTGGTCTTCAGACAGGGAGTGGGCATTTTATTTGTATTTTAATATCCCCCCAAACATTTTATGCATCTCATTTTCAAAGACAGATTTTTGTTTGTGACTATACCGTTTGTTCACATAGTTAAATTTTAATCTTTTACTCAATTCGCAATGAATCATCTTTCCTACTCAGTTGTGCCTAGTCTTGTATTTTTTTGTACCAATTTGTTGCAGTCTGTTATTATATAATTAACCATATCATCTCTGTCATCACATAACCTACACTTGCTATTGTTCTGCATATTATCTCTTATTATTAAGTTGCAAAAAGTATAGTTGGCGACCATAGTCGATGGTGACCCGAAAGCTCTCTTTTCAATAGCTACTACACCTCAGTGTAGAGGAGGGTGCTACTCCTTTTCCTGGATTGCTCTATTTTACCCTTGAAATGTACCTTATAATGCTGAGTGTTAAGCAAGGAAGTATCAAGTAACATTTTTTGAGTCTTTGGTATAACTTGACCTAAGATTGAACCCCGGTCTCCTGGACTATTGGTGAACACTCTACCACTAAGTCAATGGGCCGGGCCATTGACTTAATGATTCGAGTGTTCACCAATGGTCTAGGAGACCAGGGTTCGATCCTAAGTCGAGTCATACCAAAGACTCAAAAAATGGTACTTGATGCCGCTTTGCTTAACACTAAGCACTATAAGGTGAGGATCAAGGGTAAAGTGGAGCAATTCTGGGAATGGAGTAGTGCCCTCCCCTATACCTCAGTGTTGTAGCTATTGAAAAGGGAGCCTTTGTGTCACCCTTGACTAAGGTTGCCAACTTTACTTTTGACTTATTAAGTTGCGAATTGGACTAAAAATTACTGTATTGTGATATTTTTAACAATATTGTATGAACAAAAATCTTGTCACAGTTTTTACTGTGATATGAGAACAAAACCATACATGTTGGAAGAAATGAAAGAAAGAAAAAGAACAAAAGCAATTTCCTTACATATTGTCTTCCTTTGTTTGTTTTTCTAACTCAAGTTTTTGAATTAGTTCTTCACTGTTATTCTTCATATCCTTTATAATATCTTCATTCAATCTGATTGTTTCCTGCAACTGAAAAATATTTTGGAGAAACTGATATCCTCTTGAAAAATAACTATCAATAATTAACTTAATAAATTCCATGGAAATGCCATTTATTAATACTCATTTGTAACTATGTACCTATCTACCTACCTCCCATTTGTGTGTATCATATTTTCAGTTATAAATGTATATAAGAAATTAAGTGAAATGTCTAAAATATGCTGCTAAAGAAAATGGGATGGTAGTAAGGGTTTGTTATTTCAGTTTCATTGGTCTAATGGGTAGAGTGTTCGCCAATGGTCCTGGGAAACCTTGGTTCAATCCCAGGTTGAGTCATACTAAAGACTCAAAAAATGGTACTTGATACCTCCTTGCTTAACTCTCTGCACTATAAGGTAAGGATCAATGGTAAAGTGGAGCAATCCAGGGAATAGAGTAGTGCCCTCCCCGGTGTAGTAGCTGTTGAAAAGGAGTCTTTGGGTCATCCTTGACTAAGGTCACCAACTTTACTTACTTTCATTTCAGCTTCATCATAGGTTAGAGAAAGAGAAAAGAGGAGATGTAGATAAATAAGTAGATTGATTTTCATTTAACTTGAGTTCATAGATATCTTTTATTTTACTTATTTCATTTTTGACCATATATAATTTTTCACATGCTTTTTTCTTCTTTTTTATATTTTGCTATTTACTATAGGCCAAAAAAGTGAACTGAGTAACTTTTAAACAGGACTACTTCAGTTCAAATACTGGAGTTATCTCTACACAGTACTGAGTTATTATTTCATGAAGTTATGAAAAAGAGGGGAACTTATTTCATAATTCAACATTATATTATATTGGAACCTAGCAAGAGAGAGTTAAGGTTAGATGTTATGCTCACTGACTATTGAAGATCAAAAGGGAAATAATTCAATTATAAAATTCTTGATTGAGGGTTTATTTCTTGTTCCTTGTTTTAATGAGTGTCAAGAAAAACATCTGGAAGATGCATCCATCCATATCATCAGTGATGTAATCCTGGGATGCCTAGGGGTTTCGGGTTTTCAATGTTATACTCTTTCACTTTAGTGACCATGCTGGTGCTGATCAAACACTTACTTATGGCTGGGTAATGAGCTCTATGACATCAACAAACTAATGTGGCCACCTTGAAGCTTTTATAATGTGTACAGCCAGTGAAATCTCCAATCAAGTGCATCTCTAGGCTCTCTCTTCCTCACAAGAAAGGAAGAACTCAAGCAATTGGTTTCCTCTTCCTCCAGAGAAATTGAGAAGCTTAGAAATATTTTTTGGCTCTCAGAATAAAAAACAAACTGTTTGAGAACATGGTATCAAATATTGCATCCCAAATGTGAGAAGAAAGAAAAGATATCCAAATATAGCCATCAATGGAGAAAAAAAAACCAAAACTTGTGTCTACTTGTTGCCCACTACCATCATCCTAGTACTGAATTTCATATTCTGAAAAAAATTATCTAATTTCAAATATCTTGTGTTTTTTTTTGGATGGAAACACCTCCCCACCCAAAAAAGAATAGATATGTATACAAGTAACTTGAATTAGTTTATGATATTAAGATACTGTGTTACCAAAAATAAAAGGGTTTTCGTATGGAATATCCTATCCTGAAAACAAAAAATAAAACAAGAAAAAATAGCCATAACATACAATCTTGCAATATTACATACAAGCTGTAATGTTATCTATTTTGAATTGTTACCTTTGTCTTACCTGTTTTATTTTCTCATCTTTGTTCTTTATTTGCTGCGTTTTCATTTCCAAATTACTTTTTAACTCCTTCTGTTTTAATTTCCAATATTTTCTGGAAACAGATCAAATGAACATGTGAAGGGTTTAAAAGTTAACTCATTATTATGTACTAAAATATTCAGACTAGTTTAGGTTGTCATCAAGTGGAGCTTCAAATGTTCCTTTCTAATCAAAGGCTACTATATAGTGTTTTTTTTTAAATTCTAGATCTACTGAGGAGATTATCAGAGCATAGTATGTTTAATCAGTCTTTCAATCAAATATGATATGTTGCTCTCTTTTATCTTAACTTAATTTCATGGGATTGGTGATTTCTTTTTTCCCTCCATACATGATTTCTAACTGCTTACTTGCATAATCTCTCCATAGATTATGGGCTTTTGATGCTTTACAAGCTGGATTTAATAGTTTTTATTCAAGATTCCAAGATATTTATCTCATATCACGCACCTGAATAAAACTGGAAGGTTCAACAAATAAAATGTGACTTTAATGACCAAATTGAGAACATTAGTCTGATTGCTCTGATAAAATAAAGTGGGAATTCTTCCAAGCTTTAGCTGTGTCAGTTCTACTCTATGGTTGCACTGTTTGGCCTCTTATGAAATTCTTGGAGAAAAAAGTTAGATGGAAACTATAAAGTTATATGGAAACTATATGCTGTGAGCTGTTTTGAACTAATCCTGAAAGCAGCACCTAACAAAACAACAGCTGTATGACTACTTACTTCCCATCTCACAAACTATTCAAATATGCAAAAAGAAGATGGCTGAATAAAGTATGTAGCATTGACAGAAGAATAGCATAGTGTGCTTGCATGAAATATAGTAAAAATTTTGCCATTACTTTTTGTGAGTAACTCTCTAACACCTAGTTTCTATGGTACTACTTCAAAGGAGATGGCAGAAAGTAGATGTTAGAATTGAAGTCATTAACCTTATGCTCTTGGGCACCACATGGTATGTTGATCTTTTTGCATCACTGACTACCTTTGATCAATGTTTTTATTTAATTTCATCTAATACTACCACTGATGTTTTTAATTCTTAAAATTCTTTGGGTGTACCATTTTTTCCCTGTTTCATTAGCATTCCCACTCAAAAATAATTTCATTTCTAAATTCACAAACTTAACATGCTCCTGAATAAATTTAATTAATCATTATTTAAGTCTTCAATTTTGAATTTATTGTACCAGTTATATATTACAATCAAATTATATTGAATTTTGCATCTGAATAGTTTATCTTTTTTTAAATATTAATCCACCCACCAGTATCTTTTATAAGTTATTTATTAAAAAGTGCATTTATCAGACAAAAGACAATAAAATAAAAGTTTGATAGTTATTAAGATAGTTTTGATGGGAACTTGTAGTTTTTAGTTTATTTAATTCATTTTGTGAATTGTCTTAAATAGGAATTATTTATTATTATTCTGATTTTTTTTAAAAGTCTGTAAATTTTTCCTTGAAAAGTAAGTGGTGTGTAGAAGTTGAATGGATGTGTATGCTACAATAGATCTGAAATGACTACCCTGCTCCCCACCAAAAACAAAACCCAAAAAACAAACAACAAAACACATCATAGGCTTTTTATTCATTGGAAGTGGATCCAAAATAGGTTTCAAAAAATTTAAAAATCAAATATCCAACCATCATACTGGACTACTAAGAATTTTTGACCAATCATATAGACTCTTGCTTCTTTTGGTTATTTTAGAAACAGCTTAGTGACCCACTGAATAGGAAAAAAATCCAATACCAAAGATCTTTCCTAAAAGAAGCAGTATACTGATAGCTTTAATTTCATTGCATCTTTGTTATTCCCTTATGATAAAAAATAGTTATTTATTGATTTTTTTATCATTTCTTTCTTTTAGAGCATCCTTACATTAATCAACCTAAAAATAACATACAATTTAACGAGGTTGCATGATATTCAGGCTCTTCTAATTTGAACAGTGACCTTAAGGAAAAAAAATTAAATTCCTAGTTTTAATATCTGCAACATATTTTGTAGATACAAAGACTGATGAATATATGAAATGACTTCTATTCTCAGCCAAAAAAAATTTAACCAGTGACTGTTAGAGGGTATTACTAAAGTAATAGAGCCTAGATTTAAAGAAAATGCCTGAAGACATTATTCTTTTTAGTCGCATCCTGATCTAGAGACAAGACCTTTCATCCCCTGCATATTTTGAGTGCATTGAACATGATACTACTTTAGATATACAGCTTAATACATTTGGCACTGGAGGGTGTTGTCAATAATGTGTTTTGCTTGGTTCTTTGGGGAGTTTTGGGTCTTCCAACATCATACTCCCCTCACCAAGTAAACCCTATCAGAGATGATCTGTCTCTGATATGTCCTCCAGTTTATACAAAAGTGGAAAGAAAAAATTTGGCTATTTATTTATTTATTTGGATGTTTATAGACCACTTATCCACACTTCTGACTGGTTGTTGCAAACAACCAGTCAAGTGCATGGTACTGTATATTTTAATGATCTGTGAGGACATTAGCACTTTTTTTAACATATGGATTATTCGTAATTATTCATTTGCATAGCTCCTATCTTCCTGTCCAGTATATAGCTCTCACTGGACCAGAGTGCCTGGTTTTGTGAGTTTTTTCCTTGTTCCTCCCACCTCCAAAAAATTCCCCTCCATACAAATTCAACAATATAGTATGTAGTACTTTGTTTGTAAAATAATGCTTAAACTATGCGTTTTAAATGTAAAGACACGCTTACTCTACTGTAAACCCAAATTGATTTTAAAGACTCTCTCTGTCCAAATGTCAGCGAACACGACAGAATGTTTCTGAATCTCTTCTATAATATAATTTAAAAATTCTTAAAGCCCTAACAGTAGTTTAGAAGAAAAAGTAAAAGCCTAAAACACCGAATGCCACCCCATCCCCCCCCAAAAAAAAAGAGAAAAAAAAAATTAACTTCCCTCCCCACCCCGGAATAGAACAGACCGTCTCCAAAACTACCTAAAATTCAATAGTAAGTAAACGTTAAATGAAGAAGAAACATTTGAACACACGAGCCAACAGAGGAAGAAATGTATCAATATTGGTCAGTATGTCTTTAAGTCCTATTAATTTAAAATGCTGAATTTTTACAAAATGTTATGCTGTATTTTGTTTGTAAAATAATGCTTAAACTATGCGTTTTAAATGTAAAGACACGCTTACTCTACTGTAAACCTAAATTGATTTTAAAGACTCTCTCTGTCCAAATGTCAGCGAACACGACAGAATGTTTCTGAATCTCTTCTATAATATAATTTAAAAATTCTTAAAGAAAGCCCTAACAGTAGTTTAGAATAAAAAGTAAAAGCCTAAAACACCAAAAAAAAAAAAAAAAAGCATTTGTAAAAGCTCTATAATTCCTGAAGCCTACTAGGTTCCCAACGGTAGTATAGAGAAAAACTAAAAAAAAAAAAAGCCTAGGAAAATGTCCCAATACTGCCAAAAAAAAAATTCAGTACCAGTGAAAGTCTGTCGAAAGTACCTTGATCTTGGACTTTAACTAAGTTAAAACTTAAAAAAAAAAAAAAAAAAAAAAAAACTTCAATCAAATTTACCCCCACTTTTAAAAAAATTTTTTAAAAATTTTATATACGTACACATGGGAAGCAGCATGATGTACGTAAAGGTATTTGAATAAACCCATGGGCGACCAAACTCAATACCTAAACGGGTCCTGGACGTGAGTTTGACGACTTTACGCTCAGGATCGTTAGTTCGATCGGGGAACTACTGCTGCTCCTCTATAAGAGTGGCTTCTATAGAAGAGAATAAAACAGCCATCGAAAGATAACCATGACCCACACTCAAACCACATACACAAACCGCATCGCTCTTCGCGCGGGTAAAAAAGGAGCGCGTCCTGCTGAGGTTGGAGCCCTGGCCTCAGTGTTCGAAAAATCAGCTACAGAGCTCAAACAATCAAAACTACTAAAATGCAAGCAAACACAACAACGAGCCACATTTAACGTAAGAACCTTAAATAGAATAGGATATCTACCAGAGCTAATCGCATCGGCCGAAGAACATAAGATTGACATAATATGCATACAAGAACACCGATACACGCACACCGAAGATATCAAATATCACGAAACTGGCAATGGGTGGTCGCTCGTCACCGTATCCGCATGGAAAAACTCTGTCAACGCCGCAGTAGGAGGGGTAGGATTACTTATAGGACCAAGAGCATTAAAAACGCTAAATAGCGTTGAGAAAATAAAACCTAGAATGATGGCAGCTACTTTTAACGGCAACCCCAGAGCGACAATCATCTCATGCTACAGCCCCACCAATGTTAGTGAAGAAACTGAACTAGTCACCTTCTACGATGAGTTATCCTCATTAGTGCGTAGCATCCCGAAACACAACATGTTAGTCATTGGCGGAGACATGAATGCCCAAATCGGGAAAAACGGAAACAACAAATACAGCCTCCACAACACGTCAAATAGGAATGGGCAACATCTAACAGATTTCATGATAGAAAATAGATTAGCATGCCTCAATACAAACTACCAAAAAAGGGAGGGAAAACTATGGACATACACGTACACAAACAATACTAAAGCTCAGATAGACTACGTCCTTATAAACAAGAAATGGAAAAATAGTGCAATGAACTCTTTTGCATACTCCTCTTTTGAGGGTGTGTCCACCGATCACCGAATAGTCACGGCGAAAATACGGTTAAGCCTACGAAAAAACGCCAAACAAACAGCGACCACCAAACACTATGACTGGGCCCTATTAAACAACAGAGATATAAGAGATAAATACGTATTAGAATTAAGAAACAGATTCGAAACACTACAAGAAAAGACGGAAAAAAAGTACACCAAACGACGAATATGAAAATTTCGTCAATACACACCTCGAGGCAGCAGCGAAATGCATTCCAACAAAACTCAAAACTAAATATAGAGTCCCTTGGGAAACTTTAGCGGTGAGAGAAAAACGTGCACTAGTGAAAACAGCCTCCAAAAACTATCGAAAAAACCCAACAAACACAAATGCCTTAAAACTAAAAACAGCACAATATCAATTAGCAGGCGTATATATAAAGGAACAGACAGAATACATTCAAAATCAGATAGATAAGATTAGAGACTCGGTGGAAGATAGACAATCTAGGATAGCCTGGCAAACAATAAACGAAGTGAGTAGAAGAAAGAACACAGCCAAAGCAAAACTGAAAGCAGCAAACCAACAAGAAAGAATAAAACTGTGGAAACAGCACTTCGAAAACTTACTAGGAAACCCACCGAAAATAACACATGAACCAATCACCAGAATAATTAGCAAACAATTAGACATTAAACTAGGACCGTTCACACAAGAAGAACTCGACTCGGTTCTCAGAAAAATTAAAAATAGGAAAGCTGCAGGGCTGGACGAAATTCCCCCTGAAGTATGGAAGACCAGACAATTCGATGACATACTGCTCCGACACTGCAACGCAGTATACAATCAAAATCCGATAGATAGATGGATGAAAGGATGTATACTCTTCTTCCCTAAAAAGGGGGACCTCGGATTAGCCAAAAACTACCGAGGCATAACACTTACATCCATAGCAGCCAAAATCTACAATGCCCTACTACGAAACCGCATAGAAACCAAAATCGACAACATACTTAGAAAAAACCAAAATGGCTTCCGAAGAAATAGATCCACGACCTCACAAATATTAACCATCCGTAGAATCCTTGACGGTGTACGGGCAAAAAACCTACAAGCGACATTAATTTTTGTCGACTTTACCAAGGCTTTCGATTCCATTCACAGAGGAAAGATGGAACAAATCCTACTAGCGTACGGCATACCTAAAGAAACCGTAGCGGCAATAACGATTCTCTATAGAAACACTAAAGTAAAAGTACGATCACCAGATGGAGACACAGAATACTTCGACATTGTAGCAGGAGTACTACAAGGGGACACGCTGGCTCCGTACCTCTTTATCATTTGTCTAGACTACGTACTTAGAACATCGATTGACAAAATCAAAGAGAATGGCTTCGAACTGACGAAGAAAAGAAGCAGAAGGTACCCCGCAACAACAATTACCGACGCCGACTACGCCGATGACATAGCGATACTGGCAAATACACCTGACCAAGCCGAAACACTACTACATAGTTTGGAACGAGCAGCAGTAAACATAGGCCTCTATGTTAATGCACACAAAACGGAATATATGTGCTATAATCAAACGGGGGACATCTCCACTCTAGAAGGAACCCCTCTTAAACTAGTAGACAAATTCACTTACCTAGGAAGCAGCGTAGAATCAACTGAAAAGGACATCGAAACGAGGTTAGCGAAAGCATGGACAACTATCAATAGGTTATCGATTATTTGGAAATCAGACCTAACCGATAAAATGAAACGCAGTTTCTTCCAGGCAGCGGTCACATCGATACTGCTATATGGCTGCACTACATGGACGCTAACGAAACGGCTGGAGAAGAAGGTATACGGCAATTATACAAGAATGCTACGTGCAATCTTAAACAAGTCCTGGCGGCAACACCCCACAAGACACCAACTGTACGGCCACCTGCCCCCTATCACGAAAACTATTCAAGTTAGACGAGCCAGACATGCAGGACACTGCTGGAGAAGCAGGGACAAACTCATAAGAGATGTACTCTTATGGACCCCCACATATGGCCGTGCAAAAGCAGGACGACCAGCACGAACATACATTCAGCAGCTATGTGAGGATACGGGATGTTGCCCTGAAGACCTACCTAGGGCGATGAACGATAGGGAGGAGTGGCGAGAGAGGGTCAGGGATATCCATGCTACCAGCGCGATATGATGATGATGACTTGAGCCTTAAACTTATTTTCATACAGGCATATTTAATCATTTTACACTACCAACAACTGTTTCATAGCCAGGTACGGCTATGTGTGAAATGTACATGTAATGTTCATATATATATAACAGAGAACATAGGAATCTCAAAACACGAAAAACACTTACGACTTCTTTGTTCAGGTACGAAACTTTTTATTACCTTTGAGTTTAAAGGTTTTTTGACATAAGGAGAGAGATACACATTCTTCCTATTCTGGCTTTTTCATCTGCCCCCCCCATCTCGTGTGACACCTGCCCAAGGCCTCTGTGAGCAAGTGAAAGTCAACCCTTCTCGTTCTGTGTCCAGCTCTCAACTCAACTAACTTTCTTCAAAATTCCCCAAATCCTCCGTGCGCTTCCGGTGCGTGACGTCATTTTCACTTGCTAGCACCATTTCCCATCTGGGCTATTGTGACATCTCAGAGTGACATGTTTGTTCTGTGCGCACGTGAACACCTCAAGTTTGCACCTAACCCATGTGCTGAGCTGAAAGGTTCTCAGCCTAACTAAACCCAAAGGCATAAAACGAAATCCCTCGGCCATTATATTACACAACTAAGGAACTCTCTCAAACTTTCATATCTCTTACAAACTTCATACATATGTGCACGATAAAGAACTTTTCTACATGCACACCAGCTTTCACTCTTTTTAAATTTCATTTCTGTATTTTCTTTTCTATTTAATTTGCTCAGACAATAAAAATATGTTGAGTTGTACTTATTGTTCTTATATTCACTCTTGAGAGGAAACAACATTTCTCCAACCATAATCCTTTTACTAAATGATATCCCTGACGTCAAACACAGAACCTATTTATATTGAAAGCCTACAACAAAATATGTGATTGTACTCAACTTATGTATAATACTTTCACAGTGTAAAACACACTAGAGATTATAAGAAATTAAAAGTAACAACATTTTCTCCTGTTGTAGTTAGGATATGAAACACCTATGTAAATGATGACAGTATAAGTGAGTATCAACTAAATATCCTGTCAAGATTATAAAAAGCTCTTACTTTTTATTCTTTTCCATCCTCAAATTTTTCTGAAAATACATAAAAACAAGGAATGAAAGGAACATTTTTTTTTCAGAATAATTGTACATTAATGACTTCAAAATAAGCATGATTTAAAAAAATGAACAAGAACATATCTGTATCACACACACACACACACACACACACACACACACACACACACACACACACATATATATATATATATATATATATATATATATATATATATATATATATATAATAAAATAGAGAAATATTTTGATACAATAAGCAATGTCTGTTTCAGCACCTGCTCTACTTGCCACCATTATTTTGAAGTTTGTAATTTTTTTCAGTGATGCATATTGAACTCTGTGTTAGATTTGCAAGGTTTGTAAAGCTTTTCAAAGCCAAATTAATATTTTTGAAACAGTTCTATGAAGAAAATGAGATTATTGCTTAAGTATTCAGATGTCGACTTTCCTCTTGATTTAAAAAGAGTCCTTTGACTCTAATATGAAAAGTATGTCTTTTCAAGGACACTTATCTACCTGTCTAGAATAGAGGATAGTATTGGGGATTATATGTTTTGACAGAGGCCTCGAACTCTTCCAATGTTTTGTTAATGTAATGTCAACAATATTTAAACATAGTGAATATTATTCATAATCATTACAAGCCAAAAACTATGGGAATATTGTAGCTTGTTATTGTCTTATTGGAAGCTTTGTAGTAGGGAAGATATTTTGTTGAATCCTCACTCTCCAAGGATCAATGTTAACATTACTATATCTGTGATATACTAACATTGAACAAAATGGTTGGAATAACAGAATAAACTCATTTATGCATACAATATACACACCAGTGGCATAAAAAAAAGAGAATAAACTGTTAAAACTATACTTATATTGTTCCATGAAACTGACAGTATGTTGGAAGTATACAAAATGGAAAAAGGCTTTTGTGATGAGTGTAGATAATATGACCATGTGACTTTACTGCTCCCTGGCAGGGTTAGAGATAACATCTTCGCTGTTCGAAGAACAGAGGCAAATAGAGGTTGAGAACGGGTTTCTGACTGTCATGTGGTATTCTATGAGTGCCAACTTGACATGTTAAATTAACCCAGAGAGATAATTATTCATTGTTTTCTTACAGTTTCTTTAACTTTAGAAAACAAACATTCTTTTTCATGCTCAGATATTCACCATACTTATCAGTGATATTCATTTTTTGTTACTAATTTTAAAAATTTTTCTTGGAAATTTGATTTTACAATCAAGAAAATGTACCGATAGCATAAAGAGAAAATCCAGGGAAAAATGGGAAATATTTATGACTGACGATTCATAGTTTGTTACTATCAAAATAATAGCAGTTACCTTCAGTTCATCATTCTTTTTCACTTCTTTTTTGGCTTTGTTTTTGGCTGAAACAAACATGGAAGAGATCTTTCGCAAGTAGTTTTGGGTTGTTTCTATATCCAAGCAGATTTTATTCTTCCATTCTTGTTCAGATTCTACAATCTGCTCTGCTAACTACAAAAGAATTATTCAAATAAAATGAATAAATAATGTACACAATTTTTTAAACAAATAAGTTATATCTAAATATCTCTAACATTCATTGACAAAACATAAAACTAAGGTGACATTAATAGAAGTATTTGATATTACATGTATCTTACTTCCTTGTAAGTGGCTGAAACTGGTTCCCTTTTTTCTTTCTTTTTTCTTTTTTAGTTGGAGAAAGCCAAAAACTCCTTAATTCATGTTGTTTGTTATTTTTTTTTAGACTTCTCTTTTCTTTTGTTTCTTTATTCTTTTCTTTTTTCTTTCTTTCTCTTTCTTTGTCTGTGGTGAGAGTTAACTCTTTTCTTTCTTTTCTTTCTTGTCTTCTTTCTTTCTTTCTTTCTTTCTTTCTTTCTTTCTGTTCAAACCTTTCCTTGGGAAAGCTACTAAACGAATTGGTAACTTCTAGTCAACTTGTTTCAACTCAAAAAGCTCCAAGCCAGCATCTCTCTGAAATTGTTTTTTGCTTGACCTAAAAGTGAGTTTCAACTCAAAATCTCCAGGCCTACATCTCTTAGAAACTTATTTGTTTCTCTGCTAGACCATTCCAAAAACTTTGGCTACAAGCTATCTCCAGTATATTTTCAAATTTGGACGGATTATCGTGGAAAGAGGCTGAAATTTTACTTCTTTCTCCCACTTCCAAAAAAGAACCCTTCACTCTTCCCCCACCACAATAGCAGCAGCAAACCCACTGCTTTGGCCAATCTGATAACAATAAGAACAGCCCTGTTCCTTTCTACCACCCTCTTGGTGGGTGAACAAAAATACTTTACAATTCACTACTCTCTAGTTAGAATAGCAAACCGTTGGTCTTCTCTCAGTGAACAAGTCTTTCTCCAAAAAAATCTTTTACAATATCAATAATTCATTTATTTAAAATAAATGCTGGACGAACATTCTCTAAGTGTAGTCATTACAGAACTTTCCCCTGGATTTGTAGTTCAGTTTTAATATGAAACTGTGGCACCATAGTAAGCAAATTTGAACTCTAGTTGCACTGTTAAGTTCACTTCCAGACTAATACCGTGAGGAAAGGTATGGACTCCCTTTCCCCCAGTTTTGGGCTAAATATTACCACTACTATTCTTCTACAAGGATAGCATTTGCATTAAATGACCCACAAAAGTTGGTAAATCATTAACCCAAACCAAACCGGTATAAATAGATTAAAAAACAAAAGAAAAGAAAAAGAGAGTTAAGAAGTGGGTTTAAATACAAAATACCTTACCTTTGCTCGAAGATCGGAGATGGTCTTTTGTGTAATCAACTGGCAGGTGAGAACTCGTTCTTTTAGCAAATGTGTTTTTAGCTTGGTGTATTTTAGTTGTTCAGAATTCTCTGGATGCATTAACACAACAGTCGTTTTATTTTCCTGGGATAAGAAATGAACTAACTATAAAACTATTTTACACTTATATATGCATGATAGATTTTTTAGTGTATTCATGTAATGTGAAGATCATTAAATAATCTGCCCTTGTTTAGAACCTGTTTTGGTTTGGTTTGGTTTGGTTTGGTTTCTTTGTTTTAAGGATAATAATAAAAAGTGAGAGAAGACGGTACCAAGAAAAGTAAGGAGGAGATAGAGAAGAAAAGAGAAGAGACAAAAAGTGTCTGTAGTGATATGGTGTGATAAATAATGCATGATATAAATACAATAATACAAATACAATTCATAGACCATTAAGTTCCACCCAGCAAGAAATCCAAATGACAATTCTTGTAACATAACAATTAATGTGTAAATAACTCAAAAAAGAAAGTACAAAAAAAGGAAGGAACATTGTGTGTGTATGTGTGTGTGTATGTGATTGAATTGAAATATCTACTCGGCAATATTCTTTTGGTTATTTTGGCGGTGGCCAGTTATTTATCAACATTCCTGCAATTCATGAAAGCAGTCAGGAGTGTATTATATGGACTGGATATTTCACCTGTGTTCAGCTTTTGCTTATGTGCACAGTAGGCCAGACCCTTGAATGTAGCATGTTTCTGGACGGCAGAAATCAGCATTTTCACTTTACTGCATACTGAGTGGAAGATAACCATTGTTGTATTTTCCCTTGTTGCTAAGGCTACTAATTGTGTTGCCTCTCAGTAACATTCTTGCTGAGTCGGCTGGGGCTGTAGAATATACCGACTGCTTCTCTGCAGAGGGATAAGACCTCTCCCCCAACGAGTGTCTTCGATATGACACTAAATGATCTGATGGTGAGGTTCCAGTAATGCTGGAGCTTTGGGGAATGCAGAGTACCCCTTCATTGCCATTGCTCCCAGGTTCACTCTGGCCCTGAGTGGTAGCACCTGATAGGGTCCTATATATAGGTAAAATAGAACTAAACTGCGTACATATGCTGAACTGAATGGTTTGAATTAGAACTGTTTGACTAAACGGAATAGTCTGAAATAGAAATGTTTTTGACAAACTGTGTACCTATGCTAAACTGAAATGTTTGAAATAGAACTGATCATTTGTATAAAAATGGATTTGGCATTAAATAACCTAAAAAGGTTGATATGCCATAAAATCCAAGCTATCAAGCAAGCAAGCAATTTTCAGGAAATTTCATTCTGGTGGTAAGGCCAGATAATCCAACATGACAAAGAAAAAAGAGGTGGGAAGAACAGATACAAAGAAAAGAAATAATACATTTGTATATACATAAAATATGTTTGTGCATGTAATATATTTTGTTAAATATAGCATTAATTTCATAACTTTTAGGTTTTATCCTGCTGGCCAGCAAGTGAGTGCTTTTTGATTTTTAAAACGTTTTTAAATAATTATCTGTTATATATATATATATATATATATATATATATATATATATATATATATATATATATAACGGATAAATAATTATCAAAAACGTTTTATAAATTTTATAAAACATTACATTTATATATATTATCGTAACTAGAAGTTACTTCTTACGTGGTGCCTTCAATAAGTTTCCAGACTTTTTTTTGTACAGGCATTTAAAATTGTTGTAGACTCTTGAAAATTCACTATGTTATTGCTATACATCTTATGAGATGACTGACCAATCTTTATGATTTCAGGTTCAAATCAACAGCTACAGCAGCAATTGGAATACACCCTACTAAAGCCTGATTGTCAGAGCTGGTGAATTTCAAAAATACAATCTGGACATGAGGGTACTTTAGAAGAAAGATATGCAATAAAATTCTGTTTTAAACTTGGAAAAAATGCCACAGAAACGTATGCAATGCTTCAGACTGTTTTTCGACCATCTTACATGAATCGAGCATCAGTTTTTGAGTGGCATAAGAGATTCAAGGAAGGCAGGGAGTCTGTGAGGGATGATGAGAGGTGTGGGAGGAGTAAGGAAGTCAATACACCAGAGTTGATTGGCCAAACGGTTAGGCTTAGGGTTACTATGTTGAGGTTTTAAGGAAATTCAGGAAGAGATTCCGTCGGAAGAGATTCCGTCGGAAGAGGCCAGCACTCTTCAAATCGGGTCAGTGGCATTTCCATCTGAACAATGCACCAGTCCACATCTCCATCCTTGTCACAGACTATTTGACCAAGATGGGCATCAAGACAGTTCCTCACTCTCCCTATAGTCCAGACTTTGCTTTCTTTGGCTTTTGCTTATTCCCTAAGCTCAGAGTCTGTCGTTATGAGACAATTCAGGAGATAAAAGAGACTGTGACAAAGGTCATTGACACGCTCACACAAGAGGACTTCCATGGGGCCTTCCAGAAGTTGTTGGAACGATACAACAAGTGCATTGCAGCTGGAGGAGATTACTTCGAAGGGGACTAGAGTTTCATGTGTGTACTATCAATAAAAGTGCCCATACGAAAAAAGTCTGGAAACTTTTTTAATGATCCTCGTACTTTTTTCCGCCACTGGAAGTTACTTTTAACCTGACTGCTATTGACAACCTAAAATAGTATATATTTATCAGCATTTTCGTCAAAAAGATACTTAGGTGGCCACAGGAGCCAAGGATTAAAGTGTAGTGTGACCTTTGCATGATCTAGTTTACTCCATTAACTCTTTCCCTTGTCCCGCTCTTCTGCTGAACGTTCACGCTCACTCATGATCCCGCTCAATCGCGGTTGACCCAGTCTGGAAGCTTAAAACGTTTTAGTTGACTGTGATTCCACTTACCTGCCAAGGAGGTCGAATGTTCAAGCCCCCTTGTGATACTGTTTAACCGCAGTCTATCCTACCAGGGGGCCGATCATATTTAAGTCCACAGCCGAAGTGCACTCATAATAGCTTGCAGCGATCCAGCCCATCCGCAGTCGACCCTGCTTGGTAGCTAAACACGTGCTAGCTTGCAGCCGAACCTGTCCTCCGCGGGCAATGTTCAAGTTCGCTGCTAAACTCGACCTCTACGTGTTACGTCCCAGATCACAGCCATTTCTGCCGACCGCAGACGATCCTCCAACCTGCAACCGATCCTACTGACCACTGAAACCAATTCTGCTGCCTGCCGATCACAATCCAGTTCGCAGCCGATCCTACCGACCACTGATCACGCTTCAGCCTGCAACTGTTCCTGCCGGGTGCCTAAAATGTTCCAGCTTGCAGTCGAACCGGTTTCCTCTGCTGACCTCGTTCCTGCTGACCCAGTCATTAGCTGACCGCACGACCACATTTATCTTGACTCTCTGGTGATCAAACTGTTCTTATTAGGGCAAGCATAATAGGAAGTCTTATCTTTACGACTGCAATTCGTCGTTCCAGTTCGGAGACGTTCCTGTCCTACCTGCTCTATCCAACAGCCTTGTACCAGACCTCAAGTCTACCAGCTCTCCAGTCCACCTGTGACAAATCTGCTCGGACTTTCATCTGCACTCCGAAGCCACGTCGACATATACCCGGTTAATTAAAGACTGAATAAACCGAGACATCCATCAATCCAGCCTCTGCAACATAAGCATCCACCTCTTCGACCGAGGGTGTCCTCGTGGTGTTTGAGGGTGTCCTCGTGGTGTAATGGTTAAAGCGATGAACTGCGGAATCGTAGTACGCGAGTTCGTACTCCAGTCGCGCTATTACGTTCACTTTCGGGCAAATACCCTTGGGAAAGGTATGAACCCCCTTATTCTCCCTCCAGCTATGGGTAAATAGTAGGACGGACTAGGTTCTTCAGCCTTGGTGAGGCAACTAGTCTAGGAGAAGGAAAACTCTGAATTCAAACCTGTTAAACTCCGCTTAAAAATTGACCTTGTGTCATATCCTGCCCGAGCGGAGGGGTTGGTAAATAGTACCTCTTCGACCGTCTTCAGATTCCTGACCATGCAGCTATACATATGACCTGCACCGAGCACTAAGACTATCCTGATCTTCTAGACTCGCTACCGCTAAAATTTTTTAGACAGTTGAGTCTACACCTTTCGACCGCACTGACAATTAACGACGCTGAGATGCAACAGCAGCGATTCTACACCCATGCAAACCTCTCGTATACGATTCGCTCAATAAAGACCTGGCCTTTTTAATCTTACCCTCTCGTCATTGTCATTTGTCTAGTCCGCTGTCAATCACATAATTTGCGAACGTTTGTGGGATCGACGTGTTTATTGGTTCTGCAACAATATATATATATATATATATATATATATATATATATATATATATATATATATTTGTTTTGTCAGAAAATGAAATGGTAACACCCAGAAAGTCGGTGCCAATTTGGACCTGGATACAGTATGTGCATTTGATTTGAGCACTGCTAATAAACCCTTTATTTAGAAATCTGTGTACGTATTTTTCTGTAGGACATATGGTACGGTGGATAAAGTCTTGGTGAGAAAATTGCTTCTGAATGAAATCATCTTGAGGTTGCATATTCAATCCTATCTATAAATAAGATAACAAAGAATTCTTACTATAGCTTCACACTTGTACCAGGTCACAGTTAACGGAATTAGAACAATCTACACGCGTGGATTAAATAAAGGGTTCAGTTCGAGGCTCTGCGTAGTATCCCGTGTTCGACAAAATACACCTGAAGAAGGCGGACGGACATATGGGTCGAAGACAATGACGATGAAGACAGTAGACCGAAAATTCTCCGTGATAAAAGTTATCAAGCTTCATTTCATAAAATTTGGCGAATAATAGCTATATTACCTGTTCGTTTGATCTTGAGTAAATTAGAGCATTTATTAAAGGTGTTGTGATTTTATCTAGAGGCACTCTAAAGTATCAGAGCATCTGATACCTCAGATTTGGCACAAGGCCGTATGTTGGCACTGAGTGAGAATCGGTCGCAATTGTAGGGAGACAAAAATAATTCTTCCTTGAGAATTGTGAGCGCTTCTTCCCTAGAGAAAAGTTTAAGGGTCTCAATTCTCCTGTGACTGACGAACCCGTAAGGATTGAGGCTCCTTAATTTTTCGTTTTTTGGTTCGACGACACAAGAAGCATTTTAAGTGTCTACTCATGGGGTGAATTGGATATGCTTTTTACCTTTGTTAGTTGAATAGGAAAAAGACCCTTGTCTCCCACTCCGGTAGGGTACTTTATTTCACCTCGCCATTGAAATGAAAACCAGCAAAGTTAGACTTTTGCGTTACCATTTTTACACTGTTCTTTTATAGATTGCTAGTTTATGGAATAATGCATTCCTTTCGTCTATTGGGACTTATTTGTTTATTATTGTTATACTTCTTACATGTTTGTTATATATGTCTATTGAATGTCTTAAATGCTTATATAAGTCCATTTCGTTTTTCCTTTTCGTCTATTCAGTGTAAGAGAATCAATGAATATACTAATGCTATAATCGGAACTTGGTGAATAGGAATGAAATTAAATATTTTCCTTAACATCCAATAGCCGGTATCATTCTAATGCTGGTATCATTGATTCCAGTACAATAGATATGCAAGGGTATCTTGTTAACTATTATCTCACGACGTATTTATTGTCTTTAAAACCGAATGTATCTGTAGAGAGAAAAAACCTTTTTGTAAATTGCATTTTGATTTTAGCATATTCAGTACTGACCAAAAGTTTGGGACCACATTGATTTTTTTCTCTAAACTTAAAAAAAGGAATCAGATTTCATATCTTTAAATAAATAACTTTTTTTTCTGTTGGCATGCAATTATACTTTATAGTTTAAATCAAAATGAATATGAAATAATTATAATTTCAATTAAAGGAAATTTATATTTTCTTTTCATCAAAGAATCCATTACGAGCATTTATTATAACAGAGCAAATTTTTGGCATCCTTTCGCGTAACTTGTAAAAGTATGTTAATTGAAATGATTCTCAAGTCGTGTGTAAATGTGTTAACAACTCTTACTTATTCTTAGGCAGTTCGCTTAGAACGTTTCGATCGATTTCATTCAGACTAGTACAATTGGTAAAAGATCCGGAGACTGCGGGGCCAAGTCCTCATTTGGAAAATTCCTATATCTTCCTGGGATTTTTGATAATTGGTACACAGTTTTGAGTTGTGCTTTGGATCATCATCTTGTTGCAAAACAAAATGTTGTCAAATAATACAAAAGAGTTGTACGTCTGCAGTATTGAATGATACTTTTTCTTTTACATAATGTCTTTAATTTGAACAAACTATCCAGCAATTTCACTACCAAATCATTCCCAAACCATTACAGCAGTATCACCATGTTGAATAGTTGGCACAACGCAATTTTTACTCATTCGTTCAGAAGGAGTTTGTCAGACAAACACGCTTCGTTTACTTCCAAAGAGCTCAAATTTGGACTCATCAGTCCATAGTACCTTTTCTTTAAAAGTTTAATCCTTGTGGTGCTTTATCCATTGTAATCTTTTCAACTTATTTTTCTTTTTTCATAGAGGTTTTTCAATTGACACACATTCTTTAAGCTGAACAGAAGGAACTCTTCTCATAACAATTCTTACAGATATTGGATGTTGATATGTAAAATTAAATACAGCAATTTGTTTGGGAACTGTTTTTCTTCTGTTTCTTAGGCTAGACATGATCAAGTGTCTGTCCTCCACAATAGATTTTACTCAGGGCCTTCCGACCTTTTTTTGTCAACATTTGCGCCGGTTTCTGCATGTCGTTGCAGGCAATAAAGCACCCCATTTTTTTTTATATCTGTAATATTCTTACAATTTGACACAGAATACACTTCTATAGAAAGAATTTCCACTTGGGCTCTTTTTTTCAATACTAATGTTTAGTTCTTGGAATTTTTAATGGTTTCTAAAAATTAATTTCAATCACACATTAGTCTTGATTGAATTGAACCTCTACCAAGCAGTTGAGTGGAAATATTTGTAAATTTCTGCCCCGCATTTTAGAAAAGGTATCAGGTTGTAACAAAGTTTTCAAAGCTTATGCAAATAAATTTATTATGATTGAAGAAAAAACTTTTGATTTTTTTATAAAGATTTTCATGTATACAATATGCAAATTAGCCTGTTTTTAGGAACTTAGAGAAACAATTCATAGTGGTCACAAATTTTTGGTTAGCAGTATATATATATATATATATATATATAGTTTCAATTAAGCAATGAAACTTACCAATGTACTGATGGTTTCTTGTAACTTGCACTGATTTAGATCTGATTCAGACGTCCAAGTTGATTCTGATCTAGTATCAAATTCTACAAGAGACGTGTGACTCAGACATGAATCGATATACTCAGTTTTGGCAGAGTCGTCGCCAGTATTTTCATCGCTTGTCAACTGATTCGTTTTTTCCGGGCTTTCAGAAAAGAAGTTGTCAATTAAAGTGTCCTGTTTTGGGTTGCTATGTAAAAACAAACGACTTTTAGCATTGCTGCTTTTGTTTTGGGTATTGTTACTTGAAAAGAAAGTGCGCTTCAGACACTCTACGGCCTTTTCCATTGTTGGAGACGCATTCGGGTGCTTCTCGAGAGGCTCATCAGACGTTCGGTAGTTATTATCAAAAGAAAACCCAGCGTCATAATCGACTTCTTTCTTTTCTGTCTTTTGCATGTCAGGAGTGTCCATAGGAAAAATAGAAAGGAGATATAGATATTTAGTTGGCTCAATAAGTTCCAGTCAGAATACAGGTTTGATTGAGGTTTAATTTGGGTTAAAAGTAAATCCCTTTTGTTGTCAGTAGCGATAAATTCATACTATTTGGTGTTGCTTGCATTCCATTGTATTTCTTTAAAAGTGTTTTGGGATTTTAGACATTTTTCCTTGTTATGGAGGTAAATTAATTTGATAGTTTGTTTTCAAGAGGGGTATGTGCTTAAAATCGCATTAACTTTTAGGTCCATTCACTCAGATTGAAAGTTATTCGTGATTTATTGGTAAATTCTTCAGCGTCTTCACCCTGAAACAGAAACACCAATAAGAAAGTTTTAACAGTTAAAGAAAAAGATGATCAGTTGTTATCAATAAAGATGTAGAGATGCTGGCAAATTAATCTGCCTAATTTGCATGAGTGTAAGAGCCGATATAAGTCTCTCAATGAGTATAACTAGAGAGAGCGGGATCAGCCATTGCTTCGTGCAAAGGCTTTTCAGCTGGCTGTCTAGCATTCGTGCCAGATGGTTAATTTCCTTGAGCCTCAGGGGGCCGTCTTCCTAGGGTTTAATCCTCCTTGGAGGAGTTAGGTTTATCGCCTGGGATCCGAGGCATTTTTGGAGCCGCCGGATGCGTCTGGACCACGGCCCTGCGCTCGGACCCACCAAAAAAGGCCTTGTGACACACTCGTCCGTCTGGTGGGACGCTCGTTAAATATCGAGCACCATCAGCTCCAGGGCGCCTTGGTTGGTGTAATGGTTAGCAAGCTAGACAAGCAAACCTACACGAGTGAGTTTGAGTCTCATTGGGTGCCCCATTCCAATGGACTTGTGCTGCATCTAAGCAAAGAGCTTAGTAAAGGCACGGCTGGACGACGGATGAGATCCGCTCCCATTCGAATTAGGCGCCAGGTTCGAGCTTCTTGAACAATTCTGAGTTCTCGCTCACTTGGCGGCTTGCACGGAACGCGTTGCCCCTTCTCAGCTTGAATTTCAAAGCGGGCCTGACAGACATGCCCGATTGTCCTCGCTTCGGCAGTGGCTTAGAAGAAATGGCTGAGCACGCTTCTACTACTGTGAGCGAGTTTGCCCGTTTTGGGATCACATCAGGGAGGGGATGAACCCACGCCACTCGTGCTGCTCGAAGTTGGTTACGTCGTAGACAACGTTTTACCTCCGTTTCAGAGTGAAAAGCGTGTGGTGGTTCTCGCGATCCTAGCTGTAGCCAGAATGGTGATTTGGACGACGCGAAAGAAGGGATTGTATGATAATGCAAACTTTTCTTATCGTGATCTGATATCGTTCTTTAGGCCTCTATATCGTAGAAGGGGGGATGGGAGGGCAACTAGACAGGGGATCTTTTCTTTCGTTTCCTTTTCTCTTTTGGTGTTTTTTCTCCCATCCCCATCACATTCTTGTAAATAAAAATCATTTCTGTAAATAAAATCATGCATTTCTTTCGTTTTTTTTTTAAGTGGGTCTTTTCACAGAGCGAATGTGGTATTTTGGTAGCCACAGCGTGTTTGGTGAAGGATGGTTGCTTATATATTGTATTGATGATTGGGTCGGTGAATGTGGCTAGCTAGGACCCCTTAGAAAATATATATATGGCATGACCGCTCAGGCCCTCAAAAACTCAGAGCTTTATGCTCCCCTTTGTAATCAAAGGAAATAAAAGAGAGCACAATCAGCTCCTGCTTCGTACAGAGGCTTTTCAGCAGATAGTCTGGCATTCGTGCCAGGCGGTTAATTTCCTCGAGCCTCAGGTGGCCGTCTTCCCAGGCTTTAACCTTCCTTGGAGGGGTTAGGTTTATTGCCTGGCGCCTGAGGAACCCCTCTTTAGGGGAATGCAGACGGGACTCGAGACATTTTTGGAGCCACCAGACGCGTTTGGGCCACGACCCTGCGCCCGGACCCACCTAAAAAAGGCATTGTGCCACACTCGTCCGTCTGGTGGGACGTTCATCAAATATCGAGCTCGGTTAGCAACTGACTAGTGCTAATCTTGCAGATCAAAACAAAAGATAAATCATTGGGTTTATTTCCTCGTTTTCGATGGAATTAGATTCGACTATAACACTCCTGTTTGCAATAACCGGTCATATAATTTGCTTTTAAAATATCATACCTTAATGTAGAAAGGAAATTTTTAGCCGCTCTAATTTCTTTTTTTCTTTCTGATACTTCTCCTTGTTGCAAAAACTGTATTTATCCAACTCCTTTACTATGAGCGGGGACTAAGGTTTATTTTTGAGTAGAGTAAAGCTGGTTTTAATTCAACGTTTTTCAGCTGTTAGATTTGTTGCTTAACTAAGAACTCTATCTGCCCTACTCTTTGCCAATAGCGGGGCGAGGGAGAGAGTAAAGAACAGATGGATTCTTGTTTTTCCAAGGACATTAGTGTGAAGTGAATCGCAAACAGCCTCGTCCTGGAATTGAACTGGTTGTCGATTCCATTTCTTATGACGATAACTACTACGCTAAGCGCACCTCCATGTCGCAAAAAGTGTAAACGCAACGAATAAGTAATAAACTAATATCTGTAACAATTTTCCAGCGGCTTGATTAAAAATTTATTGGATTTTTCCGAAAAAAAAAAATGGAGGAAAGAATAAGAAAGTGTAGCTATCTTTGTTAGATTCCCATTTTTTTTTTACGGGAGTCCATTTGTTTTAAAATTTGGAGAGATATTCGAAATTCAAATCACGTAAACAGATTATATCTAGTAATTAAATTACGCTATTTTTTGTTCGGGCCCAAATTCTGTGCAAAAAGAGGATGCCATAGTTAAGGCTATTTTTAGAGTTAAATTTCTGTAGCACTTTTCGCCCCACCCCCAAATGCTAGTATCATTAGGGAACGAGAAAAGAAAACTAAAGAAAACTTTTCTCGTTCCTCAATGATACCTGCATTAGAAAAATAAGGGTCTAGAAAATTTTTTTAAATCTCCAAAGATCTTCTCTCTTTTTCAATATATTGACATGAGGTAATGAAGAAATGCGTATGAGTTTAAAAATCAGTCTGTCGGCTAAACAGGTTTAAATATGATAATTACTTATTAAAAAATACAACAAACAAACAACACACACATGCAATCGAAATATGTATTAGAAGGCATATTTTTGGTCTTCCTCCGACACTTGATAAAGCAATTTTATTTAAGAAGTTGTTAAATTACAATTTATCGACAAATGTAACAGTACATATTGGTAAATAAAGTTAATTTTCTCTGAACACATTTAAATGAAAGAATCTTGAAATTTTAAGCAAAATAAATATAATTGACTTACCGTTCATGAAAGCGTTTTTATGTATGGACGCTGAAAGAATAAACACGTTAAGTAATTTCCGTAGTTTTATTCTATTCATCTTGGTATTCTACAAAATTGACATCCCAATTTATCATCTTGGAAAGGATAATTTCTATTTCATTTTATGATGCGGAGTAAGACTTAAATCATCCACATTGCAGCTACATTTTTCTTACCTTATTTTTGTGAAAATGCTTCGTCATTGAAAGTTTATGCACATTCGCTGTTGGCATAAAATTCTCTGGTATTTTGAGATACAAACGGATCATCTGATCCTAGCCAGGAGACCAGACCTTGTGATAATTTACAAGAGAGAGAGAGAGAGAGAGAGAGAGAGAGAGAGAGAGAGAGAGAGAGAGAGGACTTGCTGTATCATGGATTTTACTGTTTCAGCGAACCATTGAGTGAAAATCAAAAAAAGCGAAAAAGGAGACAAGTACTTGGACCTTGCTAGAGAACTAAGAAAGCTATGGAACATGAGAGTGACAGTGACACCAATTGTGATTGGTGCACTTGGAAAGAGGACTGAAAGAGTTAGAAATCGGAGGATGAATCGAGACCACCCAGACGACAGCATTGTTGAGATCGGGTTGAAAACTGTCAAGCTGAGAGTTAGTAAGCGAAAAGACAAAAGAGCCAAAGATGATTTTGTTTCTGAAAACGTGGAATATGTAGATATCCTTATGATGTGCACAGGACAAATTCAAAACGCGCGGACGTAGTTGAAAGCACTGGCACGTGACTATTCTGTCCAGTCAGGTTCCCGAAATTACTTAATTTATTTTTGTGCCAAAGTATTTTTGTTTCGGGAACAAGTGAGTCTTGGATCCTATTTTTCCAGAATTTTCTGCTGCACGTGCTCCTCACCGACTGTTTAAAAATATGGGTGTGTAAATCCTATAACTTGTTGTCACTCAGAGAAAACCGCCAAGTAAAATCATGATATCATAAAAATTTATTTCAAACAAAAGAATGACTGATCACGATGAGGCAAAATCAACAACAACAACTTTGGCGCTTTCAGAGTGGAGAACTGTGTCTAGACAACGAGGCACCAAGAGCTATCCCACCATTTTCTTTGACAGTAACTCCAAAATTTCAGTGTGTGCTCGGGTGCCGGCCAATGAAGCAGGTGTTTGTCACTCGCTCCTTTAACCGTTAAAAATTATCTAAATTGGTAAGAAGCTATCTGAGAAATTCAAGTAAGAGTCTACGGAACAGAAATTTTACTAAAATTCAACTAAACAACGAAACCCAAGAATTCGACTAAAAGTCAATTTGACAGAAAACTCAACTAAAATTAAACAAGTGAAAAAATCAACCGAAAATTCAACGAAACCCCAAAATATTACTAAAATCTAAAGAACTTTGTTTACTGGACACACTCTCTCAGTTAAATACCTGCAAATCATCACAAATTTGCAACACTTTATCTTTTCTATTTTTTCTTTTCCTTTGTTTCTCTTATATAAAATTTGTTTTAAAAAATTTGGCGTCTGTCTTATCTTTTAAAATCAGTATCCGAAGTAGAAAACTGTGGAACATACAGTTTGAAATTACCCACTGAAGCCCCTCTAAAATATTTTCAAATATTTGGTTGTTTACACATATATTGCGGAATTTTTATGGTCATTTTCCTGTAATATAAACGAATTTCCTTTGATTTAATCTCACGGATAACTTATTCTACAAAACAGACTACGTGTCACATACTACAGTCAAGAGGTTCTAGTTAAAGAAAGGGTCTTTCGGGTGCTGCATCCGTACCTCTGATACTGAGCGGAACTCTTCCTCTTAGCTTCTGGCCAGTAACGCACGTGTTCGCCCAAGTCTCGGACTTGGTGGAAGACCGTGTCTCCTGCTAGCCGCGGCTTCCATTAAAAAAACACCTACTGGGCATAACCACTGACTTTAAACTCGTAACTTCCCAAAGATTACAAATATACTTCAACGCCTTGTCTGGAAAACATGACATATTTCTACTGGTTCTGGAAAACTCTCCTCATCACAGAATAGTCATTAAAAACCCTAAAACAAATTGAAATTAAAGGTTTCTTAGTCTCTTTCCTTCCTTCCGTAAATTATCTTGTAGCCTTCCATAAAGAAGACATTAGCGTAAGTAAGTTGAGTTATACCTTTAGTTAATAGATTGTTATATGTTAATGTCGGAGTCCAAAGTTATAATTGAAGTAACACCTAACGTCACCACGCAAACGAATAGCCTAACAAAAACATAACTGTGTGAAAACAAATGATTATTATTAAATAAAATTTGTTACTGAAAACTTTATCAATAAAAAAGGCCCAATTTCGCCATTGAATAACCCAGCAAGTGTTGAAATACCGTAAAACAACAAAACAGACCATATTATCAGCAAATGGTAATCAGTATTCGCGTATAAGCCATAACTCTACAAGAAGCGTTTCATGCATAATTTTCGCTTACATGTTGGAAAAGAAATTTCACTAGTCTTTCAAAATTTTTCTCATACGTTTACTGAAAAATAAAAATACAAAGAAATAATGTTTAATAAAACCTGTAACCTTTTCAGATTGCTTAATAGCACATCTGCATTAAAACTTTCCTTAACTAATATTTACCTATATTTTTTTCTGATGGATAGATTTATTCCATATTTTTTGAGAGGAAGCAAACAAAAAAGAAAAAGAGTTATTTCCCTTTAACTGTTATTAGCCGGGTATCGTTTGAATGTTTGCCTGCTGAAGAAATCGACCCTCGCCTTAAGAAATAGAATTTTTGGCTAACTTTGTCTCTGTCTCTGTCAATATATATATATATATATATATATATACATATTGATATATATATATATATATATATATATATATATATATATATATATATTGACAAAAAATGCAACGATGTAAATATTTACAGATGATTAAACCTACAGGTCATGTATCTGCTTTTTTAAAAAGACAAAACATCGGCAAAGCATACATTTGTAAGGATTTTCATCAAGGATCTATACATCATCAAACATCAGATAACTTAATCTTATGACTCGGTGTTATTCTTTATATTATTATTCTACTTTTTGCGAGTTCTTCTTCTTCTTCTTCTTCTTCTTCTTCTTCTTCTTCTTCTTCTTCTTCTTCTTCTTCTTCTTCTTCTTCTTCTTCTTCTTCTTCTTCTTCTTCTTCTTCTTCTTCTTCTATCATAAAATAATAATACACATCCACAACGTGAGCAAAACGAGATGGAAAAATCGAGCAATGGTGTTGATTAGACCTTAAAGTTGGATTATAGACTGTTTCAAAATGTACAAGATATCCGACGAAGTCAGAGAGTTTATCGAGTAAACCATGGAAACCTGGAGAGTGGAATTGACAGTTGAAGGAAAAACCTTAGCTATTTGTTAAAGCGATGATGCCACTTAATAACATACTCAAGAAATGCACAGGCGGATACAAACTTAGTAAATTGCAAGAAAAGATCAATCACCTAATGTACATAGACGACATCAAACTGTTTTTCAAAAACGACAGAGAACTGGAAACACTAATACAGGCAGTGAGAATATTCAGTCACAGGGATGGAATTTGGCATAGAAAAATGTGCCATGCTTGTAGTGAATCTGAAAGGCAGAATATGTATTAGTGAAGTGTACCAGCAAGGTGGTATGAGTTACATTCCTTAGACAATATCGTCTAAGTCTCGGACGGACGAGAGAAGAGGAGGGGGAGGAACGCTGAGTCAGCGAACGCGTCGAGTAAATAAGAGATAGGACAGCGGAGGAAAAAGGCTGAAGAAGAAAGAAGGACTGTTTACTAGGAATTTGATTTCACGTGGTTTTCTTGTTGTCAAGGAGGCATATGCTTCACCCTCTTTTGTGTATTACATTTATCCCAAAACAATTTAAACTACAATGCTAATAATGAGAAGCAAGAAACGACACATGACGAAAGGAATGGAACTATCAAATCAAGAAAAAATCAGAACGCTCAGAGAAAAGGAAACTTGCTAATACTTGGGAATATTGAAAGCGGACACAATAAAAAAGTGGAGATAAAATAAAAAAGAGTATCTCAGGAGAATGAGAAAACTACTCGAAACCAAACTATAAAAGCAGGAACCTCATCAAAGGGATAAACACCTGGGCTATTACCCTTGTAAGATACTCAGGACCATTCTTGAAGTGGACAAGGGAAGAACTTAAGCAAATGGACCAGAGAACAAGAAAACTAATGACGATGCCTAAGGTTTTACAGACTATATGTATCTAGAACAGAAGGAGGAAGAGGACTTGCCAGCATTGAAGATAGCGTTGATGCATCGATAAAACGACTAGAAGACTACAAAAAAGCGCGGAAGAATACTGATTACGGCGACAAGGAACGATAGACAACGCGAGGATCAATAGAACAAAAATAATAAGAAAAAAATGGGAATAAAAACATTTCTATGGACATTTCAAACAACAAACAAACAAAATCTCACGCGAGAAATCTTGGAAGTGGCTTTGAAAGGGAAACCTTAAGAAAGAAACTGAATCTCTTCTAATAGCAGCTCAAAACAACGTCATAAGGACCAATTATATTAAAGCAAGAATAGATAAGACGCAACAAAATAGCAGATGTAGACAATGTGGTGGTCGAGACGAAACGATCAAGTACATAAGTGAATGCAGCAAATTAGCACAAAAAGTAAGACTAGATACGACTGGATGAGGAAGGTGATCCACTTGGAACTGTGTAAGGATTTTAGATTTGACCATACGAACAAATGGTATATGCACAACCCAGAGTCTGTCCTGGAAAATGAGACGTACAAAATTCTCTGGGGTTTTGAGATACAAACGGATCACTTAATTTCGGCCAGACGACCAGACCAAGTGAGAGTCGACAAAAAAAAAAAAAAAAAAAAAAGAAAAAAGAATTGTGGACTTTGCCGTCTCGGCAGACCCCTGGGTGAAAAAAGGCAAAAAGAGAGATAAGTACCCGGACCTTGCAAGGGAGCTGAAGAAACTATAGAATATGAAACTGACGGTAATATTAATTGTAATCGATGCGCTCGGCACAGCCATCAAAGAATTGGTAAAGAGACTGGAGGAATTGGAAATAAAAGCACGAGTGGAGACCCTCCAAACTACAGTATTATTGAGATCGGTCAGAATACAGAGAAGAGCCCTAGAAACTTGAGGAGACTTGCAGTCACGCCAGTGTAAGACCATCAGCTAACGCTGATGTGAAAAACTCTGAAAGGAGTAAAATGAAAATAACAATAACAACAACAATAATAAAAACCATAATAATGAAAATAATATGATCCACTTGGAGTTGTATAAGAAATTAAAATTTGGTCAAACGAATAAATGGTATAGGCACAAATCAGAATCCGTCCTAGAAAATGAGACATAAAATTCTCTCGGATTTTGAGATTACCCAATCTCAGGCCCAGTCGGTTGGGGTTGCAGAATACACCGACTGCTTCTCTGCAGAGGGGTTAGATTCCCCCCAACGAGTGTCCTGGATATGACACTAAACAATTTTATGGTGAGGTTCCAGTATTGCTGGAGCTTTGGTAAATGCTGAGTACCCTTTCATTACGTTTGCTCTCAAGTCCACTCTGGCCCAGAGTGGTAGCACCAGATAGTGTCCTATCTATGGATTAAATAGAACTAAACTGTGTACTTATGGTAAACTGAATTGTTTGAAAAAGATCTGTTCTTACATTTAACTGTGTGTAAACAAAAAACTGATTTGTACAAATAGAACTGTTTATATGGATAAAAATGGATTTAAATTTTAAATAATCTACAATGGTTGATATATCGTAAAACCAAACCAATCATTAAATCTCGACCAGAAGGCTAGACAAAAAATTTGTTATCTAGTACATTTTGCTATCCCGGCGGACCACAGACTGGTAATGTGAGAAAGCGAAAAGATAGACAGATACCTGGATTTTGCCAGAAAGCTAAAAATGCTGTGGAACATGAAGGTAACTATTATTAGTATTATACCAAAAGTAATTGGCATTCTTGGAACAGTCCCCAAAGACTTGAAGAAGAGGGATCGGAAATCAGAGATAGAATCGAGAGCATATCCACTGCAGCATTGTTAAGATCAGCTACAATACCCAGAAAAGTTCTGGAGACTTGTGGAGACTTACTGTTACTAATACTCAAATTTAAAGCTGGTGTAAAAAATTTACAAGGAGTGAAATAATAATAACAAATTATAATGTTGAGAATTTTTACTTTTTAAATAAAAGGAAGTGCTTCAATGCTACTTTTTAACTAATCTGAATTTCTGATATGACTTTTTTTGGTTTCTTTGGATTCTTTGTTTTTAATTGTATTTTAACCTTCATGTAATTGTATTTTAACCTTCATGTAATTGTATTTTAACCTTCATACTAAAGTTATTCTTGTAGAAGAATAGCAGCGATACTATTTAAACCTATTCCAGAAGGATAAGGAGACTAGTGTTAGAATATCTAAAACCTATAGTTCTGGGCCTCATTTTAACAGAATATTTTTATTTTACCATTATTTTTTATCTCATAACACCAATTCATTATATATATATATATATACTTATATGATCCAAAAAGGAAATCCAAGGCGTAGGAGTATCCAATATGAGTGCTCAATTCCAACGGCTACTGATGTATAATTAATTATACATCAACACTCAACGTGCAGAACTAAAAAATCTTTTTATATAAAGACAAAAATAAAAAAAAATCACTTTCTTTGTGTCATTACTAATTTATTTCAGGTTGTTAAACCCTTCCTCAGATGAACAATTCAATTTTTTTTTATTTGGGTGTTTTCAAATTTTTTATTTGGGTGTTTTCAACACCCAAATAAAAAAATTTTGAATTGCTCGTCTGAAGAAGGTTTTAACAACCTGAAATAAATTTATAATAACACCAAGAAAGTGAATCTTTTCTTTTCATCTTTATATGAAAAGATATATATATATATATATATATATATATATAACAGAAATATAAATATAACTTGGTTCAACCCGCCTTACAACAAATGTATAACGCCAAACATCGGTAGGACTTCCTAAATCTAATAAGCAAGCACTTCTCCAATCATAGCTCCCTTGCTAAAAGTTTCAACAGAAACAATATAAAGGTCAGCTACTGTTGTACAAGTAACATATCTCAAATCATAAAAGACCACAACCAAAAGATCGGAACCATCCATAGTACCACACACTTCAACAAACAATGCAACTGTAGGGATAAAGAACATGCCCCCTACTAGGAAACTGTCAACAGAAAAACGTCGTGTACAGAGCCACAGTAAAAACCAACAGCTGAGTCAAGTAGTACATAAGTGCAACGGAGGGTACCATAAAACAAAGAATATATAACCACAAACTTTCCTTCACCAACTGAAATTACTCAATTAACACTTCTTTATCCAGACACATATGGCACTTAAAAGACATGAAAATCCCACCCACCATCACCCGGGAAATACTAAAGCTAGCACCCGTCTACAGAAAGACATAAAAAAGTGCCTTCTTTGCCTCAACGAAAAACTAGAAATTATCACCCACCCATCACAAAACACCTTGCTAGACAAAAAATCAGAAATTCTATCCAAACACAGACATGAGAACAAACATCTATCCTCACATTTCGACCTATTCACATAACCCAACCATTTTACTTATACCACCTCCACTACTAACCCCCACAAATGACACTACAACACACCCGACGCACCGTAAGTACCATCTTCCTCCATTAAATCTTTACATCCATCTCCATGCACTTCCACAACCTGTTAACATTATGTTAGCCAAGTTTTCATGAGTGTTAGAAATACGTCTCACACAGTATGTTTAAATACCCCCCACGTATACTCCATTATATATTACAATAACGTATATGCAATATATCATTAACACAAAATAGATAGCTAATAAAAAAACATTATTGTAATCCAGCCCAACTCCCCACCTATTATCCTTATGTTCCAGACCTATCATGCTTATACGTCAAATCATAAATTCATTTTCTTTATCATGCAATGATTAATGACATTGCTAATACAAACAATTATTGCAACGTCTTAACACAATATATTCACTAAATTCTTTACGTACATACAATCATGGAATATATATGCAATATATCATTAACACATCATTACTAATACAAATTAATATTGCAATCTAACACAAATCATATTCCAGCATAAAATACTAATATTGCATAGTATATTACAATATAAAATGTCTCATCACCACGATATTTATTGTGATTCTGACCAACCATACTCCTTTGCATATTATACTTACAAATCAAAACTTTATTTTCTTCGTAATGCAATGATGATGATATTTTGTTCCTTAGTTAAAATCATCACCACTCTCACACGCACACGCACACGAATATATAAAAACCAAAAAACGTAATTTTTTTTACTTGGGTAATCTGTCGCGACTTTCGCTACACATTGCGCCTCATGCGTCCCAGAGACAACCTCAAATTTGGCGCGCGGCACATGTAGCTTCATACACACACATACTAAATATCACTTATAAGTCCACACACAATAATACGCAGATATAACCTACACAAATACACACACACACACGCGCGCGCGCACGCGCATACATAAAGAGTTGAACACAATTCTAACGTTCTTTTGACTGTGTTTTTCGATTTCTTCAATATCTTTTGTTCTCTGCCCGATGATTGTCGTTTATAAAACGTCATGAAACCTGAGGTCGCTGACAAGCTTCCATGCTATTAAATATATATAAAAACTAATATATATTTACTTATTATTATTATTATTATATTATAGCTCTATCACAGAAATAAAGCATTTGGTCTACCACAAACCCACGAAGTGAGATAGTGACAACCAACAATGTTATTATATATATATATATATATTAGGAGGCGTTCGTGGTGTAATAGTTACCGCCGTAGAAAATGTACACGGCAATATTGCTGTGTGTAAACAAATGACTATTATCAAATAGAAATAATTATTTTAGACCATATGATTGTGTATAGATTATTAGTATTTGATATGAATACTCGAAACCATACAACCGTGTGCTAATTATTTGTATTTGATTGCAATGTTTGATTTGATATAACTATGCGTAAAAATGTCTTGAGAAGTAACTATTCCAAAAAATGTGAATATGAACGTACAATGAAGATGGTTCCTTAACCTCTTGGTACAAAATAACCTAATCAGATAGTGAGCCCTACGAAGTAAACTTTCGAAACATGAATTAAGACAATATACTATAACCCATGTATTATTTTCTGTTATTTAGAGTTAAAAGAAATGATAAGAGGAACGAAACAATGTAGGTATTTATATTTTATTAGTTGTTTTAATTGTTGCAAACTATCAAAAAGAAAAGAGAAAAGAATAGAGAAAAGCATTCCCACAAAATAAAACAAAACAAAACAAAAGCAAAAACAAAAACAAAAACAAAAAAATCAAAAGAGAACCCAAAAACGGTAAGTTAATGCTGCTTCTGTGCCATATTTGTTGTTTGCTCTCTTTCCCATCTTTCGTTCTGTAGAAAAGCCTGCCTTGCAGATGGTTGTGTGACTTAAATTCAAGTTGAAGAAGAGAAGAAAGCGTGCCTAAGCTTTTATATATCAGTGTACATATTTTGTGAACAAACATGTTCCTGTTTGTTTAATAGGCTTAAGTCAACTGCATTGGCCCCAAAGACTAAACCATAACCGAGTTACATTGTAATGAACAGTCAGGTCAGGTCAATTGGTGCTCGACAAGACAGGGCAATTGCACTCGTACCATGTTGAATGTATCTTTAAGACAGACAAACTGGCAAGCAGGCAATTGGATAAATATATTTTTTCACGGTCTTTGCGAGACTCTCTGAAAGTAATGCCTTCAATATATATATATATATATATATATATATATATATATATATATATATATATATATAAACTACAACAGAAATAGGGAAAACAATAACATTGTTGAAGGGAGAAACTTTTCACTAATAAAACATTATTTTTCCACATTCACCAACTCTAGCAATGCATTTTCGTCTTCGATAAACAAGAACCTGCATACTACGTTCGTAACAATCTGCACCGGCGACCAACATTTTTTTCACAGCAGCGATGAAGGCATCGTTGTCAGGGAAATGTTCTCATAATCCATCATTCATCGGCCAGATTAGCACTGCCGAGTAGATCAAAGCGCTTTTCATATTATTTAGTGGACTGACGGCTGTACTGGGCTGCTCGAAATACGACTTGTCACTTTCATCGCTATCCCCATTGTAGAAATGAGTTAACCATTGCCTGACCATGCTCGCATCCATTGCTTGGTCTCTGTAAACGTTCAGCAGGCATCGATAAATGTTAACATAAACAATTTTTTCCGCATGGAGGAATTCAACGAAATCATCCACGTTATATGTGAAATGTCATTTCAACAAATTACTGCCCAGCGGCTATTGGTAATAAGTTATAGGCCACTGGTGAAAAGGTTTAACCTCTATTGCCATACCATCAACATCTGAATTTAACGACGAGGGTCAAAATAATAAAGTAGGAGGAGTATTAAATTCAAAGTGAGCTCTTATAAATAGGGCATGCAGGTTCTTATTTATCGCTGGAAAAGATTCATAGTCAACGGTGGGGACAACAATGTTTGGTCGGTAAAATTTTTTTCTCTCCAACGGTGTGGTCGTGTTCACTGTTTCGGTTGTAGCTTCCGTGAAAGTAACAAGAAAGTATTATATTATATATTATAACTCTACCTCCGTTGATCGATTATAGGACTTTAGATTTTAGTTTTCATTATTTTTAACGGTAGGACTGTTTTAAAATAAGGTCACTCATTTAGAAGTGATTAAGGTGAATATTTCTTAACGTATTTATTTTTATTAATTTTGGTTTGGTTTAGTTTCTTTGATTAATAGCATATCAATTTTCGTGGGTTATTTAATGCCAAACCCATCCTAATAGAGAAACAGCTGTAATACTATCAACTAATAGGGGGGGCGGCATAAGGGGGTTCATACCTTTCCCAATGGAAAGTTTTAGTAATAGCGTGGCTAGAGTTCGATCTCGCTTACTTAATTAGAAAAATACTGTATATGATTATTATCATCATAAAGTCGTGCTGATAGCACGGATTCCCTTGATTCTCTTTCGCAGTCTGTCCCTATCGGCCATCGTTCTTGGTAAGTTCTCTAAACGGTATCCAATGACTGCACAGAGTTGATGAATATAAGTTTTTACTGGTCAACTTACACTGGTGTGTCCAAGAATAGGAACCCATCGGAGAACGTCGCTCATGATTTCGTCCTCCCTTTCCCAGCACGTCTTGTTCATTTTACATGGATGATTTGTGAGATGGGAAGTAAGTGGTCGCGCAGCTGCTATTTTGTTGGATATTGTTTCTAAGATTTATTGAAAACATCACGTAACATTCTTGTGTTGTTTCTATCAAGCTTTTTCCCAAGAGTTTCGTTCGAATCTAAGCGGTGCTGCCATACTATAGTACTGACACTGGTACAGCTTAGAAGAATTCCCATTTTTTATCAGAGAGATTTGATTTCCATATGGTCAATAACCTATCAGTAGCTGCCCATGCATTACCTTTGCGTATGTTGACATCGCTTTCACGAGATGAGATATTGCTATCGAGGTATATGAACTGGTCTACTGATTTTAGAAGATTGCAACTTAATGAGGAAATGGCACCATCTTGTTTAAGACACATGAACTATTTTATCCGTGTTCATGTAGAGGTCAATGCTTCTTGCTGCTTACTCCAGGTTATGCAGTTGAGATTCTGCTTAAGCAGGGTTATTTGTAAGAAGCTCTAAATCATCTGCATTAGTTATAGTTTCGGCCGGATATCTTTTTAGGGTGAAACCGTTTTCTCTCATTAGATCTTTTGACATTTTTTGAACGTAACCTTTAAAGATAATGAATATAACTAGTACCAATGTATCGCCTTGTAAGACTTCAGCAACAATGTCAAAGTAGTGAGTGTTGCTATCAGGTGAATGGACCATGACCTTCGTGTCCTTGTAAAACATCGTTATAGATGAAACAGCTTCTTTTTGAAAACCATATGCTAGAAATATTTGCCCCATCTTACCTCTGTATATAGGATCAAATACTGTGAAGAAATCTCTTACAAGAGCATTGCCGCGAGATTTCTTGAACCTATTTCTTTAATGATTCGACGAATGAACAAAATCTGAAAAGTTGTGGATTGATTTCTCTGAAAACTGTTCAGATTTTAAAAAACAGGACATTATAAATCTTTCTTAGAAGCTCTATGTAGTCACCCAACCCCTTTGCCAGAGCGGGATGCGATACAAGGTCAATTTCTGAACGGATTTTAATAGGTTTGAATTCAGAATTTTCCTTTTCCCTAACCAGTTACCATACCAAAGTTAGAGAGCCCAGTATGCCCTACTATTTACCCATAGGGAGAGGGAGAATAATTGGATTCATACCTTTCTCAAGGGTATAAGTGCCACGTGAAATGTAAACAGCTCAGTACAGGTTTTGAATTCGGTTAACCGTGTCCATTTCCTACGACGATAACAATTACAACACAAGCGCCTCCATCTCAGCAGCTATAGTAGTAAGAGAGTGATGCCCCTGTAGTTCTTCATGATTCCAAAGTCGTCTTTTCTCAGAAAGGGGAGGATGCAGCCTTTCGTCCATTTTTCACTTGTGTTTTGGTTGCTTACGGTATTGCATAATCGAAGCAAGCTATGAAATTTCTTTGTTTTTCCATACCTCAGTTGGTATTTCATCGAGGCCTACAGCTTTTCAATTTTTAATTGCTCTCAGAACTGTTGAGTTCGTCCCCCGTGAAGTGTTTAAGTACAATGTCTAATATGATCAAGTGTAACTAAACTTTGAGCCCACACAAATTTTTATTAGCTAAGATCTCAGGGTTATAAAATCCTAAACAGACGCAATTCAACTCAAATGTTGTTAAAACCACTATGTTACCGGAAGAGTAGACCAGTCTATCAAAACAGCAGAGAAACGGTTATTGTAAAAGCATTGGGAAGTAAAATATCTTTTCTTTTTGTCCGAGCGATTTCAATGTCTGCATTTCTTCGTCTAGTTTTCGATATCAAGAACTTCAACAATGTTAGTTAATGCCGGTAACTCTTTTCAAGGTAAATTGTACACCATTTATTTGAAGAACTTTACTCAAAACATTTTATTTATTGAATTTTGGACTTTATTTGCAAGAGCAATCATCTCAACACAAACACATTTAGCATTATTGCTATTCCAGGAAATATCTTATTTTTACGAGATCTGTATTTAATTTTTTCATGCTTGTTTTGTATTTTTGTTCAAAAAAAGTATTTTGCCATAACATTTTTATTACGATATATTCATGTATCACAGGTAATACTGATTTTAAATATGGGGGAAAAATGAAAGCCATCTAACTTAAAAGTAGTTGATTACTACTATTCGCTAATATACGAATTGTTATGTAATACTTCACCCGCCACTAATCTCCCACTGCTGTCTACTTGTGAGTGTGGGTGTTTTGACTGGCAGGAAAGGGTCAGAAGTTGAGCTTGATTTAAAACGCAATGAGAAAGGGAATTTAGATTTTTTTTACTCTCCAAACAATGAGGCAAGCATTTGAGATTTGAATGCTTAACGCATAGAGTCCTCTTTAACTTTTTGAAAATGCAAAGACTTTCCTCCTTTTAATGATAGACGGTGAAAGACCAACAACAATTTGGTTTGATTTATTAAAATGATAAAATTGGGTAGGTTTACAATAAATAATTATCTCATTTACAGGCGTAGGGTGTCTCATCACAGTCTCAGAAACTCATTCTCGATCTCTTTTCGCTTTTTGTCTTTGACAAATAGAGACATTGTTTCTGACTCTATCAGGGAACGGTAAAGCAACATTGCTATATTATTAATACGCGACAAGTAAGCTTTTTTTTTAAAAATCTTAACCTCTTCCACAAACTGCTTGTTCATGGAACAGTATGTGTACAGTTCTTGCTATTGGAACTCGTTTGTATTCTTTCTTTGAAATGCCATCTGTATGTAAATTGTTCTTATAAACTATAGAATGTTCTTGTATGTGTAATTGAGTTTATTTCATCTTTCCTTCCGTTTTTTCAGTATTAGTATAAACCAGATATGCTAATGCTAATATTGGTCCTTGGAGAGTGGGGACACAATAAATATCTTCCCTATTAACAAGTATTTCCAATTGTGGGAACAAAACTGGAAATACGTGTTTGTCCAGTTTTTTTTTTCACTTCCGGAGATCAAGTGACAACCATTCGTCACTTTTTTTCTTCGAGAACCTCTTCTCTTCGACACCTCTTTTTTGAGTCTCGTGAACCGATAACACAACAAGGAAAAGGTAAAAAAAAAAAAAAGAAAAAGAAAAAGAAAAGAAAAAAGAAATGTACTTAGTGTTCTGAACATCTTCGTAATATTGCAGCAGTTTATCCTAGAAATCACAAAAGTAAGAGTAAAATAATGAAATAAAGTTTTAAAATATTTCATTGATTAATACGAAGATAATAATCAAATATCGAAACAAACCAGTAAAAATGGAGTCATTTTTTTATTTATTTATTTTTCAATTTTGTTTTTATGACTATCATATATCTCATCAGAACGTTCAAAACCTTTAAACAAGACACATTAACTTCATTTTTTATGCTTTATTTATTTATAGAAGTTATTAAGATTCGTTTACGGCCACTTGCCTTCCATCTTACAAACCATCCAAATAAGACGAACAAAACATGCTGAGCTTTGCTGGGGAAGTAAGGACGAACTCATAACCGATGTTCTGTGAACTTCTACACATAGACACACTAGTGTTGGGCGACTAGTAAAAACTTACATTCATTAGTTCTGTGTGCACACTGGATACCGTCTTGAGAGAGACAGAGTTGAGGGAATCCATGCTATCAGTACGACTTGATGGTGATGATGAGGTATTCACAAACACTTTTCAATGAGAATCGTTATTGTTTGGGATTATGCAAAAACAATGCTCGGATTCACATCAAAAATGTGTGTGTGTATGTGTGTGTGTGTGTGTGCAGGTTGCGCCAGTAAATATACTTATGAATTAAGATGTTAATTTGAAACAGTTGATATCATACGTTCGTATTTATAGCTAAAAAATATTGTTTATACATGTCAGTACAGTAAAAAAAATGGTAGGTAAACAAAGATTTCAACTATTACGATTAATTTGTTGTCATGGATTCAATTTCTGTGAGCAGATTTTCACTTTTTGAAGAGCATAGGAACGGCTGTAGAGTTTTATGTCTGAATCAGTTTTAGAGACAATATCAGTCATAAGAAGTACGGAATTTTTCTTGTATCACACGCGCGCGCACACACACGTATTATTTATAAATTCGAAAATTTGCATTTTACATTGAAAAGAAGAGATAAAAATCATTTTGCATGCATCTATGCGTATATGCAAAATTTACTCTCTTTCTTTCTTTCTTTCTTTCTTTCTTATGTATGTGTGTATGTATGCCAATGGAAAATAAAATTGCAACACGCTGAATATGCCTTTTTATTTACTAAAGATTAAACGTACAGGTAATATAGCTAAATTACAGTAAATGTCATCTTTATATTAATGTATACCAATATGCATCGTAAAGCTTGTCATTTTCAGGAAGTGGGGACTGCTAACGAAGTTCAAATACTGGCCGAGGCTGTTTTAGAGCCATGCCGTTGAGAAAGACTTGAGTGTATTCGAGCCCCACGCACATTTCGAATAGCCTCAAAAGAAATATTTTTACCAGATTAGAATAATTTTTGTTATAAACCAATTCCAATCAATGCATTTATTGAAAAAATCAGAATTTCTTTTTTGTTTTAAAAAAAAAAAATCCACATATTTATTGGATGATTCTCGCATATGGGTGTATGTGTGTGTGTGTGTGTGTGCGTATAACGGAACGTTTCAATTCATAGGATTAAAACTAATTTTCGAATTTCCAAGATCCAGACGCATCATCAATATGGATAATTAAAATACATATAAATAAAAAGAAATAAATGTAAAAAACAAACAAAAAACATAACTATCCCGAGTTGGCCATATATCTAATCAATTGATATAAAAACAAGTCTCCGGTTTGTCAGATTTATATTTATCCATCTGCCAAGATGTCCCGATGCTTAGTCTCTTTTATTTCTCTGAGTATTTCTCAATCTATTTTCAATACTCACAAACAGCTCAACGCAGTGCAAATCATAATGTCAGCTCATTTGAACTTTCAAGTAGCCATACGTGGGTTTCGTCATTTTACGACTCCTATTCGCATTGTCCTGCATTAATATGCATTAGCTATCAATAGGCTATCGACTATATGGAAATCAGACCTAACCGATAAAATGAAACGCAGTTTCTTCCAGGCAGCGGTCACATCGATACTGCTATATGGATGCACTACATGGACGCTAACAAAACGGCTGGAGAAGAAACTAGATGGCAATTACACAAGAATGCTGCGTGCAATCCTGAACAAGTCCTGGCAGCAACACCCCACAAGACACCAACTGTACGGCCACCTGCCCCCTATCACGAAAACTATTCAAGTTAGGCGAACCAGACATGCAGGACATTGCTGGAGAAGCAGAGATGAACTCATAAGAGATGTACTCTTATGGATCCCCACACACGGCCGCGCAAAAGCAGGACGACCAGCACGAACGTACATTCAGCAGCTATGTGAGGATACAGGTTGTTGTCCTGAAGACCTGCCTAGGGCGATGAACGATAGGGAGGAGTGGCGAGAGAGGGTCAGGGATATCCGTGCTGCCAGCACGATATGATGATGATGATGATATACTCGAGAAAGAGGTATTATGTTAACCTATTATATTCAACATACTCTTTAACTTTTTCGTTCCGCATTTTTTAATTTTCTGGAGTTCATCTGACGCATTTCACAGAAAAAACCAAAAAAAACAAAAAAAAAAAAAACCCAAAAACCCCCCAAAAACAAAACAAAAAAACAACAATAAAAAACGAACAAGCCAAACAAAGGTGCAGGCATACAAACAGTACGCGTGTTTAAAAAACGGAACACAATATAAAATTTGATTATAAATGTACACGGTAATAATGCGCCAACTATCGAAATTGCATTTGGGGATTCTTCACTCGGTGGAAAATTCGGATTTGTAAAGGGAAACCAGTGTGAAATTCGACTATAATCACACACTTTAGGAATATGAATATAGTTATATACTGTATTGAAAAATTTAAAGCGTAGATTAAGAATTGAAATAATCAGTTAACAATTGAAAAGGATGATGGAAAAGAGAATGAGTCCATTCCAAAAAGATTTTGTTTCACCGTTGAAAAGACATCATATCTGTTCACCGCAATATGCATTGACAAGCGGTTACATAAAAAGGTCCTGAAAACTTTGCATATTACACCAGTAAAAAAATATGGACTTACTACTCTTAAAAACCGTTTCTTCCGTTATTTTTAGTCTATGGAGAGACATTAACTCGATTATTAATTAAGATAAATTAATTTAATTCATTTGAGGTATGTTCCATGAAGCAAAAAAAAAAAAAATGTGGCTATCAAATAGAATAGGTTTTATCTCAGATTTGTACATATTTTAAATGCATGAAAAATAAACTAATATAAAAAATGTTTTCTAAGAGTAGTGAGTCCATATTTTTTGCAGGTATTGTATATAACAATTACGAGTTTGTACCACATTAAAAAATAATCCGCGTTGCTTGTAGCGTATCGAAAAACTATTTTGGATTTAGTAAAATTGACTTTGGAGGATCATCTTCACTCTTTTTAAAAAGTAAACTTAAATTTTCTCTGGCGCGTTACCAAGAAAAATATTTTTTTGTCTCATAAGACTGAAGGAAATAAGTTTTAAGTTGGTGATCATAATGTTGCATTTACAGGATAAACTTGAAAATACTTTTCTTTACAGATCGTTTGCATCCATTAAAGTTTATGATTCATGTTTGTATGTATATGTAATTGTATTTCTGAGTTGATTGAAAGTACATTTTTTGAAGAGTTTGAAAGACTTCGTAAAGATTTAACAAATCGATTGTTGTTAGGTTGTTTTAAAAAATAATGCCCGATTCTAATTTACATTTAAATATAGAATCGGTCGTTATTTTCCAAACAACCTAAACATATCGACAATATACTTTAACTGAGCGTTTTTGTGAGATCTTACGATCTTCGTTATTGGCTATAAAAAGATGTTCATATTTGATGGTCGACAATTGTAAATCAGTTTTTGCTCTCGAAATAAAAGTATTTGTTGTAATATTTGAAAAACGTGACAGAGTAAAACTGAGTAAATCAATAAAAGATCTAGTCTCTCCATTGAAAAACAGTTCATTCGTACAAACGAGGGTCGGCTGAAAAGTTCATGGGCTGACCAAAATTCTCTCATGGAATGTGAACAAAGGAGGTTTCTTTTTCGACACATTTCTCCCGATGGTGTTGCAGTGCTTGGATCCATTAGTAAAAAAACTTCATCAACAGAAGATATGACGTCATCATATGAAATTTTCAGCCCCTGAATTTTCAGCCTACCTTTGTAAAATAGAATATTTATACCCATCTTTCTGGTATAAGTATATACAAGCGTAGATTTTGTATGAAAATCTTTAAAATTTCCATATAGATTGGTTGTTCTGTAATTTGAAAGAATAGTCATCTACTATCAAGAGACAACACTTTTCAGGTTATTTTCTATAAAAAAAAAAAAAAACTTTGAATATTGCATTAAAAATTTTACATCATTCACAAAATGATGTTAGCTGTAATTAGCGTTTTTCTATCTTTTAGTTTTTAAACTGTAGGGATCATATTCTTCAATTTACAAATTTTCTGTTTTTTTTGCTTGTTTTGAAAAGTTTTGTTGTTTTATTGGAACGGCCTATGTCCAGGTAAGGCGTTCGTGTAGTTGGCAAATTTTTCATGGATCCAGTTAGAGTAAAAGGAAACTCTTGTGTAGACACTTGGGTAACCAGAAGTTCTGCAGCCACTGACTCCCCATGATGTTATACCAACTAGGTAGAAATAGCCGTTGCGGGAGCACACGAGAGGTCCACCGGAATCACCCTAATAATAATAATAATAATAATAATTAATGATAACAATAATCTTCAACTAAGATATGGGAATGGAATTTTGAATTGAAAAATGCGCCAAGCTTATAACGAAAAAAAGAAACAAAGGAAGGAACAGAACAGCTCAGTTAGGAAAGAATCAGAACACAGGGAGAAAAAGAAAACCACAAATAGCTGGAAATATAAGAAGCAGATATCAATGAAAGAAAAGGTATGAAAGGAATACTTTAGAACAACAAGAAAACTTTTTGAAACCAAGCTCTGCAGCAGTAATCAAATCAAATGAATAAATGCTTAGTCAACAACAGCAATATCAACAGAATTAACTTAAAGAGAAGCCGGAAAACAACAAACAAAAATCTAGAAAACAAAAATGGGAAGAAAAATATCTATATGGATACTTCAAGCGATAAAGCAAGGATTTTGCCCATGGCATCACCTGGACATGGCTACGGAGGTGCAATTTGTATTCCTATTTATAACAACACAAAATAATGCCATAAGGACTCATCATATCGAAACGAAAATTGACGATACACAAAATAATAGCTAATATAGGTTATTTGGTGAGAGATGAAAAAGTTAATCACATAATAAGCGGATGCAGCAAATTGGCACAAAAGAAGTACAAGAGTAGGTTCAACTGCGCAGAAAACGTGATCCGTTAGGAATTGTGCAAGAGATTAAAATATGACTATACAAATGAGACATGTACAAAGCAGAATCTATTCAAGAATACGAGATGCATAAAATTTATTGGGACTTCGAGATGCAAATGGATCACCAAATCTCAGCCATAAGACCAGACCTAATTTATCAACAACACAAAAAGAACTTGTAAACTATTAGATTTTGCTCTTCCGGTAAACCTTAGAGTGAAAATAAAAGAAAACGAAAAGAGAGATAAATACTTGGATTGTGCCAGAGAGCTAAGAAAGTTGTGGAACATAATGGTGATACCAATTGTAGTTGGAGCCCTTGAAACAGTCCATAAAGAAGAACCGAGACAGTCCAAAAAGCACTGTTGATTGGTTTGGTTCCTTTTATTGGCATATCAACCTCCAGGGGTTATTTAATGCCAAAGCCATCCTTGTAGAAGGACAGTAATGGTAATATTTAATCAATAGCTGGGAGCATAGTTAAGATTTGCTAGAATATTTAGAATCAGTTTAAACTGGTATGAAAACTTGCATATAGTGAAAATGATATTGTCTATAAGGATTGTGATTGATTGGAATTGAAAAATTTCAAAAAGTTACTAAATTTCAACAATTCAATTTCATAGATATCTTGAAATAAATGATTGGATGGTGTATATTCTCAAATTAGACTCAATACAAAGGGAAACCATTATAGAAAAGAAATTATCCAGAATAATGAATTTGTAATGGCCACCAGAGGAATCTTCCGAGTCAAAAAATAAAATTACAAAATTGCTTGTACGTGTAAATAGGTCGCAAGGAGATCAAACTCATTACAAGAAAAAAAGTAAAATTTCACCCAATACCTTTTTTCTCAACCAATCAAATCTATTTCCTCCAAAATGTTGAAATCTCTTTCTGAAGCCTATACACATAAATAAAAAGGGGAAAAACAAGTAGGTAACCATCAAATGTTGGAGGAATCTAAGACTTTCCTTTTGCAACATTTATTATTCATCAGATAGTTGGTCTCGTCTATATATCCTCACCATGATATAAACTTGTTCACGCTACTCTGATATATATATATATATATGTATATAAACCCAACTTGTTATACATCACTAAGAACAAAAAAGACATTTATGCAAAAACTATACAATAAAAAATTTTCTGTTAGTCTTTAAACGATCAAATTTTTGTGTACACAAAATGCAAATAATGAAAATATATGATTTGTTAAGTTAAAAAAGTTATCTCTTCGTTATTCTAACGTTTTTTCATGTTACGGTTAGAGTTGTCAATTTCAGCTTCTCGCTTAATCCAGTTCTTTCTCTTCTCAGACTTCAACTTGGAGAGAAGGAAAGCACAGCTTACTGAATCAACTTAACTTCGATTAGAGTAAATGTCTAGTTTTCTCCAAGACCTTTATTATGACGTTACTGACCGCAACTAGCCAAATGAGAAGTATTATTATTCAGAGGCCGCAAAAAATAAAGAATACATTGAAATCTGAAGCTATAAAGCAGCTCAATAAAATAAAATGCACAAAACTGTATCTTCTTTGTGTTAACCAACATGATGTAGATAAGAAACTAAACCATCAGTGGTTGTTTAATTCAGGATTAAAAGCTAAGACAGCGGATTTCATTCTGGCTGCTCAAGACCAGAACCTTAACACCCGAAATTATCAGGCAAGTGTGCTTAAACCTTAAAATCCTAAATACCCCTATACCCGTGTAGCCTTTACCCATTGCTACTGATTGAAAAGTATCTGCAAATGTAAGGTGTTGGAATATTAACATTTAACAGCCTGATTGGCTGTATAGTTCCGAGGCAACAGCGATGTAGAAACTGGGATTCCTCACGTGGAATTCAGGCCGCTCGAGTGTACATTTTGGTAGTAGCAAAAATATCAGCCTTTCGGGTTTGAAGGGTTAAAAGTAGACTGATCATATATGAGACAATAGATCATATTGAGGCTGGCAGCTCTATATTAACATCTAATTAATACATTGATAGACACAACCGATTTAATATCTGCACTGAAAAATTTGTGGACACTTTGGAAAAAATAACCGAGAAGTGGTCTGAGCATAAACCAGAACCTGTGTGCCTGACAAAACAAAGCTTAGTAAATATTATAAAATCATAAAGCTATAAGACAAAGAAGACATAAGAAATCCAAAAGAAATATCACTCACATTGCAGGCTCCATTGTCTCCATTTCCAACACATATATGAGAATTAAGTATACGGCGACGTCCCCATCGAATAGCACATTGAAAGTTGGTTCTCACTTCTACCTGTAACTCCTGGAGGATGCTTTGATCTGCATAATCTGGTAATTAGAAAAACAAACGTGGAATCACTTTTCAGCAAATATTTAAACCGACAAATGTTTACATAAAGAAGAAACCCAAAGTCTGCCAGCTTTGTAAGTCTGCACCAGTAGTTTGAAACAATGCAGGTCGAGTTGCCACTCAATGGAATTTGTTGCCCTTGACCAGTGTCTCTTGCAATATTTACATAAGATTGAAGATCGATTAAATAGAATTTGATGGAATCTTAACAGACCCAGCATTTATACATACGCATGCACACACACACACACACACACACACACATACTTATGCACACACACACACAGAGTGTATAAACACACTAGCATTTTATGCTAGAGCATACAAACGTTAAAAAGTAGTTGCTGTATTTTTTGGCCTGAAAAAAGAGAGACCAAATTTATGTTATACTGGAAAATCCATGTACACGTTGGCTTTCTGCTGTAACAGTGGTCCATGATGATTTTGATTCTTCTATTTAGGAAGGATATAAAGATTTGGATTAGCATTTTTATATTTGTTTCCGTTATATCAAAAATTTGGTTGACTAATTTATGACTAATTCAGTGACAAATTGAACTGAAAATTGCTCTAGTCTCTAAGAGAATTTAAAGTGTATTGTTCTCATACAAATCTTGTAAAGATATGCCTTTTTGTCTGGGTTACGGCCACACACACACACACACACACACATGTATATATATATATGTAGAGAGAGAGAGAGAGAGAGAGAGAGAGAGAGAGAGAGAGAGAGAGGGATGAGGATAATGATGAATTAACCTATCATGTTTAAAACCAATTTATTCTTTTAAATTGATACAAGAGAACAATAGTTTTTAAGGTATCTAATTGTTATTAAAATTGTTGTTAATTTTAAACTTTTAAAAATATTATTGTTCGATTATTCTTCCGGTAACGAAAAATTTCATCATCATCATCATCATCTTGTCGTGCCATCAGCACCGATATCCCTGACCCTCTCTCGCCATCCCTCCCTATCGTTCATCGCTTCCGGCAGGTCCACAGGGCTACACCCCGTATCCTCATAGAGCTGCTGCATGTAGGTTCGTGCTAGTCGCCCAGACTTTGCTCGGCCATGTGAAGGGGTCCATCGGAGTACATCACATGAGCTCGTCTGTACTTCTCCAGCAGTATCCTGCATGTCTGGTTCGTCTAACTTGGATAGTTTTCGTGATGGGTGGTAGGTGGCCGTATAGCTGCTGTTTTGTGGAGTGTTGCCTCCAGGACTTGTTCAATATTGCTCACAGCATTCTTGTGTAGTTGCCGTCAAGCTTTTTCTCCAGCCGTTTAGTTAGCGTCCATGTAGTGCATCCATACAGTAGTATCGACACGACCGCTGCTTGGAAGAAACTGCGTTTCATTTTATCGGTCAGTTCTGGCTTCCATATGACCGATAGCCTATTGATAGCTGTCCATGCCGTTGCTCGTCGCGTTTCGATATTTGTCTCGGTTGATGAGACACTGCTTCCTAAGTAGGTGAACTTGTTAACTAGTTTCAGAGAGCTACCGTTTAGTGTCGAAATGACATTTCCACACGAAAAATGTACTTTTCATTAAGTATTTTCTTTATCGATGCGAGTCTAAATTTGTGAAGGTCTCTTGTTAACTAATGATTCAATAAGCCAAAAGAGTAGTTGTTGATTCCATTTTTGTCGGGTATTTTCGGAAACTTCGGGAACCAACTGCTTAAATATGAATCTAAGTAAATAGAATTATCCCAATGAATATGCAAACTCGTATCTTCATTTTTTTTTGCAAAATGATTCAACTAGTCCATTTAAAACATTTAAAACTACCCATCGAATATTTGTCTAAATTTCCGAGATAAGGAATTGTTATTATTTACATTATTTACACAAGTTTTCTAATCTTGGCTGGTACCGACAACAACAAAAAATACTTGAAGAAGGCTGGAGTGTACAGCGGCCTAAACGTTGTGAATATAACGGTGAACATGAAGATAAATTGTGTAAATATCTACCGAATGTCACGTATATTTAAGAAAGTTTGAAGAATGGACAAGCTAAGACACGCCCCCCCCCCAAAAAAAAAAGAAAAAAAAAGAAAAAGAAAAAAGAAACGAGTCTGCATAATGTATAAGATAATAATCAATGATTCATCTAAAAACATTATAAGATCCAAAGAAATTTGGGGGTGTCCTCGTGGTGAATTGGTTAAAGCGATGGACTGTTCATAAATAAGCGACCTCTCAATAACAGGTACTGTGCACCAGACTAAATAAATCTTGGTAAATGACAAATATCAGTTGCTAGATAAGGGTAATTACATACCCATGATACAGATATGTGAAATAACACATATATAGGAATCCGAAAACACGAAATTGATTCAGGTACGAAACTTTTATTCACCTTTTTGAGTTTAAAGGTTTTTCGAAATGAGGAGAGAGAGAGAGAGAGAGAGAGAGAGAGAGAGAGAGAGAGAGAGAGAGAGAGACAATCTTTCTATGCTGACTGCTTTTACGTCGTCAGCTCTCAACCCAACCAACGCGCGGCGCCCGTAGCGTACAAAGTCGTCTCGCCCAGCTCTCAATCTCAACTTTCTCGTTCGGAGGCAGGAACTCAACTAACTGCTTTTTCTCAAATCTCAGCCCTCGCTTCCGGTGTGTGACGTCACCCACATCCCCTGGTCACAATTTCTATCTGGGATTTTTATTTTGACATCTCTGAATGACATATCCTCTCCGCGCGCGCGTGAACACCTACGTTAATGTTGCACCTAACTAACCCATGCACTGAACCGAAAGGTTGAGAACCTAACTAAACCGAAAGGCAAGATATAAAAAACGAAATCCCTCTGCAATCATATTACAAATGTTTTGATGGACGGCAACAATGTAAGTTCAATTCTGGGGTTGGTACTTAAGCTATTTTATGGGAATAATCGAGTGAAAGTTTAGTTGATTGTGTGGCATGCCAAATTATGTTGGTTTATTTAATGTTAAATTTGGTTTATTTGCTTAATGGCATATCAGCCTTCGTGGGTTATTTAATGTCAAAGCAATTTTTGTAGTAGAACATCAGTGATACTATCTAACCCATAGTTAAGAGGGTAAGTGGTATTTCCCAGGGGTATTGGTTCGAAATAAATTTAATAGCCCGACTGGAGTTTGAACTCGAAAAGTTTGGGGCCGCGGTCCAACTTTTTAGCCATTACGCCACGGGGACTCCTCACACTTAATAATAAAGTCAGCCATTTTTGTTGCATGCACATAATTTTAAATAACTGATAATAATCAATTGTAAACGACCATAGCTTTAAGTAACTATACTGAATTCTACAGTACACAGTTATATGATTTCAAATATTCCTATTAAATACAAATAATTTGCTTAACTTTAATTATATGATGATTACGATTATAATAATGGAACATGAAAGTGACGTTAATACCAATTGTAATTGGTGCTCTCGGTACAGACACCAAAGGATTGGTACAAGGACTGGAAGACTTGCAAATAAGTGGACAAGTAGAGACCATTACAGCAAATCTCCTCAGGTCTACAGGACTTTTCTCGGTATTCTAACCGATCAATGCTGTGGTTAGGATGATCTCGAATCTTCCTCTGATTTCCAATTCCTCCAGTCTTTCGGGGACCATTTCAAGCACATCAATGATTGGTATCATCGTCATTTTCATGTTCCAGAGTTATTTTTAGTTCTCTGGCAAGGTCTGAATATCTGACCATCTTTTTGTTCTCTTTTATTTTCACTCTGTAATCTGCCGAGACGGCAAAATTCACAAGATGACAAGTTCTTTTTTTTTCTTTTTTTTTTTTGTCAATTAACAAAAGGCCTGATCTTCTGACCGGGATTAGGTGAACCGTTTGTATTTCAAAATCCCAAGGAATCTTATGGGCATCATTCTCTAGGATGGAATTTGCTTTGTGAATATATATTATATTATTATTGTTTTACTCTTTTGAGAGTTTTTCACACTAGAGTTAGCTAATGGTTTTTCTCTGGAGTCTTAGTGACATCAAGTCTTCTCAAATCTCCAGGACTCTTCTTAGAATTCTGGTCGATCCCAACAATGTTATTGTTTGGATGGTCTCTACTAGACTTATTTTAAAATTTGGCCAGACTGGTAGATTTAGTTGTTGCATATTTCCCATCAGCTCTAGGGATTAGTATCCTACCTCAGATAAAAACGAAGATTTCGAATACTGATGAACCTTCTGTAGTAATGTCTTGAGTTGAGCAACCAGTTTTGTAAATGTGTTTTATGGAAATGAAGCGTGCCAAAGTTGTCTTATGGCAGGTGACAATAGATGAACAAAAATGTCTATGTTTAAAATTTTGAAATTCAAATTAAATTTCAAAATTCAAATTAAATCTAAATATATAATATAAATCAATATTATTTAGATATAAATATTCAGACTCAGCGTGAAACCATGCCAATAAAAAGAATGACGGCTCTGGATACAAAACAGACTTATGGATTTGGTCAAGAAGTCGCAGCTTCAGAGATAGAGACAGACTAAGAGGCTGTCGAGGGGAACAGTGCACACAAAATGAGCAGAAAGAAGTGGACTTCAGTCAGAGACCAGAAAGACAATCAATTATAAATCGATGCCAAAGGTTGAACACAGAATAGCTATGACCTCTAACTCTTGGATTTCACCTTGAAAAACCTCTAAGGAAATAAACATTAAGGGTCCTACGTAAGAACTCGTTGTTATTATTGGTTTACATCTCCCGATCACCAGATGATCACTTCATCATCTTGTAATGTTTTGTGGGAAACAACACTTCTCTACATAAAATATTTGTATAAAACAATTTTCCTCGTTTTTCTCCCTTCCGGATTTTTGCGGTATCAAGACAAGTTTAGTACACACACACACACACACACACACACACACATGAATATATATACATATATATATGTATGTGTGTACCGGACCACTGACCTAATGAGTTGAGTGTTCGCCAATGGTCCGGGAGACCGGGATTCAATCCCAGGTCGAGTCATACCAAAGACTCAAAAAATCGTACTTGATGCTGCCTTGCTTAACACTCAGCATTATAAGGAAAGGATCAAGGGTAAAGTGGAGCAATCCAGGGAGTGGAGAAGCGCCCTCCACTACACCTCAGTGTTATAGCTATTGAAAAGGGAGCCTTCGGGTCACCCTCGACTAAGGTCGCCAATTTTACTTTACTTTTTATGTATGTGTGTAAGTGTGTATGTACGTATATATGCATACATGTATATGACCAATTTCGTAGGTTTGCAGGTTGAGTATTTCTTACTGGTGTCTCTCGTCGGAGTATAATTCCAGGAAAAACCAGGATTTCAAATACCTATTTTTAGGGAAAACACGCGGGAGGACGCCCTCCGTTTAGAAGATCAGCGAAACAATTTTTTTTCTCTCATGTATATCTGTACTGTAATAGGTTATATTTTGTAAAAATTCATCGCATTCCAAACTTACCTTTCGTCTCTCCCCAACCCATTGTCCAACATTGGTCCCCTGGACGAAATCCTGCCGTGGTTGCAGGGATACAAGCCTGTCTTACATAAAATCCACTCACGTCTGCAGCTTTATCGAGTCGCATAAGTGCAATATCATTTGGATAGTTCGCACCATTGATAAAGTTTGGATGCTGAAAAATAAACAGATGTTCTATTGTTATGCAGTAGTGAAAAGGGATATCATAATAATCTGATATCTGCAAGAGGCAACTTTATAGGCTCGGTATGTAGTTTTAACCTCTCTTGTTTATTAACAAATCTGCTTTCTTGTTTATAGATGGCCCTGTGTTTATTGTGTGTTGATTTTTGACTTAGGGATCGGTTAGTTTTCTTTATTTGATGTGCAAGGTTCGCTTGTTGTATGAGTATGTAAAGGTATAAACACTGTAGTCCTCTGCGGGTTCGAACAGATTTAAATCGTTTTCTTCAGTTTTATAGGTTTATCAGTCGTGAAAACGTTTTGGCTGTTGTCGCTGTAAAAGGGACAAAATCTTTTATGCATCTTTACTGCATTAAATCTCGCCCAAAAGAATTCCCTACCCAAGGGGAGACAGTTTAAAACAAAGAGAAACTGCTTCAATCATTTAAGCATTTACAAACCTCTCTAGATTAATTTAAAAATATAGGCAGGAAAAATACATATAATTTTAGATATATATATATAAAAAAAAAAGAAAAATGAATCAGTATTAGTAATATTAATCATTAATTAAGTGTTAATTATTCTTCTTACGTTTGTTTACATTTTACGGAAATAAAAGAAATATTCATTTTTACAAAGTCATCTGAAGCGAAGTAATTCGGGAGCGGAGCGGCATGAAGGACGTGATCACAGAGTATGGAAAGCAAAAGTTCCGTTGGGCCGGACTCGTCGTAAGGTTCACAGACAACATGTAAACCAAAGCAATAGTGAGACCGGAAACAATTACTCAGAAGGCCTCCATGACCACAGGAGGATGAAATTCGGGCCAATATGGAGAAGAAAGGAGAGATAAAGAACGAAATGGAAGTACTTTGTGGCCAGTGATGTGGAAAACATCAAACAACTTCGTTAAGAAAGCGAATAAGGAAAAACTAAAACACTATTTTAAATAATCAAGTAATTCTTGTTAATGTTGCAGAGCCGATCAGTTGGCCGATCAACGTTTATTTATATGGGGGCCTTGTTCGGGCGATCGGACAGTTTTTATCCCTTCACCAGACTTCAGTTCGTTCTTCTCTTCACTTGTTGTCTCGGTCATTTGGATGTCTCCTTCATGTTACCACTTTTGCATTTGTTCGTTGATGAGGAATGACAACACGACCATAACCTCATGTGCAAATTCTACTTTTATTTATCTATTGACGACTTTTCATCATTACTCGCTCGACCTAAGTTAATGATAAGAGCGGAGATGGAGCGTTCAACTGCTCACGATGAGAATTTCTCACTAACTGAATAACTTATTCTAACTCTAGAACCATTTTGGTCATCTGACTGAAACCATCTAATCAGAGCTGGGTCATCAGATGACCCAGAGTACAACAACTGTCAATCACATCGTTGTGTTTTTCCAGGTGTTTAACGGTTCAGGACTTAATTCAAATGTTACACTACAAGTAAAAAACAAAAACAAAAAACAAAACTAAACAAAACAAAAAGAAATAAAAACAAAAACAAAAAAACAAACAATACGCAAACTCACTCATCTATTATGTAACATTAATAATTAAACGAAAGATTATTATCATTTTTGTATCAAAGTTAGTTGGTTTTCTCTGTTGAACTGGAAAAAATGACGGATAATTTTGTAAAAGCCCGCTAAAAAGGTTTTTGAGTGAGTAGCAATGAGTTATCAGAAGTAGTAAGATGAACAAGGAAATTTTCCCGTTTCACAGATCTATTATTGTTACCATCCAGATAGTTTTGTTCAAAATTGACCTTTTCTTTAAAGAAGAAAATTTTAAAACTCTAAATGTATTTATTTTGATATCTTTGATTTTTTAAAAAGGACTGCTGACTGAATCGGCCGAAAAATTATAATAATTAAAATTATCATACTACCAACAATGGCAATTCAAAAAAGAACAAATCTATCTGTGAATCTGCTAATTAGGAGTACATCGAAAGAATTTTAAAAAATTCAACAGTACCCTGAGGATGAGATCTATTTTGCGGTGAGTTTCATGTCCTGTATCGACTCCCAGTTGAAATTCTCCCAGGATCGCCCGCCAGTCACCTTCCTTTTCGAACTGCGTACTATAAAGAAAGAGCAATGAAATTTTTTTCTTTCAAATGATTTCTATTCAAATCAACAAATTTTCATAAAAATCATCAGAATATGATTAAAAAAAACGTTGATAGTAAGGGAAGTTGTCGCCATTTACTAAGCCGAGCATAGCATGGAGCATGGTCAAAAGTATGGAGCACTCACTGACAATGGTCTGTTCGATAACTATCTCATCATGAGGCGCCTCTAAAACCAAACATTGCTTAGATTAGGTACAACTATGAAGCAACTAGTGAGGATCGAACTCAGTATTCTGTTTTAAGTGATTTATTAGACAAGATTGTTAACAATTACACTTCAATGAAACATCATTATTTACTAAATTTTTCTACAATTACATAAAAACGATAAAACACATTTAGCATAACTGTCATCATCGTAGGAAACGGAATTAACGGAATCCTGGGCAAAGTTGTTTGCGTTTCACGTCGTGCTAATATCCTTTGGAAAGTTATGGTTAAATAGTTGGACAGGCTGAGTTTTTAGGGTTGCTAAGATAACGAGTCTAGTAGAAGGAAAATTCACTCTGAAAACGTCGGTTTTCGTCTGATTAGCGAAGTTAAGCAACAATGAGCTCTGTACTTAGATGGGTGACCACCCAGCAACAGAATGTACTGTAAGCAATCAGTCTGTTAGACTAAACAAAGCTTAGTAATTAATATGACGTCATAAAGCTATATGGTAAAGAAGACAGTAGGGTTGACTGAGTTCTTTAGCTTTGGTAAGGCATCCAGTCTAGGAGAATGAATACTCTGAATTCAAACCGGTTGTACTCCGCTTAAAAATTGACCTTGTATTGCATCCTATTTTTGGCGGAGGGTTGTGTAAATACATGCATTAAAACGAAAAATAACCCATGAAAAGATGATGTTACGTTTTTATATTAGTTGAAATAAGGTAAAGGCAAGTTTGGTTGGTAGTATTTGTTAGCCTCGCTAGACCAGCAATCTGCGTTTGGATCTGGGTGAGGTTGTATGGATAACCTGCAGTTGCCCAAAGCACTTAGTCTTCTCTCTACGCCACTGATGTTGTCAAAAGAAAGAGTCAAGGCTGATACTGTTTGGCACTAGTTTCGTCACAAGAGTTGCTAGAACGAAATTAAAGAGTACTCTAAGGACAAAGGATCTGATTTTAAATTCAAAGTTATAATTCTTCTTGACGGGTTGGCCACCAAGACAACAGAACATAATCTGCCCAACTATTTTTCCCATAGCTGGGTGAGGGAAAGAAGAGATGGATTTGATCTGATTATAACTGCTGAACATTGTTGTTTCTTAAGGTTCCAAACGTAATTTTTAAATATAAATATTGAATTGATGAAAAGATTCAGGTTTCTTTGTTTAGTATCTAACGCTACAGACTATACCAAACGCAGGAATTCATTTATCTGATAATCAAATATTTTGCATAGTATTCGATTATATAATATTTTCGAGAATCGTGTGTTATGTCTTGGTTATCTGAAATTTATCTTGATTTTTCTGGAGAAACTTATTCCCCAAAATTCTTCACGACATAGCGAAAACTTTCACAGAAATGTCATCAACATCGGATATTTTACTTATGTCTTTTTATACAGGGTGGAACGATAAAATTGTCGCCCTAGTAAAGACGACATGATTCCATTTCCGTTCAATGAAAACCGATTTTCTTTTTTTGTTGCAGACCATCTACTAGTTGGCCATTTGTGTACAAATCCCAAGAGCGATAGGAGCCTTCTATCATATCTGAAAGTGACATAATGTTCAACGAGCGAGATCAGAGATGCGCCGCTGTACAACTCATACACTCTACTGATCCAAGTTATAGCAACAGGACCATTGCCTCAAAATGCAAATCTGGATTGCCACAAATAACAGGGACGTGCCCAGGGTGATGAAAACAAAGTTTTCGGCTACAGTTATGGTCTTTGGTGTGGTTTCGAGTGAGGGCCACATCATGCCACCTCACATCTTCGAAGTGAGCTTGAAAGTCAACACCAAAGTGTACCTGGATGTGTTGAAGGGTGTGGTGATCCCTTGGTGAAATCAAGTAGCCGGTGGCAAACCCTGGGTGTGGCAGCAGGACTCGGCGCCGGCCCACAAGTCCAAAGAGACCCAGGCTTGGCTTCAGAAGGAGTGCTACGACTTTGTACCCTTCTCTCACTGCCCCCTCCTCCCCCGACCTGAACCCGCTGGACTACTTCGTTTGGTCATACGTCGAGAACATCACCAACATGACCTCCCACAACACCAAAGCCAGCCTGATCGCCGCCATCCGTCGAGCTCCCGCCGGCGCTTGCGAAAAAGGCATGCTCCTAATTCCGGATCCGTATCGAGGCGGTGATTGAGGCTGAAGGCGGCTACATTGAATAGATGTTAGCTCTACTACATAATCAAGTTACTTGAATTGATTTTTTCGATAAAAGTTTTAAAATAAAGCTGTAGTATTGTTTTCTTTAGGACGACAATTTTATCGTTCCACCCTGTACTTAAGTAAATAGGAAAATTGACTTACCCAAATACACAATGTGCAGCTGTGATGACCCAACGGGGATGAATGAGAGTACCTCCACAAACATGACGTTTGGCCCATGTGAGACGCAAAGATACCATCCATGGCCAACGACCTTCTTTAGAAGATATACCTCCAACAATCATATGAGTAGTTGCAATACCACATTCATCTGAAAGGAATAAAGGATCTTGTCATTTTCCATACAGAAATAATCAACTAATTATTCTTGTATAAAAAAGCTAATGATATTTTTGCTTTTATAAATTTGATGTATTTTATGGTATATAAGAATCCTGTTTTCCGAAGCAAATTTTGAGCCTTACGTTGAGATGGGGTATCTGCTAGTTAATCACCGCAAATAAATTTTCGAGAAAAAATCTCGTATCTTAAGATTCTTTAGAATAGGGAAAATTTAATGCATGACAAGCATTTGCCAAAAGTATATTTGTTACAAAGTATAACCAAAATCTATCTAAAAACAATATACCATGGATTAGTACAATGAATTTAAAAAGCTCGTAGAGAATAAAACAATTTCAAGTCCAATCTGAAACTAAATTTTGTGAAGTTTGCATTCGCGATAAACATTTTTAAATCATCTAAATTCTTGATATAACTGAGAAAACTATGAAATACTATTTAGAATCCTTCACTCCTTTCTAAATAGAAACATCCATATAATCATGGATTTCTATCGTAAAGGGAGCCCCACGGTTTGTCTAGTATATGAATAAAAACAAATAAATTGCATATAAGAATCGCAGCGGCTCAAAAATTACCATTTAGTTGAAGGATTAACATTGACCTTGTGTCACATCCTGTCTGTGGTAGAGGGGCTGGGTAAATAATTGCCAAGTTTTCTAAACAATTGTAGGAATCTTAATATTTTTTTAGGCCAATTTGGGGTATTTATTCGCGGGTTTTCTGGTCAGTTATGCGGACGAAATGAATTTGCTATTAACTGCTGATTAAGAGGGTGAGCTGAAAAGTTCATAGGTTGAAAAATTTATATGATGACGTCATATCTGTTGCTGATGACTTTTTGACCAATAAGATCCAAGCATTACAACACCAATGGAAGAAGTGTGTCGCCTAAATTAAAAATGATCCTCATTTGGTCTCATCTTATGAGAATATTTTGGTCAGCCTTGGAACTACAGCCGTGCCTCGAATAATAAACAAGTAGAACGTATATCATATCGCATCTTTGACTCTGTTCATTCTCTGGTAACATGCGTATCCTTGGTTACTCTACTAGTTTGTTTGCTATATTTAGGTCAGCTCAGTTTCCGGTACAGGACATTTTGTTTACTTTACGGCATCTCTGCAAGTGTTTTTCGATGATGCCTGCATTTCTCAATCTGAATCCGACGATATCGGTTTCATTCCCACCAGTTGTACATGATGACATTCATATTTGACAAGATCGAACTACCATACTTCAAAAATACGCATCTATTTCAGTCACGGAGTAAGCTCCAAATAATTCTCTATTAAGATAAAATAAGCTTTACAATCATAATTTTTAATGCATGTCTGATTATAATTTTCAAATTAACTGGATTTACCTACGAAGCTTCTACCAATAAAAGATTGAGGTGGCAACTATATTCCCAATACCTGTATGTATGTGTTTAATCAAATTCTCCATTACGGAACTGAGCTGGTTAAATTCAGTTTTTCTTTTCCTAAATTGGTTGGCTTATCTCGGCTGAAGAGCCCAGTTTGTCATATTATTTATTCATTACTTGAGGGAGAAGAGAGAAGATATGGATTCAAGCTTCTCCCTTAGCGTGAAGTGAAATGCAAACAACCTCGTCCAAGACTTGAACTTCGCTCACTGAATTCATTTTTACGAAAATAACTGTCCCGCTATTCACGCCTGATTATCAAGATACATCCATTTTTTTTCAAAGAATTAATCGCATTAATATTTGTTAACGATTCTACCAATCCAAAATTCATATTCTCAAGAAGTCATGAGTCGAAGACATTGGCTATATTTCTGAATTTGTTATGGACACCATTATTCCCAGTTTATATTAAGAGCATATTTAATGAGGTGAGTCTGATCCTGGAGTTTCATGTGAGGAGGTAGTTAGATATCGGATCAGAGTGAATATACGGATACGAATTGCGCTGTTGTATGTCGATATACAGTGACGTTAAATAAAATTGTAACACCCTAAATACGCAAAATTTCAAATTACTTAAGTTTAAACATACAGGTAATACAATTGGATTGGAGTCGATGATCACATATAGATCAATACATGCACAGGTTCTAAAATAAAGTATGAATCAACAATACTAAGTTTAAAAAAAGGTTAAAATCGGCATCATCCTCCAGAATGTTGCAGTTTTATTTTCCGTCAGTATATATATTATATATAATTAGAGGAATTGATATTGATTAAATTACCATGACCAGAAAATCCAGCAAACACCCACATGCGACATACGGAACACTGAACTGCTGTTTCGACCTTATTGGGTCTCATCAGCAGTGCATACCGTGATCTCCACCATTAGAGATCAAACCGGCAACCCCAGAATGCAGAAACCGAACTTCTACCAATGGGCCACCAGTTCATGCCACACATAAGCAATGCCAAATCAACTTGTAATGGTAAGAAAGCGGGACCACATGATCTAATGTATCTTGAGAACACGACCACCTCTGTAAGGTAAAAACGTACTTTCAAGATTTGGTCTGATGATCGCATAGTCGAAAAATTGGCAGTCACCGAGCGGCGTTGTCTCTATTCAAAGTTAAACTTCATTTATAAATATACCAAATAATCTAACTACATATGCATATATATATGGAGAAATGGTAGATTTGGTAAATCCGACAAATGAGAAAAAAAATAAGTGGAAAAACCGAAACACTGACAACGGATTTTTGAATCCGTTGCAAGTGTTTTGGTTAATCCACTTTTCCAATAATTTTTCCATATATATATATATATATATATATATATATATATATATATATATATATATATACGTCGGTCAATAAATAAATAAGGTGAATTTTCTCAAAGGAATTGGCAATAGAAAATACTGTTTTCAATTGCACTTTTTTCAAGGTAATCAATTGAGATGAGTCATTTCATGTACCAGAAGACTGTCAGCAAGACCCCCCCTTTTTTACTGTCTATCGCATCTAGAACTTTTTCTTTAATGGAGTGTCAGCCTGTTTCCATTCCTTGAATTCTTTTCGACTTAGGCTCGTAGTGGCAAAGCCATATTTTACCAATTTGTAAACATTTTTTGGGATTGCAACATGTATCACACATTCTTCTGTGAATTTTACATAGTTTGCGTTTGTCGGCAAGCAAAAATTTGATGACAGACCTTTATTCAAGCTTGGAGCACTTTGGTCGATATTTTGCCTTTTTGAATAGCCTCAAGACAAATATTTTTGCAAGATTCAAATAATCTTTGCTACTAATCAATTCCAAACACTGCCGAGTTTATATTCATGGAAAAAAGATGTATTCTGCTTAAAAAATTCTATATATTTACTGAATGCTCTTCGTATATATATATATATATATATATATATATATATATATATAAAGTACGATCCAAAAGTTTGGATAACTTAAAGAATTAAACAGATCCTTAAAAAAGAAAAGAAAAAAATGAGGTCCCTGATTCCGAGAGATGCATGAAATATTCAGTGAGACATGGGAAACAGTGACTAACTTGACGGGTGAATAAATTGAACAATTTGTTCTTATTCTGCGAAAATTTGCGCACCAACTCGTCTGCTTCGTACTGATTAATACCAGAAAGTTTTTAAAACAAAATGATTTAATAGATAAATAGATAAATGAATCAATAATGTTATTTTATTACTCACGAGTTGGAATACTTGGTACAGTCGGTTCCCGATGCTTCTGTTTATTGCGGTCTATCAGTTTATGCGAAATTTCTTCTTTACTCCATAGCCGTATTCCCGATGTCGTCGTCGAAGTCTGAGGTTTCTTTATTTTAGCTGTCTTTTTAGTTTTAGAAGTTCGTGATATAAGCAGATTAGTGGTTTTCCTTTGTGTAGGCTCCGTGGAAAGTCCTTCCTGTTTGGAATCATTATCGTTATCTATATCATTTTTATCACTACTGTTAGTGACCAGAGATTCTGTAATACTTACTTTGGCCTCTTGTGAAGTAGTAGTTGATGGTGAAGATATGTCCTCCTCGTGTTTTGTTGGGTGTTCACTGTCATCTTGCCAGTAATCACAGTCATCCCATCGCGATCTAACCGGAACACAATTAGTCACACTGTTAGACCAGACCCTATCTGGAGGACAAGCAGGCATCTGGTGCGGTATACCATGTCCGCATACGTAATAGATAGAACAGTTATGAGGGTGTCTTACCCACTGGATACCTAAAGAAGTACAGGGAAATTTGGGAAAAGGTAGGAACCGCCTTGGTCGACGACGAAAGACTAATCGATAAGAGAAGCACAATTCAAAACAGACGCCGACGACTAATGTTTGTATTAAAATTGACATCATTTTTAATTCCAAATAAAATTATCCAAATTGTTTTGAAGGCATACATAGAATTGGATGTTTTTTTTTTATTCTTGAACGCTGTCTGTAAAACGATGCCAGAAAAAGCAATATTTCTATGTCAAATATACGCTAATGTTTATATTACTTTAAGCACAAGATTTGTTTCTAGAGAAAAAGGGTAAAAAGAACTTTGACATTGGATTAAAATCGGAGTTTTTTTTTTCACAAAAGTGGGTTTATAGTAACGACACTAAGATTAGAATATTTGATTCCTTGACTTTTATATATTTATATAATCTGCAAAAGTTTACACATCTTAGGCCGAAGAGCTCGTAAACAATAGTTCTTTTTAGCGTTAGCTCAAGACTTTAACTCAGTATGGGGATATGACTTCAAACCTAACAATATACATATTTTTTCTACCACTTTATCGAAAGCTGGGGGCTTTTTGGAAGGCATAGTTTTTAATTATCTGTAAGCATCCATAAAATGACATTTAAAAGAAACAACTCTTTTTTTCAAAAAGCTGTCTTCATTTATGTGAAACTGAGAGTGAATTTTCGACTGTTCTTTCCTGTTTTCGTTCGCCTTATTTTATTCGTTTTTTTATCCTTTCAGAATGTATGTGTATGTTCAGGGAATGTGGGTAAATGTGTTGGTATATTCAAATCGCCTAGGAGAGCCAGCCTAATCCAAAATGAACCGAACACCCCCGATACCTAAACGCATGTAAATACGTTCTTTGTTCTCTTTGTATACCTGTCTGACAGATATTTTTTCAACATCTTCTCTAATATTTTGAAAAGAACGAGAAGCAGTTGAGAATTTATATCCCGCTACGTTTGCGCTTGCGCACTTGAATGCGTAAAAAAGTAAATGCATATGTTTAAGCACGTAGAAATTTTAATGGAAAATTCATGTGTATTGATGTGTTTTTGCGTGTGTATGCGTATGAAAGCAAACTTTTTTTTTTTATAGAGAGTAAGTGTGAATATATGTGATAGTCTACATAATTACGTTAAAGAAGTAACAAGAAAAAAGTGATAATTCCTTGTAAACACCCAAAATTAAAAAAAAAAAAAATTGAGCGCAGAATATTTTCCACCAAATTCTTTTTCTGTTTTTATAAGAATTTTCACTTTCTATTCATATTTTTGCCAATATATTTCTACTTTATTTTAAACTTCCTTTTTTAGTCAATTGTCTGTATCAACTTGATTTTTACTATATTATACTGCAGTTAATCTTTTGATATGGAAAACTTAAAAACGAAAGCAATGTTCAGAAAAAAAAAGCTTCAGTATACAAAGAATTTTGATAATAATTCAACCGATTTAAGCTAAATATTGAAGGCGAACATTTTTTCATTGATGTTATAATTAAAAAAAATCTATTTTTCTTTTTGTTGTTTTATTGCTTGCTAGATGATGAACAGATAAAATCAATATGTGTTGTGATTCTCATAATTATTGCATATCTCAATTATCATATCTATTGTTATAATTAAAAAAGGTATTGCGCATCATTTGTTTATACACAACGTTAGTTGTTTCTGCTACACACAGAACAAAAAAATGTTCTTAAAATTTTGATACGGAATACACTTTAATTACAAACTCTATATAACATTCTTTAACTGTCTAGCTACACGAAGATAAGCATAAATGCATATTGGAAAGAATTATATTATTTACGAATACTCAGTAGAAAAAGATATTGACTTTTTGGGATGAAAATAGAAAAAGAAAATTAAATATAACACTGATTAATAATAGGATATAAATGATTTATTTAATGATAACAATACCTTGTGAAATATTAAGATTTGTAAAGATGATCAAAAGACGTTTAATATAAGTGAAAAATCGAATTAGAAATGATAACTTATCAATTTGCAACAATGGTTATCTTTACAGAACCTAAAAAGACTTATTGCGTGTCAATATATTGATTAGTGTGTGCATGCACTCTGCAAGCATATACAAATATTTAAGTGTCTGTGAGAATTTGGTGATCGTCTTAGTGGTGGTGGTGGTGGGGGAGGGTAATGAAAACGAAATGAGTCAGATGTGGAGGAGAACTTACATTTATAACAATAAAAAAGTTTTAAGGACGAACTCATTAGCGACGTTCTCCCATGGACTTCCACAAATGGGCATAATAGTGTTAGCCGACCCGCAAAAATTTACATTCATCAGCACTCTAAGGACACTGGATACCGTTTAGAGTATCTGCGATGAGAGAGAGAGAGAGAGAGAGAGAGAGAGAGATCCGTGCTGTCGGTAGGCTTTGCTGCTGCTGCTGATGATAATGAAATACAACTGTATTTTTGAGCCTTATCTTTTTAAATTTGATATGCGACAAGACTGAAAAATGATTATATAACATTAGTTCACTTTTACATAGGTTTGTCGGCAAAAAAATTCACAGAAATATTTTGCTAAGTTTTGATATTGTTATAAAAATCTCTGAATTAAAGTTATTAAAGAGCATCTGTTCGTCCTCTCTATCTCTACCTGGGTTTGTTTAAAGGGGACTGAAAAATAAAGGGAATAATAAGTTAATTTTGATCTAAGAACTTTTTGGCTTTTTACTGTATTTTCTCTTTTTGACTCAAAAGTATGTGAACATTTAAAAGCGTCTGATGCGTATTATACACGCGCTTCTTCGCTATTTTTTTCGATATTAGAGATCAAGTTTCATGAAGTGGATTTTTTTATAAGAAATAAAATTGACCAATTTTTACTTGGCGAATTATATATAAGAACTGAAGTAGACCACGGTGAATTATATCCAAGAATGAGTAACGGTTTCTTTAAGCTTATTTAGGTCATGAAATTTAGAACCAAACTTCTTCGAGCCGAAAAAATACCATGTAAATACACTTTATTCTTCGGTAAGTTTTTCTAATTTTTGTTATTGTAGTTCGTTTTGAGTAAAGTTGAAGTACTTTATCCACACATAGCAGCGTTTGTTATATTGCAAGGTATAGTAACTGTTTATTTCGACGATAAAAATATTAAAAGCGTCTTACCTTAAAACTTGTTTAGTTTGCCATTAATAATTCGTGCTTTTAATGGAAAGAAATAACCTTTGAGCACCAGTTAAGTTTAAAACGCTCTAATGAGCAGAATAGTTGAGAGCATCGAATTTGAACTGAACTCGCATGAACCGATAGAGAGATAAATGGATATATATTCATTTAGTCGAAGGAATAAAGGTAGCATTCGAATTTACTTGGAATTAATTTTCTCAGATTAGAGTTAATGAAGGAAATATATAGCCTGTTATTTATGGTCGTAGTAATCAAAAGTAATAAATAAAATCAGGTTTAAAGTCTAATGAAAATTTAAAAAATCTGTAAAAAATAGAATTTTCAAAGATTAAGTAAATAGAAACAATAAAAACGTAATTGCGGTTTTAAACTTGCTTATTAAGTAATAAATAAATATTTCCTGGAAAAAATAGTTCAAAGTGCGAAGTTGATTTTCAGATCTTCTGAGCGGAACCGGGGAATTTACATTCCACTGTAGACAACAAAAAATATCATCTGTGCAACTGATGTATCGTTGTGCTAATTACTGATTGTTACTTTTTTGTTCAGACGATCATGTCCACTTTGGTTAGTGCTGACATAAAAACTGGAGTAGCTTCCACCAGGGTGGAAAAAAAAAAAACATAAAAAACTAAATAAGAGAAACCTCTTTGCTTTTATACTTGTCCTCTGCTAACTTAGACTCTGTTCTGACCCCACGATAAAAAAGAGGTAGTAGAAGAAAAGCAAAGAAAAGTAAAGAAAAGAAAGGAAAACAAAAACTGAATAGAAAATAGAGAAAATGAAAATCACATCAACGTCAAGAGTTTGTTTAAACTTAATCGCCATCTTACCTTCCATTACACACGGTCAGACGGACAGAAATCTCTCTCTCTCTCTCTCTCTCTCTCTCACACACACACACACACACACACACACACACACACACACACACACACACACACACACACACACACACACACACACACACACACACACTGTAACAATGCAAAATAACACATATAGAGAACCGAGAAACCCGTACATACAATTTCTCACTCATTGTTTACACACATAAACCCATTATCCATAAATTCCGAGATTCCTACACATATTTGAATCCGAGGATATACACTGTAGCTACGGACATTCAAACAAAAACGCTGATACAAACGCTCAGACAGAAAGAGAAACAGTCGAACATACAAACTCCTGTCATTGATTTCGTATATATGCATGTATACCAACAAGTCCGCAGCTAACTAGAAAAGAAACAGTTATTGTACTCAATACTTATTTTTCAACATAATCTCCTTCGTTATCAATGTCCTTAATTCAGGGGTAGATATTAACCCCATAGCTCAAGCAATAACAGTATACAGTGAAAATTTCATTCCAGACAACAGACTTATTGATTCACCCTCGGAGAAGTCTTGTAAATTATGCATATCCAAAACAACGCTTTGCAATTTCACATTTTTATATCATATTTTTTTAATCTCCTAATAAAATCAAACCATTGAGAACTGAAAATTGTGTCCGTTTTGAATTAGTGTACGAAAACTGCACAGCATCGCTATCATGTTCTCTTTAAATATCAAACCGAGGAATGTATTCAATTTAGGCTGGGTAGACTGAAACAGTACAAGGAGATTCATGTTTTCCTGTACATAAAGTAATACTAACATTAGACCGTCACAATTTAAATCCAAGTTGTCGGATTATTTCTTTCTTAAAACTGCTTGTTCTAGTTATGACACTAAACTGCTTCCAGTGGTGAGGCTCCAGTTTTGGAGTTCTGGAGAGTGTGGAGGACCCTTTTGTTACCATTACTCATAGGTCCGTGCTGACTTGGAGTAGTAGTACTTTGTAGGGTCTCATTTATGGGTCAAATGTAAATGTGAAAATTATTAGTATCGGATAGGAATGATTGAAATCATATAACTGTATGCAAATAAATGATTATTATAGACACAGAAAAAAAAGTAAGATTTAAAAAATGATAGCAATGGAACGTTGAAAATATATTTATAATTATAATCAAACTTTTACAAATGAATCAATTTCGGCATTAAATTACCCATTATCAGTTGATATGTCATTAAACAAATAAATGAAAGCAAAACATCAAATTCCTGCAAGGTTCCAACATTAACGGATATATACTTTCGTACACGGATTATTTCTACTGGAATACCTTCATAGGTCCAATATTTTCACACTTTACATATTGTGGCGTAACGGTTTTCGTCGTAGGAAATGGACTCAGCAGGACAAGTTCATACTCTCGACAAGACTATTTGCGTTTCACATCCCACCGATAGCTCTGGAAAAGGCAGATATCCTTCATTTCTCCCTGCTCCCAGCTATAGTTAAAATAATTGGGTATACTGGGCTTTTTAGTCTTAATTCGGCAACCGGTCTAGAAGGAAAAATCTAAATTCAGATCTGCTATACCTCGCTTAGAAATTAACATTGTGTCTCATTTTGCTCATGACAGAGAAGTTGGTTAAATACATACTCATACTAACATATTTTGTTAAAGACAACAGACAAAGAATATTTTTAAGTTTTAAACTTAGTTTTCCTGTTTACGCACCAGGTAACGCAGATTAGGGTTGATTCAAGTAATAATTTTTCAAACGTTTTGAATATAACCTAGACATTATCAATTATCTGACACTTTAATGGTGTAACAGGAGCTTTTCTACCGACGTGTGAAGATAGGCCTTATACGAATGCAGTCGTCTTCGGATACCATAACTCACGCTAAGCGAAAAAGAGTGACAAGTAATACAATGAAGAAGATAGATGTTTGAGATAAAAAGAAAGATTTTATTCTCGTTTATGGTCGGTTATACACAGAGATTCGTTCGGGATGTCGTTCGTTCGTTTGTTGGTTCGATTAGGGATATGTCGCATACCAGAATTGTACTTGAGAAGGACCACGTACATCAAACCACGTGTAAGCTTTATCGCATACTGTAGTTAGCTGTTATCGCATAATGTATTTGGTTGTGTAATGTAGTTGGGTGGACTTGGGTTACTACGTCGTGCTGGCATTCCTTGTGGGTCGTGTCTTCGTCGAGGTTGCTGCAGCAGCTACTCATTGGTCAGTCTGTTGAGTCATGCTGGGCGGGTTTATTATTTTTCTCTCGTGTTCATTTTGGAAATGAGTGCATGGAGCCGGATGAATTTTGGCCCATCTTTGCCATATGAGCGGTGGTTGCCGAGATGAAACATTTCCGCTCAGGTTATTGGTTTGGTTTCTTTGTTTAATGGAATGTCGACTTTCGTGGATTATTTAATGCCAAAGCCAACCTTGTAAAAGAACAGCTGTGGTATTATTTAACCTATAGCTGGGGAGAGAAGGGGTTTCATGCTTTTTCAAAGCGTATTAATCCGAAAAAGAACATAATAGTGTGACTAGAATTCGAACGTGATTACTACGCTTTAGCCATTACACCACGGGGAATCTGCCTCTTAGATTATTGTAAGGTCTTCCGACAGGTTATGACAAGAGTGAGGGACAAAATATTGAAGCTGGGAATTATTTGTCTTTCTTCGATATCAAATGAGACGCATCCGTACTTATGGGCATAGGAGCTCTGGAGAGGTATCTCAGAGCTGGAATCTCCAGAGACCGGGTATATCTTCCTCAATTTTGTATTCCACCTTGACAGAAGACGAGAAAAGGCTGAACCAATACTCGAATAGCGGGAATCGTTTTTAAATTTTTAAATTCGGCAATGTGGCGTTTGTGTGTTATGATGACCTAACACAAAAGGAAATTGACAAGGAAAAGCCTTTACTGAACTGATTTTATCAGTCAGTTGTTAAATATATTAAAATACTGAAGAAAATTTTATTCATTTTATTTATTTATTTATTTTTAGAAATATAAGAGTTTTAAGGAACCGAATTACTTTTTTTTATTAACATAGTATAGTATACGTGTATTATAAAGAATTATTTGATTTTTACTAGTACTACTACCAAGCAGTTTATATTCAGCAACACGTAAAGGAATAGCATCTTTACCAGGCAAATGGCAAAGTAGTCAGCGGGATAGGGCTATGGTTGCATGGCCAACGTACGGAGGAGACATTTGTATATGCTTTTACTAATATACACAATACAGCAGTATTATGATGAAAAAGGTAAGCTCCTCTCAAGATACTGGGTTACAAACATTCTCGAAAACTTTTTTTCTGTACACTCGTGTAGACATTTTCTCTTTTTTTTTCTTTCTGTTTGGTCAACGCTTTTTTCTTTTTTCTTCTCAGTTTAGATGTTATTTGTTTCATTTGCTCAACAGTTTGTATAATCTTTTAAAGGTGATGAATCCACTTTGAAAATGAGAAAAAAAGTCTTTGCAAGTTTCTTGTTTGATTTCGAGTGGATCCCTACAAAATGATGCTCACAAAAATGGCGATTTGATAAACTTTCTGAATAAAAACGAGTAAATGTTCTAATGTTTCCTCAAGTTATTGGATTTCTTTTGTCTGAAATTTTGAAATAGTTAATATTTGGTTTTACTTTTTAAAATGTCAATCTTTATTCGTGTTTGTTTTTCTACAAAGTTTTGATCGGTACATTTTTCAAATTTTTACAGGTGAATCTTGTCCACAGCAAAATTTTCATTTCCTGTTTTTTTTTTTTATTCATGTGATAATTTGTGTTTTTGTCAACACACTAAAACTTTACCAACCAATCCTGAGTAATAGTCACTTTCTCGCATTATAAAAAAATGGGTAACAAAGAAGTGGGTTGTACCTACCCCCCCAATGAAACTACTATTATTATCATATTATACATAATTTGAAGTACCGTATTGGTTCTAATGTTCTGGCATGAAAATACTCAAGCTCAATTCTCAAGCAGAGAACAGCCGATTTGAATTCAGAGTTTTCCTTCTCCTAGACTGGTTGGCTTACAAACGCTAAAGAACCCAGTTTGCCCTCTGGTATTCTTTACGATATAGCTTTGTGATTTCATAGTATTGACTAAGTTTTTTTTTAGTCTTGTTACAGATTGCTTATAGTAAATACTGTTCCTCGGTGGTCACCTATCTAAGTAATGACCACATTGTTGCTTAATTTCGCTAATCAGGTGGGAACCCGTATTTTAAGAGAGACTTCACGATAAATCTTGGGTTAGAGTTTTATAGGTATTTATCCAACCTATTCACCACAGAAAGGATGCGACACAAGGTCAATTTTTAAGCAGAGTACTGCTGGCTTGAATTCAGTTTTCCTTTTCCAAGAAAAGTTGCCCTTTTTTTATCTCTGTTCGTTGAATAGAAGAGAGACTTTGCCTCCAGCCCCGGTAGTAAACTTTGTCTTGCTTCGGCAGTGAAACATAAAGTACATGCTAGTTTGCTGAACGTATATCAAGAAATTAAAACTGTGGTAGGTGGTTGGTAGTATCATAGAATTTGATTCATTGGCACGTTGTGCATTGCTTCACTTCGTGTGTTTTGAAAGCCTCACAGATAAACGTGCAACGATGTCTATTTTGGGAACTTATACTTTATGAGTATGTACTGAGTTATAACGCCGCAGTAGCAACCAAAAACATTTTTTGTGTGAAAGGGAAAGGCGCAGTTCATTACAGTACAGTAACCTGATGGTTCAAGAAATTTCGCTCGGGTTGCGAGAAACTTGATAATCAGGTAAGTCCAGTAAGCCTAAAACCGTGGATCCCAAAACCGTTCTCCTAGTAATAGAGGCCAATTCGGCAAGTAGGACAGGGAGAATATTAGGGACGGTCGGCTGGTTGCAGTCCAGTGTTGTTCGTCACCTTCATGACCTAGGAAAAAGCATCCGGATTTGCCAAATTGTGCCTCACGTACTACCAAAATATTGCAAAACTTTAGACTCACCCTAGGAACATACATACCAAACAAAATAAATCAAATATATCTCTAAAAAAACATTAGAAGAAAAAGTGAAGATTCGGTTTTGGTAAGTAAGTATTTATCTTATTTTCGAGAAAAATTCAGTCAACTTTTCAGGTGAGTGGTTTGATTTACACTAAGGCTTATGTTGCCGATTCATGATAACAGCACTATCGCAACCGAGAATATTTATAAAAGCTACCAACAAAACAATTACTTATTAAAAAAACAAGAAAAAGAAAAAATTAGGAAAAATAATTAAAAAATTAGATAGAAAATGAATAATAGAACATAATTAATCGTTTTCAACCGTATTTCTTTTCAAATAATATGTTTTTTTTATAAATGATTTTTAAATCAAAATATGCAAAGTAGATAAACCCATGAAGAAAAATCGCTACTTTTGTCAATCTAAGTTGCAGGCTACTCAGAAATCGTGGTTTTATTGTCTCAATTCTATTTAGAACTCAAACTCAGGAGCCAAGTCAGGAGCCAAGTTGGCTCGAGTTGTAGAATAAACTGATAGGATCTCTGCACTGTGTCCTAGATATGATACTAAACAATTTGATGGCGAAGTTCCAGTAATGATGGAGCTTTGGGGAGTGCAGAGTACCCCTTCATTGCCATCTCTTCCCGGTCTACTCTGACGCGGAGTGGTAGCACCTGATAGGGTCATATCTATGGGTCAAATAGAACTGCTTGACATTTAAACTGAGTGCAAACAATTGACCTATGCTAAAATGAATTGTTAGATATAGAATTGTTTGATCCTATAATTATGTAAAATAATGACAAATGTTTAATTGAATCGTTACTAATACATAGCAATACTTGAAACTATTCAACTTTGTTTACAAATCATATATATCTAATATATGTATAGACCAGACTTGGCATTAAATAACCTACAATAGTTGATATGCCATAAAACCTAACCCAACAAAACCAATCGGACTCAAGCAGACAGACATATACACAGAGAAGCATTATATATATATATATATATATATATATATATATATATATATATATATATATATAAGGACCTTCTTCAGCGGAATTAATTTTTCTTTTCTGAACACAGCCTTTGCGAAACATTAATTTTTTCGTTGGTGAGTGTTTACCGTTGGGCATACTCGTATTGCAAACATATTTGCTAGTGTAGTCATTTCGATTATCTCTAAGTGCTTCATGTTTATAGGAAAGTTCGTACAAACTTAGTTATAGGCGAAGGCAATATTGGAAATGTAAATTTCCTTCTCTATTTTTCCGAGAGAAATGTCCCAGCTTTTTTGAAGTTAATGTTGTTTCTGGTAGTTATTCGTTATTTTTCTCTTCAAATTATGATATTTGACGGCTTATAAAACGTATGGGTTTATATGGCACACCTAAATTTGGGCAGGTATTTTAAAAGATAAATAAATAAAAGCGTTTGAACTACGAATGTCGAGTGAAGGGTTTTCGACTGACAGTCATAGTTCTTTACACTATTAGGTCATTTAAAAAGATTCATATGGATTCATATCCTTATTAAATTCCAATATTCAACGTTTAAAAAACCTTAATAGGTTTGTTTTGGTACATGCATGGTTAAATGTCGTTATTTAATTTTCTTCCTGACTCGTCTTATTCTTTACAAAATATCAGATGGTATAACTGTTATATCTTGTTACCTTAGAAAAGACTTACCATTGTTGATGTAGAAGCGATCGTCATCTTTATATTGGCGGGATATGTTTGCGGTTTAATTTAAAGGTCAAGCCAGAAATTTTTTTTTTTGGCCGTTAAATACGGTAATTTTACCAATTTATTTTGATTTGTATCAACTTTAATCTTTCATTTATCTTCACACTCTTTTTGATATATTGATTCTTTTTATCACTCTTTAATCCTGTTTTTCATCATCTATACTATTTCATCATTTTAACTGGGGTAATATTTTCAAGTAAGTTTTCTTGCATTGAGTCACTGAGTTATTTTGGGGGTTGTGGTATGAACGGGACGGATGATCGTCAATATTGTCAGAGTGAGTGTGGTTAGCTAAGATTAGCATAGAATAATGTGACGCGAAAAATTTACTTTTATCCCAGAACGGGACTTTATTTTCGCACGTGTGAAGACGGGGCAGGTTGGCACTTGATCCCTTGTAGAATAAGTCCTCGTTCAGAGTTTTTTTCTCAGGCATATAAGAACTGGCATATTATGTGGGGGATTAATTTATGACCAGACTGACCGCCGCTGGCAAGGGGTTCCCAATTTCACACTATCACACACCCACCAGGTCGCTAGTCTTCCTCCCCTAGACAATGGAAGATATGGACCTCTAGGTTGAGACGTAATAATATTAATTATAGTAGTCGGCAATTCCGGTTTCCCGTGTGATATTTTAAAGGAATTTATAGGACAATTTTAAGCAAGATAACATAAGGCGAACAGAAGCTGGAAAAGAAACATGAAGTAACAAATTCGTAGCAGACGCCACAAATAACAACTTAGACCACGTGGGAACATTAAAATACATGAATCTTTTACTACACATAGATATACACCTTCAAAGTGTCAAATATATAATAAATGAACAGTCCATGAACATCAATGTCTTTCTTCTTTTCTTTTCTTTTCTTTCGTTTTCCTTCAAATTGAGAGAGAGAGAGAGAGAGAGAGAGAGAAAGAGAGAGAGAGAGAGAGAAAGAGAGAGAGAGAGAGAGAGGGTATATAAAATTGGGTATAAGGAGAAACAGCCCCAAAGGTACTTATCTTATTTTCTTTGATGGAGTTCCTGTGGAGAATCTTTCCTCTTTTACGGGCTAATAGACTTTATGCTATTTTTAACACTGGCTTGAAGAAAATGGCTTCTTCAATCCGAAATATTTTTATGTCTTCTTCTACCCGGAGTACTGGCTTTGGCTACGTCTGCCACGAGCCCTGTCCAACAACTAACTTTCCTTATTTTCTATTTCCGCTGACGGGAAGGAATCCCCACTTCCATTTTAGGGTCCCAGCCAATCGTTTGGCTTCTACCTTCTTCCTTCCGGTGTCAGGCGACCCGAGTGAGGTTACCAAGTACCAACATCTGTTGGTCTCCCCGTGACCCACATTCTTTCTTGACGGTCATTCTTTGACGGCTTGCTACTGTTAATTCGAACACGGGGAATAGTATTAACCTTATTTCTATCGTCTCAGTGGGAGACCACGTGACAATAAAATCAGTCGCACAAAAGACCACTACCCCATAAAATATCAGGGCATTGTACTCAATTGTAAATGCAACCATTTGTAATAAATATTTATCGTTTATATTCCTGTTTATTTTAATTTATTCAACTTCCAACTACTTTGTCGGTGGGTCTTAGAATATGCCGACGGCGTTATCTGAAGAGGAATAAGAAAACCTCAGCCAAGTGGGGTGTCCTAGATTGCATCCGGTGGTAGGGCTCTAGTTCTAGGAGTGTGGAGTTACCCCATCGTTGCAATTACCAACAGATTCGCTCAGACCTGGAGTGGCAGTACCTGTTAGGGTCCTGTCTATTGATCGAATTAGATGTTTGAAGATTATTAGTCCTGGATAGGAATGCTTGTGACCATATAACTGCACATTATTTGAGTTAAATAGGAAATACTTGAAACAATATAACCGTGTGCAAATATTCTTTATCAAAAGGTCCCCATTTGCTTCTAATGGGAGAGTAGACCCCCTCAAAATCGTTGCTCTATGCCAGATACCTCCTTCCACGGCATTCTGATCTGCTGATAGGATGCAATACGAAACTAACAATTAATACTTGTAATTGTTTCGTCGTGGAGTAGGAGTTAGAAAATTAGTTTTACATACTATTACTACTGTGTAGAACTCGATAATGACGCTTTACCATTGTTATTTACAAACATTTGCTTATTTTAGCACAACGTCAAAGGTATGAGGCTTTTAAGGAGAAATGAACTGGCTAGTGATGGTCTTTTGGCCTAGCTGGTTAACCATGACACCATGCGAGGCGCCTGTCATTAGGCTTACATTAATTGATTTATTCTAACGGTATGTCAGCTCATCTAGGGTTATTTTGTGCATTGTGGTTTCAGAATTTCGTTTATTGTATCAACATTTTCTTGCGTAGTTGCTTCTTAGATTTTTGTACACGGGGCATGATGGTTAGAGTGTTCGCCAGTTGCCTGGGAGACCTGGGTTCAATCCCAGGCCGAGTCATACCAAAGACTCAAAAAATGGTACTTGATACCGCCTTGCTTAACACTCAGCATTATAAGGTAGCGATCAAGGGTAAAGTGGAGCAATCCAGGGAAAGGAGTAGCGCCCTCCCCTACACCTTGGTGTAGTAGCTATTGAAAAGGGAGCCTTCAGGTTACCCTCGACTAAGGTCGCCAACTTTACTTATATGATATAAAGTATTCCTATCAAATACAAATAATTTGTAAACAGTAATATGGTTTCAAGCATTACTTACTATTATGAATAATTACATGGTTTCAAGCCATAATTCCCATTTAATAATAGTAATTTGTTTGTACACAGTTAAATGGTTTCAAGTAAATAATTATCATCATCATCATCATGTCGTGCTGGTAGCACGGATATCCCTGAACCTCTCTCGCTACTCCTCCCTATCATTCATCGCCCTAGGCAGGTCTTCAGGACTACATCCCGTATCCTCACATAGCTGCTGAATGTATGTTCGTGCTGGTCGTCCTGCTTTTGCACGGCCATGTGTGGGGGTCCATAAGAGTACATCTCTTACGAGTTCGTCCCTGCTTCTCCAGCAGTGTCCTGCATGTCTGGTTCGTCTAACTTGAATAGTTTTCGTGATAGGAGGCAGGTGGCCGTACAGTTGGTGTCTTGTGGGGTGTTGCCGCCAGGACTTGTTCAAGATTGTACGCAGCATTCTTGTGTAATTGCCGTCTAGCTTCTTCTCCAGCCGTTTTGTTAGAGTCCGAGGTTAACGAAAGCATGGACAGCTATCAATAGGCTATCGATTATATGGAAATCAGATCTAACCGATAAAATGAAACGCAGTTTCTTTCAGGCAGCGGTCACATCGATACTGCTATATGAGTGCACTACATGGACTAAATAATTATAATCTTTAGTAAATGATTATAGCTTCAAGTAACTTTTATAAATACAAATAATTTGCAATTATATGGCATTAAGTTTTTCTATCGAATACGAATGATTTTTAGACAGATCTATTTGACTCATAGATGGGATCCTAACAGGTACTACCACTCCGGTTCAAAGTGGAACCGAGAGAAATAACTATGAAGGGATGCTCCACACTTCCTAGATCTCCAGAAATGGAGCCTCCACTTCAGATGCTGATTAGTATCCTACCCAGGACACCCATTTTGCGGAGGTAGTCTTATCCTTCTTTAGGGGATAGAGTCAGCGTATTTTCCGTCCCGTTGACAGGGCGTATAATTATGTTTGTAAATGACCATATCCTGTCACAGTAAGCAAGATCATGAATTTGATTATTAGGGAAATAGCAACATACGTAAATAGACATATCGAAGTTTTTGTATAGATTCAAAGTATTTTGGATATCGATATTTACGAGACCGAGTTTACTTTTCACAAATATTGATCATCTACAGAAAACTGTACTCACTACTCTAATGTATATCCAGTTCAGGTTTAACTATTAAAATTTTAGAGAAATACTTTTGTCGCTTTGTTTTCAATTGTTTATTATAGGAACATGTCGGCTATTACCGGATTCCAAACCTAAAATAATTGATCATAAAGTCAATGTCCAGTTTACATAGAAAAAACCTAACATTAGATGTCATAAAATTAAATCCAAGGTACACTCTGACCAAGAGTTGTAAAACCTATTAAGGTCTCATCTACGAATCAAACATGTTTAGAAATTATACTTATTGTGTACCATCGCCCTCCCCACAAAAACTTCTGAAGAAAAACAAGTAAATATAAACGTACGATGAACGCGATTCCCTAGTCTTTAGGCATATAATAACTCTTGACGGGTTCGCATGTCATTAAAATCAATCAATCCTAAAATTTCATGTCAAATTATTCCAGAATATTGAATATTGTAAAATAAAACCACAACTTCATGTTTCATTCATCACTCGTCTACAAAGCAGCCCAGTCGGCTGGGGCTGTAGAATATGTCGAAAGCATCTCTGCAAAGGGTATGACATTAAATTGTATTTGGTGGTAAGGCCCCAGTCCTGGAGATCTAGAGAAGGTGGAGTACCCCTTCATTGTTATTACTCCCTGATCCACTCTAACCCGGAGCGGTAGTATTTGTTAGGGTCCCATTTATGGATCAAATAGAACTGTTTGACCATTTAACTGTGTGCAAACAAATGACTGATATTAAATTGAATTGTAAGTTTTACGTAGCGATGCTTGAAGCCATTTAACTGAGTGCAAATAAAACTGTTGGTGTTAGATTGCAATACTTGAAGCCATTTAAATGTGTGTAAACAAGTGATTAATACTAAATGAACTATTCGTGTTAGATAAAAATACTTGAAACCATTTAACTGTGGGCAAAAATTGAATTACTGGTATAACATATCAATTCTTGGAACTATTTAACTGTGTGCAAATGAATAAATAGTTTTGAATTGAATTATTAGTTTTAACTAGCAATACTTGAAATGATTTAACTGCGTGCAAATAAAACTATTGGTGTTAAATTGCAATACCTGAAGCCATTTAAATGTGTGTAAACAAGTGATTGATACTAAATAGAACTATTTGTGTTAGATAGGAATACTTGGAACCATTTAACTGTGTGCAAATGAATAAATAGTATTGAATAGAATTATTAGTTTTAATTAGCAATACTTGAAACGATCTAACTGCGTTCAAATAAAACTATAAGTGTGAGCAATACTTGAAACCACTTCACTGTGTATAAACAAATGATTAATATTAAATAGAATTATTAAATATTCATAGAAATACCTGAAACCATTTAACTGTGTACAAACAAATGGTCTCATGCACGTTTAAAAATGTTATCCGCAAAGTATTCGTTTACAAATCATATATATATATACACATATATAAAGAGGATTTGACATTAAATAACCTACAAAGTTGATATGCCATAAACCCCAACCCAACCAATCACCCATATAGACATTTTTAAACATTTACAAAATTTCTTTTGATGCATTCAGTATTGTAATTTTCTGGGCGTTTTGCTTAGATGTAGGCCTGATTAATGGGGTATCCTATTAGACTCGAACTCACTCATGAAGGTTTGCCAGACTAGCTTGCTAACCATTACACCACCAGAGGTACCCATTGACGTATCCAATATTAATTAAAACTACTACTTACTAATTCTTTATTTTATTTCTTGCGTGAAAAGAAGTTTGAGCATGCGCAAGAGTGTATATTTATGCTAATTTTCTAAAATCCAGATTTTTTTTTTTTTGGTTTTAAAATTCTATTTTTATAAGGTAAAGCTGCCTGGTATATCATTTTTATTATTTCTCGAATGGATAAGTTTTTCAGGAATTATTTTATTCGATAAAACGTCGACATATGTAGAAATTATTGTTGAAAATAGTTCTTATCGTTCAGAACCAAAATCGTATGCGTGCGCAACATCGCCAATCAGAGAGTATCAGTCCTTCTTTGACAAAAATTTCAACATGGCTGTATTTGATAATTATGTTTCAAAAACAAAATCAATGTCGATGGGGATTCTACAAAATTCTTTCGACTACCTTTATTCTGTTTCAGGAAAATAATCATTTGTAAATACAATTAACAGAAATATAACAAGTGACCTTCCTTTAGCAAAGAAAGAAAATAAGTCCTATTTTGTTTGCAGTGAACAGCAAGAAAAACTTAATTTTCTCCGTGTGACGTATCCTTGGTTTTCCGTAATTGCTGTTGTTTCTGGTAGGTTTTAATTATTTTTCTCTCCAATTTTTTTTTTTGATTTATAACAACCTTAATCTTTCATTGCTGTTCATCCTCTTTTCATATATATATATATATATATAAGATCTATAGTCGTGTTTCTCTTCATTTCTTTAGCTACTTACATACCGGCTGATCAGGGGGATTAGAGTACATCGACTACATCCTCTGCAAAACCCCAGCCCTTAAAAGGGTCTCCTAAACTGCATCACACGATGAGGGTCCGGTTCTAGGGCTGTGTGGAGTTACCCCTTTCGTTGCCATAACTTTCAGGTCAACTCTGACCCGGAGTGTTAGTAGCTGTTAATGTCCCGTCTCCGAATCAAATAAATCTGTTTGAAAATAATTAGTAGTGGATAGAAACGCTTGAAACTATAGTTGTGTGCATATTATTTGATTTTGGAATATTTGAAACTATATAACTGTGTGCAGACAAATGATTACTATTAAAGACAAAAGTGCGATTAAAAAGCGATTGCAAGTGAACGTTGAAAATATGAATAGATTGTTCAAAGTCTGATAACTCCTATTATATCTCTTTTCTTAACCCTTTTCTATCCCATAAGCCCTTAAAGTTTTCTCCACTTTACGTAATGCACGTTATTTTCCCTCAGTCTGAGGTTGTCAATTCCTTATCCTTTTTTCCACGGCGGAATGTCAACTTTGACATGGTTATGATTATAATCAAATATTTACAAATGAATCAAATTTCCGCATTAAAGAATCCATAAGAGATTGATATTACATTAACTAAACTACCAAGTTATCCTTCATATAGTTGTATTTTTAGTTATAAAATAGGGTAGTTTAGATTGGGGCAATTGGCATGTCGTAATTTCCTCGGAAATTGTTTTTTCATACATTTACGTCTGATATATTCAAAAATGTATTTCACTTCTTTCCAGGATTGAAATTTTTTTGAGAACTGTTGTTTTGGTAATCGACTGGGGAGACATAAAATATTTGATCAGTTTACACCATCCAATTTATGCATAATGTCCATTTATTTTGGGTTCATAATTCGGTAATAGCCGACATGTTAATGCAACAATTGAAAACGATAAAAACAAAATCGCAAAATATTCAACTGGAATATCTCTCTAAAATTGAAATAGATATATATTCTAAAGTTTGAAATTGAAAAACTACCATAGATGAATTTGCAGCAGTATATTCCAATTAAATTTACATTGTAAATTGAACCTTAGGTACTAACTATTATTGTTGTTCAATAATGTATTATACGGATATTGTAAACTAAATCCTACTTTTCGACTACCTCTCTTGGTCCCACTTTTTATTTATTTATTTTTTTTTTAAATCTTTTTTTTTTTAATTTTATTTATTTTTAGAATTAATTCTCCACCGCAAAAAAAAAAAAAAAATGAAAATCATTTCCAAACATAGCTGATATTACGTTGGCTATGTTTGAAAAATAAAACTATTTCCGACAAAATTTCGGTACATCAGTTATTTATATCTAAGATAACGCTACTATTCGAAAGTATGACCGGGGGGGGGGAAATAATGTAAACTTCAATCTATGTCGTATTGAAATTCTTGGAGAGTGCAGTAATTATATATAGAACATTTTTTGATTACTCATGTCAAGCACGAAACTAGTCCGACGTCTTTACTACTTGTTTACAATTCGTAAGATTAAACAGCAAATATCGCTTGTTTTTATTTTAGATCAAAGACACAGCAATGCCAAACACAATAGCCAAACGTTCGGTAAGTTTTTATTTTATTTATTTTTATTAATGTTTCGTTGATTTGCTTCATGACTTATTAGGGTCAACGCTAACCCATTGAACACCGAATTGATTCGGCTCAAAAGGTCATATTTCTCATCTGATATAACATGTAAAGTTACGGTGCCTTAATGTTTTATTGGATAAAATGAATACAGTTTTCTTTGATTTTAAATGTTGTTTCTTCATGTATTAATTAAAAATTAAAAAAAATCTCTAATAGAATAAAGTAAAAAAAAAAGTTCTTAATTTGTAATAAACTACATATCAGCACACCTGTAAATGTGTATTACTACTGTTTTCGTTGAATCAGATTGTTAAATTGTCTTGTCTAGCTTCCTACAATTCTTTGTATTAAAAAAAAAAAAAAAAATCAGCATTTCAAAAGATAAAAGAAAATTATTTTAAAGTGACATCTAACTTTTTTCCGAAGATTAATCGATTCTGGATCCAATGGATTGGAGTTGACCCATAAATTGTACAATAATAAAAACTGGTCGATATCTGGTCATCAAAAATAAGTGGGCTGGGGAAATTCATTGATTAACTTTCATGTTTCATTTAATTATTTAGTTTTTATTATAAATCGATTTTTAATCTTAAGATTTCATGAGTTGTCATGCGCATTGCCAATTTTATTTTATGTATAATTAATTTATATATCATTAATCAATATATCTTATTTTATATATAATTAAAACCACCGTATTTTCAACGCAGAGACACATTCACATTTTAACAAATGGGTGGTAAGATTTGCATACTTATTAATATCTGTATAGGTGTTATATATATTATTTCCTCGATTTTTATTATGGCTTTGATAAAACAAAAATTGTTTGGGATAAATCTTATGCCTAAGATATTACTATTCTTTAAAATAGTCCACCAAATTCTTTTTGTAGATAATAATAAAAAAAGAAATTGCTAAAAAATCTATTGATCGTAGCCCATAGGAACTGCATTTTGTTTTATTTTGTGAATATAAATCATATTTGTAAAATCCGCGTCGTTGAAATGGAAATTTCTAACCGTGAACTAGATAAAGCAGAACGTGATGAGGTATTTGATGATGATCCTGTAAAAAAAACTTTGCAGATTATTTGGAAAAGTGGAAATGATATTGTGATAAATGTGTGTTGCGTAAAAGGAAAGTTCTTTGAAGAGACTTAAGGTACCAAATTACCTAGGCAGGCTAATTTTTCTATTATTAATAAATGGTTGGGTCCTTTACTGATAGATTTCGTATGAACTGAAAACATTTAAATCTTTTTATCATACTTTTAAAATTATACACCTTCAAATATATGTATAGTGAATGAATATGTTATACAATATTTTAATACTTGTTATGGGATATAAGGGTTTATTCGTGGTGGTGGCGGTGGTTTATTGTTGGGAAATTTTGATGTTTGTAAACTAACTCCTTTTCTTCTTACCCCATTCACTTGTTATTCTCTTTTTATTTGTCGAAGCTGTTAAGAAGGAAAAAGACAATATCTTTTGACTCAAACTTTATTTTGGGGTTTACCACTATTCTGTGGTGGGAATGTTTTCCTGAACCAGTAGAAATAGTCAAGTTTCCTCCAGACAAGGCATTTAAGTATATTATAGAGATATCGGCAATTACAAGTTTAAGGATCCGTCGTGTTTTCAGTTATGTTTGGCAGAGGCTGCAACAAGTAAAAGACACAGCGTGTCGCTAAGCCCCGGGATATATCGAGCACGTGGGTTCTCCGCTAGCAATCGAGAGAAACAGATCCGTCTAGCCGAAGGGTTAAATGCTTAACCAGTAAGAATTTCTCATTGGCGTCTGGAAGCCCTTCCTTTTAGAGGTGCGCCGATTTTGCTTCCTGTCAGAGGCCTTCTGGGAAACTGTTACTTTTTGCATTTATTAATTTTTAATCCCCACACTGTCACTATCATATCAACCATAAGTGTATGACACTAAATTATTTCAGCAGTAAGGCTCCAGTTTTGGAGATTTTAGGAGTGTTGAGTTATCCTAGGTTGCCATTACTCCAATATCCACTCTATCCTGGAGTAGTAGTACCTGTTAGGGTCTCCTCTATGGGACAAATAGATCTGTGCGAAAATTATTTGTATTAAATAGGTATTCTTGAAACCATATAACTGTGCCACAAAGGCTTATTTCAGCATTTAAATAAACCAACGAGGGTCGACATGCCATAAAAATTACTAACTAACCAACCAACCAACTAACCATAGATAAATACACCCCATTGAATTCTGTAATCAAGATATGACTATATAGCGACTAAAAATAAGTACATCCTTTTATTTGTGTGTGTGTATATATATATATATACACACACACACTTTTTTTTGTCACAATTTCAATGCTATAGAGCTTGATGATAATCTGATAGCAGTTTTGCTAACATAATTTTCCTCTAAAAATAATAAAATTCTGGTATTTTCCGTTTAGAAGAAAATTAACTTTTTAATAAAATGATAATTTGAATGTTCCTATTTATGGGCTATACTGTATCTTTTTGAATAACATTTTTGTGTGTGTGTGTCATATAGTGCGCAAGAGAATACTTTAATAAATATTTTAAAAGGCTTTTTAATACCTTTTCCTCTCCCAAATGTTCTAAAATGTTTGTGTGTAAATGCCTTATGTACAAGGGACACTCCGAAACTTACACCTCCAATTTATACCATTTAGACTATTGTCTTCATTTTCATTGTTATACATACAATTTTTCAGCCTATATGTCCTTCGGCTTGTTTTCAGGTGTTTCATGTCGAACTAGAGAGCCTACACTGAACCTCGAATTGAACCCTTTATTTAATCCTCGCAGGTAGACTGTTCTAATTCCGTTAACCAAATACAATAGATAGAGTATAAAAACACGATTGATAAATCAAATTTTCCACAAGAAAACTCTTTTGCACACATTTCACCATTTATGATGGATTAATCGCTAATGGTCAACAAGAGCTTGTATGCGGTGCTCGTAAAATCTGCATCAGCGAAGGTGACCTATTTTTTGTCTTTTTACTGCAGCAATAACAGGAGTTGACAGGAAAATGAATCGAAGTGCTATTCATTTCATTGGTTGACAACTGTGTTGAATATGGCTTGTAACTCACTTCACCGTTGCCACTGCTGAAACGCACTAACAATCGCCTGTGCTTGATTTCCGTAAACGCTGATCGGTGTGAGTGAGTGAATTTTTTTTTCTTGAATGGAGAAATTCACTGACATACCTATTTTCATGTTAGGCACCATTTTGTCAGACTGTCGCTTAGCTGTCATCAAAAAAGCCATTCTTGCAATGAGTTATTGTCAGGAAAGTTCAACTTTTTACTGCCATATTACCAATATTTATGTCTGTTGTGGCCCGACAAATGATATTATTTTTGGAGATTACGAATAGGGCATGACATATCTTGTTTATCAAGTATAAAAATACATTGCCAAGTGTGGCTACTAAGAGAAAAAAGGTTTTGATGCTGAAAACTAGCTCTATCCATATGTGCTTTTTCCTCTCGTAGTTTTCATTTGCCCGGGGTTATAGAATACACCGACCGCTTCTCTACAGAGGGGTAACCTCTCAAACGAGTGTCCTAGATATGACTCTTAACAATCTGATGGTGAGGTTCTAGTGTTATATAATTACGGAATGTTTTTTTATATTAATCATTTTTCGTTAATTATATTTTATCATTCGGTTTGGTTGGGCTTTGAACTATTCGACTCTTAGTGCAGGTGCACACACATTGAGTACAGTTCACGCTCGTGCGCAGAGGATATGACAATCAAAAACGTCATAATAAAAACCCCAGATAAGAAATATGACTGGGGGTGTCAATGACGTCATGCCTGGAAGCGAGGGGCCGAGAATTTGGTGATTTCGAAAAAGCAGTTAGTTGAGATTTGACTCTGGGCCGGGTCAGTCCAGCTGGAGACTTGACTGTGGGCGATGTAGGAACAGTCAGCATAGTAAAAATTGTGTCTCTCTCTCCTCGTGTCGAAAAACTAAAGTCAAGAGTAAATAAACGTTTCGTACCTGAACAACGGAGAGTCGTCAGTGTTTCGTTATTCAGCATGCATATGTATATTTTACATTAGTGATGCTGGGACTTTGGGAAATGCAGGGCACCCCTTCATTGCCATTGCTCCCAGTTTCACTCCTGCCCGGAATGGTAGCACCTGATAGGGCTCTATCTAAGAGTCAAATAGAACATACTTATGCTAAACTGAATTGTTTGAACTAGAACTGTTTGACTAAACTGAATAGTTTGAAATAGAAATGTTTTTGACATTGAAACTGTACTTACACTAAACTGAATTGTTTAATATAGAACTGTTTTGACATTTAACTGTGCAAACAAAATCTATTCTTATATTAAACTGAATTGGTTGAATTAGAACAGCTTGAAATAGAAATGTTTTTGACAATTAAACTATGTACTCATGCTAAACTGAATTGTTTTAAATAAAACAGATTATTTGTATAAAAATGGATTTGGCGTTAAATAACTTAAAAAGGTTGATATGCAATAAAACCAGAAAAACCGACCGACAATGTAGTTTTCATGGAAATTAATAGTAGGCTTGTAGGTTTTATTTTCGAAATGTCTTGTATATTACTAAGTATAACTAAAAATACTTAACTTTGCAAATGTTAAGAGAGATTTAAGTGGAAGGGGTTTTAAGAGTTCATCTTTTATGAAGTATCTCGCTCTCACGTTGTTAGTGGAGGGTGCAATTAGCTTTTTATTAAAAAAAAAAGTAGTGACTGTTAATGCAACAGAAATGTATGCCAAACATTTTTAAAAAATGCAACTTGGAGGTATATAGAACGACTTCTGTTTACAGAATGCATAAATGCTTGCTTTACGCTGAACACGTGCGCAAATAAAGATATACATCTTCATCAGTTCGAGACTCGTGTCTTTGATTTGCTACTGTTACAGTATGTCACTAAACTGCATCTGATAGTAAGGCTCTAGTTATGGAGATTTAAAGAGTGTAGAGTATCACTTCATTGCCATTACTCTCAGATTCATTTCAACTCGAAGTGGTAATACCAGTCGATTGTACGTCTGACTTCATACAATAAATCAACCGAAACGCTGCGGCAACATGAACAATACAAAGTATGAACTTAAACATTCTAGGAAAAATGGGAAAGAAGAAAGTTTTAGAAGCGATAGTTGATGCAGCAATAGTTTTAATGTATGAACTTGGAAACATGTCAATGCTGTATTATTATTCAAAATTCTTAGATGTGATATGGTCAGTAATTAACAAGTTTTTATTATTCTTTTTCTTGTATTTCTTTTTTATTGCTAAGTTAGCCGACCATAGTCGAAGGTAACCCAAAGGCTTCCTTTTCGATAGCTATTACACCAAGGTATTGGGGAGAGCGCTACTCCACTCCCTGGATTGTTCCACTTACTCTTGATACATTTCCTATAATAAGCAAGAAGGCATCAAGTACAGTTTTATTTGTCTTTGATACGATGCGACCTAAGATTGAACCCCGGTCTCCTGGACCATTGGCGAACACTAACTATTATGATAATGGACTGAGACCGTAATTCTACGATCATTAATAAGCAGCGTTGAAGGGAAACAAAGAATAGGCTGTAGGGATACAAGAAATAAACTCCCTTAGATAAGTTACATGTTAGGGACTTGTAGGGTGTCACATGACAGAAACCCCTTCTCTACCTCTTCTTTTTTTTTACTACTGTTCTTCTTGGTGAATGGCTTTGGCATTAAATAACCTACAAAGGTTGATATGCCATTAAACAAAGAAACCAAACCAATCTACCTCTTTTTGGCCTCTATTCTTTAACATTGTCTCTGACCTTTAGCAAGGAACAGTAAAGCCACATGGTGATAATTATCTGCACTCATCTCGTAAACCTTTTTCTATGTTTTTACGCATCCACATTCTGCTTGTTCATGGAACCATGTGTATATTTTTATCTGATGGTGCACAGTCGTGTATTTTTTTTAGCTACTGGTATGTATATAAAAGGTTAAATGTTCTTGCATGTTTAATCTAGTCTTCAGAAGCCTATTTTTCCGTGCTGGTTGACTTAGGCATACCTAGTCTAGTCGACTGGGGGTGTAGAATACGCCAACTGCATCTCTGCTGAGAGTAAGACCCCCCCCACTCAAGAGAGTCCTATATATGACACTAAACCGTCTGATGGTGAGGCTCCAGTCTTGGTTTTCTGGGGAATGTAGAGTACCCTTTCATCACCATTACTCCTGGGTCCACTCTGACTCGGAGTGGTTGTACCTGTCAAATTTAACTGTTTAATTATTTACGTGGTGTATTCAATAAGTTTCTAGACTTTTTGTACAGGCATTTAAAATTGTCGTAGACTCTTGAAAATTCAGTTTGTTATTGCTATACATCTTATGAGATGACTGACCAATTTTTATGATTTCGGATTCAAATGAACAGCTACAGCAGGAATTGGGATACACCCTACTAAAGCCTGATTGTCACAGCTGGTGAATTTCCAAAATGCAATCTGGACGTGAGGACACTTTAGAAGAACGATATGCAATAAAATTCTGTTTTAAACTTGGAAAAAATGCCACAGAAACGTATGGAATGCTTCAAACTGATTTTGGAGCATCTTGCATGAATCGAGCATCAGTTTTTGAGTGGCATAAGAGATTCAAGGAAGGCAGGGAGTCTGTGAGGGATGATGAGAGGTGTGGGAGGAGTAAGGAAGTCAGAACACCAGAGTTGATTGGCCAAACGGTTAGGGTTAATATGTTGAGGTTTTAAGGGAGTTCAGGAAGATATTCCGTCGGAAGAGGCCAGCTCTCTTCAAATCAGGTCAGTGGCATTTCCACCAGGACAATGCACCAGTCCACAACTCCATCCTTGTCACAGACTATTTGACCAAGATGGGCATCAAAACAGTATCTCAGCCTCCCATATAGTCCAGACCTTGCTCCCTGCGACTTTTGGTTATTCCCTAAACTCAGAGGCTGTCGTTATGAGACAATTGAGGAGATGAAAGAGGCTTAGACGAAGGTCATTGAGACGCTCACACAAGAGGACTTCCATGGGGCCTTCCAGAAGTTGTTGGAACGGTACAACAAGTGCATTGCAGCCGAAGGAGATTACTTCGAAGGGACTTGAGTTTCATGTGTGTACTATCAATAAAAGTGCCCATACGAAAAAAGAAGTCTGGAAACTTATTTAATGATTCTCGTACTATACTTGAAATTATTAACTGCCGATAAAAATTCTTTTTTCCTAAGTAAGAGGTTACATTTACATTAACTAATTTTTATCTAAATTTATCGATTGTATGAAGTAAAAATGAATAAAAACAAAACCGATGTTGGGATACGATAAATAATTACCTCCCTTAGATAATTTGTATTTCCAGTTCGGGCTTCGTAGAAGTGTTATCGTGGCACAAGACCGAAAGTATGGGACACCAAGTGAGAATAGAACTTGCCAACATCGGCCTGCTAATACAGCTTACATACCATGACATCTCTTGAGGTACCCAAACAGCGTTTTAAAGCAATAACTTTCACTATATCTCATTTATATAATAAAGTTAACCCCATGAGAGGCTTGCTTCTTACGCCCCCCACATTAAACAAATGTTGTATCACATTGCAGCACAGAGGGGTTTGGATAAATTGAGTATATAATGCTGTTATGCGCTGTCACGGTAACCTCGTTTGGTGCTTAGACGCACCCGAGAAAATGACTTGTGACAGCATTCGGATAAAATTTTCGATTTTTTATTCAACAGTTTATGGACACTTTCTCTTTTTGGCAAAGCAAATATTTTCAAACAACCCCTCATTGCAAGAGGGTGTCCTCACTCTTTTTATTTTTTAAATCCTCAATTTTTATCTCTGGAGTATAACCATTTTCGTTATTTTTCTCGTGAGTATTCGAAGAGTGTAGGTACTACTGCTTTATTCTCTTTTAGAAAAGGTATTTTGCGACTTATTTAACGTTCATCCTTTATATATATATATAATACAGACGTCCCTTGACTCTCTCGCCATCCCTTTCTATCAACCACTGGTCTAGGTAAATCTTCATGACGGTACCCAGTGTCCACACAGAGCTGATGAATGTAATTTTTAGCTCGTCACTCAAAACTAGTGTGTCCATCTGTAGGAACCCATGCCATTTCGTCGCTTATGAATTCATCCTTGCTTTTCCAACTTTAAGGTATTGATTACTTTCGCTCCAGACAAAATGGTAGAAGGATTCAACTCTACTATTGCGCCCCCTACATACAGAATATTATCAGCCCTTAAGGACTGCTGCACCTTAAAGGTATAACGACCATGGTCACTATTGGAAACCGTCCCTATAAAAAAGACTCGTCAAAAAATCTCTATTTGCATCTGGTATGGCGTCTTCCTGCTTGGCACTCTCACATTAAACCGACGATGTATAACATTTTGGCTTGGTGGGGAGTCAAATACAATTTGGCATGGCGTGACACAGCTGTCTATATGACTGTGAAATGAATTGCTTAATTCATGTTTTTGATCATATCAAGAAACCTTAGAACTGGAATCGAGAACAGCCAAAATGCTGTCAAGAAACAAAAACTACCAAAATACAAGTAACTTATTGTCGCATTGAAAAAAATAACCAATAATAATTAAACTATTTGTTTCGTATATATTCATGCATCATCTTCTAGATTGTATGAGAAAAGTTTATAAAAATTAAAAAATGTCAATAAATGAGTTAGGACTTTCAAAAATGTTTTAAGTTCACTCACAGAAAATTCATAAAAGCTTCATTATTTTAGGAATTTCATCTGGAAGTTTGCCAAGTCGGCTGGGGTTGTAGAATACACCGACCGCACTCCTGAACGAATGTTCTTGATATGACACTAAAAAATCTAATGGTCAGGCCCCAGTAATGCTGGAGTTTTGGGGAATGTGGAGTATCTCTTTATTTCTATCGATCTTTGGTCCACTCTGGCGCGGAGTGGTAGCACCTGATTGTGTCTTATCTATGGGTCAAATAGAACTTTAAATTTAAAATGAGTCCAAACAAATGACTTATACTATATTGAATTGTTAGAAATAGAACTGTTTGATCATATAACCATAAATAAACGAATGACTATGGTGTAATTGTTAGTGATACATCGCAATACTTGGGACCATTTAACTTTGTTGACTTATGCAAAATTGTGAGAAATAGAACTGTTTGATCATTTAACTGTTTATCTACAAAATGTGTTTACAAATCATATATTTAATAGATATGTAAAAACACGATTTGGCATTTAATGACCGATGGTTGATATGCTATAAAACCAAACCAATCACTTGGAAACAAGTCACCATTTGTTTGTTAGAACGTGGACACGAGAAATTTGCGCTCCCAAAAACAAGTATTTCATTCATTGTTTCCCTTTAATCAAAACTTTGTACAAAATGAAAATCGAAAAAGGCGCGATCTAAAGATCTGAAAAAGACTACAATGAATTCTTAACCCTCAAATTGATTAGTTGAAAAAAAAATGCCTATACTGAAAAAAAAAAAAAATCTGGTTGAATTGGTGCGAATCCTTCTTGGTCTTTCGTCTAGAAGTAATCGCCTTAAATGAGATTCCACAGCAATGTGAGAGAGATGTGTGGGGAACTCATCATCCAGTGTAAGTCAACTCCTTCAAGAATAAAACCTTTTATTAATTAGATGCGTCGCAAAGCAAACTACTGATGTCTATTTTCTAAGGACTGCCTCTTCTTAACAAGTTGGAGAAACAAGCAAATTTCTGTTTATTTTTTATCAAATAATTTTTAACAACCTCGGAAAGAAGCACCTTTTTGACAGCAACAGAATATAATTTGGATCCTCCCCTCTTCCCCAAAGAAAAACATACCCTACTCAAATGCAAGATGGTAGAGAGTCCATATATATTTATAACTTTAAGAGCTACTATATCCTTACTAATATTTTTTAGTACATGTTTTATCGTAGTTTAGTGTGTATATATATATATATATATATATATATATATATATATATATATATATATATATATATATATATATTATTGCTTTTTTTAAAAATCAGTTTACTTCTTGGAATAAACCAATAAAATGAAACGCAATTTCTTCCAGGCTGCGGTCGCATCGATACTGCTATATGGATGCACTACATGGACTCTAACAAAACGGCTGGAGAAGAAGCTAGACGGCAATTACACAAGAATGCTGCGAGCAATCTTGAACAAGTCCTGGCAGCAACACCCCACAAGACACCAACTATACGGCCACCTGCCTCCTATCACGAAAACTATTCAAGTTAGACGAACCAGACATGCAGGACACTGCTGGAGAAGCGGGGACGAACTCATAAGTGATGTACTCTTATGGACCCCCCCACATGACCGTGCAAAAGCAGGACGACCAGCACGAACATACATTCAGCAACTATGTGAGGATACAGGATGTTGTCCAGAAGACCTGCCTAGGGCGATGAATTATAGGGAAAAGTGGCGAGAGAGGGTCAGGGATATCCATGCTACCAGCATGACATGATGATGATGATGATGACTTCTTGGAAAGATATGCCACTCCAAATATTGCTATTTCTAATTTGAAGTACAAAGTTGTACATTTTGCGTACCTAAAATTCCTATTGTCTATCTGGACTTTTAGCAAAAATCCTATATATGAAGAAAAACACACTTGAAATTTGTACAGCAGCTCATTTTATGGCTAAAATCTTTGTGCCCTGAGTTAAAAGAAAGATTGTAGGTGGAAGTATATTTTACCCCCAATAGAATCGGAGATATTTTGTGTTTAAGAAGCTGTTCACATTTTGTGAAAGGATTTCAAGAAAGATTTGCATTAGAATAATTTTTTAGTCGAATGAGGCTTAGATTTTTAAATCTACCAAACGGACTCATGATTAGGCTTCATCAGAACTTTCAGGGCTTATTTATTCCTAAAGGAATTGATTTTTTGCAATCGGCATTTAAAAATTTTTTGAGTTGTGTATTTTTTTGTTTTAAGCCAGTCAATTTAATTTCATAAAATTTCTAAAATCAGGTGGAACTTTTAACTGGGTCCCAAATTCTCTTCTTACGACTCCTACTCCTCAATCAGCAAGTCTATTAGGCCGGCTGCCGAAGCATAAGAAACATCCAAAGTTGTTCTACTATTAGCTTGGGAGCATATAGAGAACATTTACTATCTTATGTTTTCTTTTGTTTTTTTTATTCTTTCAAACATGCCATTCATTGTGAATATTAAAGGTTGTACATACCTGAGCATGACGTCACTGTCTCATTCTGAAGACTGATTTTTACAACATGGCGGTGAGTTTGAGTTCATACAATAACGGAAGCACAAAGAAAATAGGATTCAGAAATATTGTCACCCTTTTTGTTCTTCCGTACTTTGAATAAATCAAGAGACACTTGTGGAAGAGGAATTTGGTGTAAGAATGACTTGAATTTTTATCCTCGTTGATAGGAATTAACAGCTGTCACTCGCGTAATGCAAAGCGCTTCTAATGAATTGAGCACTGAAGGCTGAGCGGTAAGATACAAGTCAAATAAAGTTAGGCGGGTTTCAATACTAGATTGAAGCGCCCTGTGTGTCTAGCCACACTAAAGAGTTGTGATACCACGAAATAGTCTGTCTGTAGATGATTATATATATATATATATATATATATATTGACTGTCCCTTCTTTACAGAGATAGGCCATTTACACAATTCAACTCTACCCCAGTCAGCTGGGGCTGTAGAATACACCGACTGCATCTCTGCAGAGAGGTTCTCCTGCCAATGAGTATCCTAGATATGACATTAAACTATTTGACGGTGAGGTTCCAATTTTGGAGAATTAGGGAACGTGGAATATCCCATTATCACCATTGCTCCCAGGTCCACTTTGACCTGGAGTGGTAGCACCTGATTGGGTCCTATCGATGGGTCAAATAGAACTGTTTGACATTTAAACTGTGCAAATAAATGACTTGCATTCAATAGAATTTTGATAGATAGAACTCTTTGATGATTTAGCTTTGTAAACAAATGACTAATTGGATTGTTAGTGATACATAACAATACTTGGAACCATTTAACTGTGTGAAAACGAATAAATCAATTTTGAATAGAATAATTGGCATTAAATAGCAATACTTGTAACCACTTCATTGCCTGCAATCAAATGATTAATATTGAATAGAATTATAAGGGTTAGATCGCAGCAATTGAAACCATTTAACTGTGGAGAAACAATAGCAATAATAGTGTGCAAACAAATTAGTTCTCTTTTAAAAATGAAATTATCTACAAACTATTCCCTTACAAATCCAATATGTATATCCATTTAAATGTGTACAAATAAATGACTGATGTTAAATTGTTACTGTTACATAGCAATACTTGAAACCATTTAACTTTGCGTAAACATATGATTAATAGTTAATAGAATCATTAAAGTTTAATAAAAATACAGGAAACCATTTAACTGTGTGCTAAAAAAATCTGACTCATTTAAAAATGATATCAACAAAATGTTTACGAATCATATATTTGATTTATATGGAAGTAAATAATGGAAAAATAATCCGACAATATAGAGAAAAATTAAAAAACAAAGTAATCCACAACGAAGAATTTAATGACAGAAAGTTGCCGCTATAACGTTTCGATTTTAGTAAACAATCATCAGAACATAGAAAAGATGTCATTGAGTGTCGTTAGATCACTGATGAATATTTAATGAAATACAAAACAATGGAGGAGATTATATAAACAGAAAGGGAGCCGGTTAACCGTTTAATCATTTACTCAATAAATCAGCATTCTTGATGGTTTATTAAATCCGAAATGTTATATCGTCGATTTTCTTTCATACTAAATTCTTCACTTTGGATTATTTAGTTTTTCAATTTTTTCTTTGTTTTATATATATATATATATATATATATATATAGGATTTGGCATAAAATAATCTACAATGGTTGATATACTATAAAATCCAACCAACCAAATGAATTCTACTGAAATTACCTGTGGAACTGCATGTGACTATCCAGGCCAAATTCTTCCTTGTAAGCTCTGTTACATGAGTGACAAACAAGATTACTATCGTTAACATTGCCCCCGTTTACTCTCATGGCTGATCAAACCTGCTGTGGATCCACATACTTGGTCACAAAAGACACGAGTTACCAGTAAGTTACAGCGGAAAGACCGGTGTAAAATGAGCCTGAGATTATTTATTCTCACGAAACCTCATGTGACTAGCAAGGCTGGCTTTGGACAAAGAGATTCTACAAAAGATGTTTCATATTCAGGCTGGAAAGTGTCTGGAGCCCAGGTCAGGTCACTTCATATTTCCGAAGTGCTCGTTTCAAGATGAAGAGTTCAATTCTTCGTTACTATAGTAGATAATTTCCCCCCAGATTGATCGATTTTCCCTAAGTCTCTAAGATGTTCATTTAAGTGCTCTGAAGTAATTTCTGATGATATCCTGAAAACGTTTCTTTGGTTTATATCTCGGATGTTTACATGTAACTCTCCGAAAATTGCTGCTGAGGTAAGTTGACATCCCGCATTCCAGTACGGTGCCTGGCCCAACGAATCTGAGAAGCATCTCAATACTCGATGTATTAACTCTCTGAAAAACAATGGTTCATGGCGTTAGACTAAGGATTTTCTAATATAAGTTTGATGAAATCTTTCTACGCTTTGATGTGACGACACTATATAGATTAGTACAAGTCTCAGAAGAGTATAAAAGGGCAGATAAAACGCACACTTCATAGACTCAAAGCTTGGTTTTGACACGATTTTTGAGCTTTCCAAAGTCTTTATTGGCTTTTTCGATCTTTTATTTTATTTCAAAATCTATCCTCAGAGTGCTATCTAAGTATATAAAAGAAACTACATTCAGTCTTCTAGCCTGGAGGTGGAGTGAACATGACCTCGGTCTTCTTTAGACTTATTTGCCCAGTCGGCTGGGGCTGTAGAATACACTGGCTGCTTCTCTGTTGAGGGGTAAGGCCCCCGCCAACGAGTGTCCTGAATATGACACTAAACAATCTGACGGAGAGGTTCCAGCAATGCTGGAGCTTTGGGGAATGCAGAGTACCTCTTCATTGCCATCGCTCCTAGGTTCACTCTGGCTCGGAGTGGTAGTATCTGATAAGGGTCATATCTATGGGTTGAATAGAACTAAACCGTGCTTCCTTCCCTCTACTGTTTTTTTTGCTTTTAAACTGTGTATTTATGCTAAACTGAATTGTTTAAAATAGAAGTATTTTGACATTTAAACTGCGTACTAATGCTGAACTGAATTGCTCGAAATAGAACTTTTGACGTCTAAACTGTGCTTATGCTAAACTGAATTATTTGAAATAAAACTGTTTGACATTTAACTCTGTGTATTGCCCTTGCTCCCAGGTTCACTCTGGCCCAGCGTGGTAGCACCTGATAGGGCCCTATTTATGGGTTAAATAGAACTAACGGCATACTTATGCTAAACTGAACAGCTTGAAATAGTGTTTTTTGACAATTAAACCGTACTTACATTTAAACTGTGTGGTTATGCTAAACTGAATTATTTGAAATAGAACTGATTATTTACATAAAAATAGATCTGACATTAAATAATCTACAAAGGTTGATATGCCGTAAAACCCAACCAACCATCTTTAGACTAATGGTAAGCCCAAAAGCAGCGCATTGAAGAAATCTATTATAGTATGGCTTTTTCGGTGTGAGCAATGAGATCTGCATCATCAGCATAAAGAAGTTCTCAAACGAAGGTTTGGAAAGTCTTTGATTTTGCGTTGGAGTGTTAGATCAAATACTTTACCGGTTGTTCTGAAGCGAATATAAACGCCGATGTCGTAAAGGATTTGGCAGGAATGGCTCCTGTAACCCTGTTATTGATGGAGATGGGTTCTGAAAGTAAGCCACTGATGTGGTGTAATGGTTATCGTCGTAGGAAATGGACACGACGACACGAGTTCAAATCCTAGACGAGACTGATTGCATTTCACATAGCCCTAATACCCTTGGGAAAGGTATGAAACTAATTATTCTCCCTCCAGCTATGGGTAACTAGTAGGGCAGACTGGGTTCTTCAGCCTTGGTGAGGCAACTAATCTAGGAGAAAGAAAACTCTGAATTCAAACCTGCCAAACTCCGCTTAAAAATTGACCTTGTGTCATATCCTGCCCGATCGGAGGGGTTGGTAAATATGCTAAGCCACTGAAATTAACAAGAGCTTTTATGTCAAGTTGGAGTCGAGGCAGGCATCCAAGTTTGCTGAGAATGGTCTATTGGGTGATCCTATAAAACGTCGAAGGCTTTTATCAAATCGGCGAAGACCCGATTGAGAGCGCTGTAACGTTTACTTTATTTATCTTGGAGTTGAGGAGTAGAGTAGTACTGCTTTTTTTTTTTTTTTTTTTTTTTCATTTGTCGTTACTTTCGCTGGAGTGAGGATTTTATACACCAGAGAGACGTCAGTAAAGACTATTGATCTTTACCCGATACACAGCGATACTTTTGATGCATATGTTTTTGTCCTCGTGAAGTTTAGAGGTTCTCCATGTCATTTTCATCAAACCAATCCCAATGTTTTCTTTGAAACCCTTTTGGTTCTTCTTTCCAGAAGTTATAACCTACGCCTATTTCAGTCAGCTAACTTTCATTACTTAAACGGGTCTCTCATTGTGCATCAATGTCAATATTGTACCGTCGCTATTATGCTAGTTCGTCGTTCAGGGTTGTTCGACCCGTTGCAGTCATGAAATATTCTGTTATATTACATTCCCACCAACAATCAATATGTATTGATCGTAAATTTTCTTTCCGTGTTTCCCCTGCAATTGTGAACAGTTGTCAACCACAGGTTGTTGTCCAACTTGATGGTTGAACAGGCATTAGTTTGTGTCCCCTTTTTCTGGTGTAAGCAGTGCTATCATAGAGGGCTTTTCTGACATTCCTGATATCGCCGAGGCATGTTGCTGTTCTGTCTACAATACAACGATGTTAGATAGAAACTGAGCCACCCAAGTGCAGTTTTTGACTGCGCCTCCTGGCTCGTTAAGCCTCTATATGTTGCCACTCCTTTTGTCGCCGTGGGACTTTAGGAGATATATGTGCATTTGAATGATAATACTACAAGCTTTTACGACACGTATAATACGCTTTTCCCCTAAATCTGATATCTAGTGACAAGTCGATGAATGAATGGTTAGAGAGAGAGAGAGAGAGAGAGAGAGAGAGAGAGAGAGAGAGAGAGAGAGAGAGAGAGAGAGCATGTTTAATTGTCACTGGCTTTGACCTCTCCGATACGAACAGGTGATCAACTTACAAAAAGGTTTTAAAGCTTTGTTGTATGGGACCAGCGTATCTGTTTGTTGCCAGTTTTTGAAGCATGTATCGAAAACTATACTTTTGTGTTTTCCTTATGCAATTTTGTTGCTTTTAAATCCTTACCAATTTGGGATTCAACGGAAAACTTCAGTAGCGCGAGAAATGAAAGGAAAGGTACGTGTTCTTGAATTTTATCCATATTTGAACACTTATTTCAAAACATGATCCTTTTACCTTAGGATGGAGGTGGCAGTAGTAGTTACTGGTTACTCTAAAATCCCTTGAAGTTTGTAGCGAAAAACTAATTTTTGTGAATTAAGACTTTAATCACACACACACACACACACTTTGTATTTTAAGCAAACAGTAATATTTTTTTCACAACTTAGTTAATCAAATTAACAAGCTTTTTTAAAAATCCAATTAATTTTAGGGAGAAATTTTAAAAGCAAAGGTTAATTTTCTTATTGAGAGATTACTTCCTAATGGAGTAATTGTTTGCAAAATTGTTCTAGGTATACAAGAAATAATTATCTCCTTTAGATATATTTATATGTTCAATATGGGCCTCTTAAATTGTCCTGTCTCAGAAACCCATTCTCAACATTTTTTTTAATCTCTTGTCTTTGACCCTGCCTGAGAACAGTAAAGCCATGTAGCCGTTTAACTTACACTTTACCAGTAAACTTTTGCTTTAAAAAAATTCTTTGTGCATATTTCTCGCTGTTGAGACTCTTTCTTTCTTTTATACTAATGTTAATATTGCTCCTTAGTTAATATGAACTCTACTAAATATCTTCCCTACCACTGATCACCCCTAATATAAAAATATTGTGTAAAAGAAATTTTAAATTGCATTTGATTCTCACATTAAAAGTTTCGTTTTTTTTTTTTTTTTTTTTAAATTCATTTTATCGATAGCAAGTGAACAAGACGAAGGATCCATTTAATATTTATGGAATATTGGTTTTAAACTAATAAATATAGAGCAACTTAATTTTTTATATTTAAAGTATATAATGTAAAGTTAATTAAATATTGTAAACATTTTTTTCTTTTTACTGTAATAAATCAAGCGGGTGAACTACAATTCAGAGATGTTTTATAATGTAACTTTATAGGCGTCTCTTTAGTCATGCAACCTTTTATATTAGATTTTGGTTCGTTCTATTGCCTTTAAGAATAAGAATAATTTCAGTGTTAATAATTCAAAGCAACGTCAGCGTATAAAATGCGTTTAGAATGGGATTTGTTTTCCTCTTCCCGTAGTGTCCGCATGACGGGATTTCATTTTACAACTCTCCTTTTTGCAGTTTTGTGAATATCATGCTCTAATACTTTTTAATAATTCAAAATAACATTTGAAACTTGTATTTCGATTTTTAGAAGTTTCAAATTAAAATGTATACAGTGTCCGATCAATGATTTGACATAATTGAAAGATTACCTCTTATTGTTTTGTGTGAAATAATCTATCCAGATTATAAGAATTGCAAGTATTTAAAATTTAAAAAAAAATATTTCAAACGTATCTCTATGCACTTTAGGTAGCTAAGTAATTTCCGAATATTCAGTAAAAATAATTGTGCACATCCGTGTCGATCGAGGCTGGTGAATACGCCTATTGCATCTCTGCAGAGGGGTAAGAACCGCCACCTTCCAACGAGTGTCCAGGAGCTTTGGAGAATGTGGAGTACCTCTTCATTGGCATTCCTTCCAGGTCCAACCTGACCAGGAGTGGTAGCACCTGTTAGGGTCTGATCTATGGCTCAGATAGAACTATTTAATCATTTACTAATATATACGTAAAACAGTTTACGCAAGAAGATCTCGACATAGTACTAACAAAAATTAAAAACAGGAAAGCTGCCACTTTTGATGAAATACCACCAGAAGTATGGAAAACAAGAAATTCGATGACATACTGCTCCGATACTACAACGCAGTATATAACCAAAACACAATAGATAGATGGACAAAGGGCTGCATCCTCTCTTTCCCTAAGAAAGGTGACCTTGGAATTGCCAAGAACTGTAGCGAAATAACCCTTATTTCCATAGCGGCTAAGATTTACAATGCTCTGCTACGCAACCGTGTAGAACCTTAAATTGAGAAAATTCTTTGGGAGAATCAAAATGGTTTTCGGAGAAATCGATCCACAGCATCACAAATTTAGACAACCCGTCGAATTTTAGGTGTTCGTGCAAAGAACCTCGAGGCGACAAAATTATTTGTAGATTACTCCAAGGCATTTGGCTCTAACACAGAGGGAAGATGGAACAAATACTTCTTGCCAATTGTCTCCACAAAGAAACTGTCGCAGCCATAACGATGTTCTATAAAAACACGAAAGTCAAATTTCGCTCACTGAATGGAAACACAGACTTGTTTGACCTTGTCGCAGGTGTTCAGCAAGGGGACACATTAAGCAGATTATGAACAAGTATGGGGATAGACTACGTACTTCGAATGTCGATAGATTTAATGAAAGAAAACGGCTTCACACTGGAAAAGGCAAGAAACAGTCGATACTCCGCACGAACTATTACAGACGCAGACTACACTGATGACATAGCGCTTTTAGCAAATACACCTACACCGAACCCCTGCTACATAGTCTGGGACGGGTAGTAGGTGGCATAGGCCTCAATGTGAACTCAGACAAAACGGAGTTCATGTGCTTTAATAAAAAAGGTGACATCTTCACACTAAATGGTGGTTCTTTAAAACTAGTGGACAAGTTCACCTACCTCGGAAGCTGCGTCTCATCTACGGAAAATTACATCAATATGTGACTAACGAAGGTATGGACAGCTATCGGTAGGTTATCAGTCATATGGAATTCAGACCTATCCGATGAAATAAAGCGCTATTTTTCCCAAGCAGCGGTTGTCAATTTTACTATATGGATGCACCACTGGGACGCTAACTAAGCGTAAAGAAAACAAAAAACAAACTTGACGGCAATTGTACAAGAATGCTAAGAGCTATACTGAAAAAATCATGAAAGCAACATCCCACAAAATGCCAGCTGTGCGGCTACCTACCTCCCATCTAAAAAAACTACCCAAATTATACGAACAAGAAATGCGAGACATTGCTGGAGAAGTAAGGAGGAACTCATAAGCGACGTTCTCCTATGGACCCTTTCACACGGATGAGCAGGTGTTGGACGACCAGCTAGAACTTATCTAGAACAGCTCAATACAGACACCGGATGTAGTCTAGAAGACTTGCTGGAAGCGATGGACGATAGGGTAAAGGGAGTTAGGGAAATCCGTGCTTGCAGCGCGACATAAGATATATATATACAAACACACAGAGAGTGGCGACCATAAGTTAAGGGAACAACAATAAATATTTAAATTATTTTTACTTGAAAAAATTTGCATATATGTTTATGAAATTTTCACAAAATATACCTGGAATATATATTTATTTATCATATATAAAGTTTTCTAAATTTTCTTTTACAGTAAATTAATACTGAAAAAACAAAAATATACATTTTGCCCGAGTCAAAAGTTAAGAAACGTATCATAGATCCTTGTTAGATCAATATATAAACTAAAGAGAAATTCAATGTTAAGTGAATTTTCCTTTGGATTGGATTACCTCATTGCATTTCGACCAGATGTGCCAATTAACTTCTTACAAAAGATGGTTGTGATACTTTCCCATTCTTTCAGAAAACTACATAAATCATCATGATTTTGGATTTCTGTTCTGCGTTTTCTCTATGGTTTTCTATATATTCTCTATAGGATTCATATCTGGGCTTTGTGGTGGCCACTTCATAACAGCTGTTCCTTCCTCTTCAAGAAAACTTAATACAGTTTTAGCTTTGTGACAAGGCGCGTTGTCTTGCATAAATATTGGAGTTTCAACTGACCCTTTGCGTAAATGAGGAATAGCGTGCGGGCAAAGAACTTCTTTATAAACACTGGCATTAATATTACCGTCAAAACGAACAATGAGTCCTACTCCCGCTCCCCTCCAAATTTCACAGTTTTCTTAATGCATTGAGGAGATAAGCATTCCCTATTTTTACATCTTACAAACCCCTTACGATCAGATCCAAACAAGTTGAATTTAGATTCATCACTAAAGGGAACCGTATTCCATTGTTCCTCTGTCCACAGGATATAATTTTTCTTTGAAATCAAAGGTTTGCGACATGGAATCCGAGCCACTAATTTTTCCTTATTTAACCTATTTGCCCACAAAATTCACGAGAAATAGCCGTTGCTGTATCGAAACGGTCTTTTAAAGACATTTTAACAATCATCTGATCTTCCCATTTGGTAGTCATAGGAGGCTTGCCAGTTCTCGGTTTTGGTTCAAGTGTCTTGTCAGCCTTAAATCTACTGATTACACGATAAACAACGCTTTTTGACCGTACGATACCAGCAATTTCAGAATACGATTTGTCTTCATGATTTGCTAAAATGAGCTTTTTTCTTCCCGAGTTAAACAATTACATGCTTTCGCTTCCATCTTGCTTAAAAATAGTTCCAACAATGTATGACAGTTGACTATAAATCAAAATTAGCAATCAAGTTGTTTAAAAATTGCCTAAATTATTATAATTCAACAGCGTTCCTTAACTTTTGACATCGGTAAAATGTATATATATTATTTTTAGTTCACTAATCATTTACTGCAAATTTTTTTTAGAAAACTTTATATGCAATAAATTCATGTATATTCCAAGTATATTTGGGGAAAATTTCGTAAACGGTTTTCACGTAAAAAAAATCATTTAAATAATTGTTGTTCCGTTCTTTAACTTATGGTCGCTACTTATGTATAATTTTTTTCGTTTGTCCAAAGAGGGGGGAAAAAGTAAATATTTCAAAATGAACACGACCTCTTAGAATTATTTATTTCGTTTTTACATTTGCCCAGTCGGCTGGTGCTGTAGAATACACCGACTGTTTCTATGCAGAGAGGTAAGACTCTTCCCAACGAATGTCCAGATTATGACTCTAAACAATCTGATGGTGAGGTTCCAGTAATGCTGAAGGTTGAGGGAAAGCAGAGTATTCCTTCACTGCCATCGCTTCCAGGTCCACTTTGGCCAGAAAAGTAGCACTTAATAGGGTCCTATTTTTTTGGTCAAATAGAACTAAGCTGTGTACTTATGCTCAACCGAATTGTTTGAAATAGAACTGATTATATGTATAAAAATGGATTTGGCATTAATGACCTACAATACCATAAAACCGAACCAAATCGTTCTTACATACGTGTATGTTTCCAGCTTGTTGCTTTCATAATTTACTAATTCGTAATTTATTTATTTTTTTAGATGTGTCACTGTTTCGTGTTAGATTTCTTTTAGGAGTTGGTTCTTTATTTCTCTTCTTCCTCTCTTTCTCAGAGTGTATCTCCTGTTCTTCTTTGTGGGTACATTCTTATTTCCCCAATTAGTCTTTGATATTTGATATGCTATAAAGTTTTTCGCTATTTTACTCTGGTTTGTTGTGTGGGCAATTACTTTTTACTGTTAATTTTTGTGTGTGTATACTTTGTTTTATTTTGTGAGAGCTTGAATTTATCTATGTATTTTTTTCTTTCATTTGAAGTAAGGTGTAGTTGTTTGTTTACTATATGAGCATTATTTTAAATTTTCCCTGACCTAAATTCGTATTGGAGTTGAGATACATTTAATTTTCTGGTATTTTAATGTTGCTTTTGTGGAGTGATATCCTGGTATTGAGAGGTTGTGTTGATCCTATGTTTATGTCTTTACATCTTTGAATGTAACAAATGTAAAGTATACATGGGATCGCCACAAGCTCTCAATACGAGGATATCACTACACGAAGACAACATTAAAATACCAGAAAATAGAAAATTAAATGTATCTAAACACCTATATAAATAGTAGTCACAGGGAATTTAAAACTAGTTTCATATATGAAACTAACGACTACACATTTCTTCAAATAAAAGAAAAAAACCTTCATAGTTAAATTCACGCCTACACTGAATGAAACATAAACCATACAGCCCCCCAACATAAACAACAAGGGGGTGTCCTCATGGTGTAATGGCTAAAGCGATGGACTGCGGAATCATAGTGAGCGAGTTCAAACTACAGTTGCGCCATTGTGTTCACTTTTGGACAAATACCCTTGGGAAAGGTATGAATCCCCTTATCCTTCCAGCTATGGGTTAAATAGTACCACTACTGTTCTTCTAGGAGAATAGCATTGGCATTAAATAACCTACAAAGGTTGATATGCCATTAAACAAAGAAACCAACAGAAACAAACATATGCACATATATTTATAATACACACACACACAAAATTAATAGCAAAAAGTAATTCCCAGTCAAATTTTAAACCACATTTCTTCAAAAGAAAGCTTCATAGAAATAATCAAGCCCAAACCACACACACACACAGAGGAAAAAGCTAAAAAGTAGCTGTTTGTTGAATTCCAAACCATTTTAACCAAAAAAAAAAAAACATGACCAATAAACTCTAACATATCAACTAAACACACACATGCACAATGACCCTGAGTAAAACAACGAAAAACTTCATAGCATATCAAAGACTAATTGGGGAAATAAAAATGTACCCACAAAGAAGAATTAGAGATACACTCTGTGGAAGAAGAGAAAGAAAGGAAGAACCAGCCCCTACAAGAAATCTGACACAAAACAGTGACCTTTATATAAACTGATACAAAACCTGAAAAAAACATTTGACAAGCAAACCTACCCAAGTGAGTTTGAGTCTCATTGGGTGCCTCCATTCATTTGGCCTTGTGCCACATCTAAGCAAAAAGCCTCATCTATTCTTAAAAAAAAAATCTTAGTGGACATTTCATTTTGAAATAAATATATATATTTGTAACTGAATAGTTGGTAGGTAAGATTTTTAAACAACCCAGAGCTCATTCATATAAGCACAGTTAATTGGTTTCAAGTATTAACAAATAATTCTATTAAATATTAATCATTTGTTAACATGCAGTTGAATGGTTTCCAGTATTGCTATTTAGTGTCTGCATGTATCAAGTGTAGTAAATGATTAAATCTCTTTCTTATATGTATGTGATTTGGCATTTAATAACCCATAAGGGTTGATATACCATAAAAGGTACTATGAATGAGCTTCCCTCACCTCTCGGCCAAAAATAACCCTATACTGATTTATATGCCATTAAAATTAATCAATTCCTCTACCACCAAATACTTCTAATAGTTAAAATAAAGAAAATGAATGAATTGACTCTCGTATATTCTTTTTTCTTGTTCAGCTATCAAACAATGAGCTAGCAAGGGTTTTTGAACAACTTCCCTTTCTCAATCTTTTCTTTTTGTTGTTTCTGGTTTAAGATAATCAAATATTTTGTTGTTGATGTAAAAGGTCAGTTTAGTTCCTTCCCCCCCCCTTCTCAGTTGCTTGTTTGTTTCATAGTGGTGCAGTAGAAAAGAAATGTGAAGAAATCTCTGAATTGTTATTTCAATGGTGGCTAGTGTTGCTGGAAGTTTAGTTGGCCACTGGGTGCATAATGGCATCAAAAAACAAACCTAAAGAAAGAAAATAGGTTAATTTAGTTTGTTTCCACTTTTATTGATTAGCTGTTTCTGAATTTATATTTAAACAATTGACTTTAGTCTGTCAAGGTTTGTTTATAAAATCCTTCAGATTTTATGACAGCCCATGAATATTTGATAGGAACTCTTAAAAATATATTAAAGTTTTAAGAGGAAGAGCTGATAAATTCTGTTCTATAGAAAGCATTAAACATACGTGTGATTCTACATGTTGATACCACAGTTAAACACACACAATGTTTCTCAGATTTATTAAACTCTTAAAATAAAATCAATAGATATTCCACAAAAATATTAATTCCATTCTTCATTGGACAAAGAGCTTTGGATTTCATTTGTTGTTGGTTGAGTTTTCTGATATATCAATCCTTGTTGGTTATTTAATGCTAAATCCTGTTTATATATGAGAGAGAGAAAGTTGGGAAAAAAATAATTTAGGTAACGTTTTGCACATGGTTAAATAGTTCTATTTGATACATAGATGACACCCTAACAGGAACTACCATTTTGAGTCAGTGGATCTGGGAGTAATGGCAATGAAGAGGTACACCACATTCCCCAAGGCTCCTGGACTAGAGCCTTACCACCGGAATGGTTAGTGGCATAATCAGGACAATTGTTTCTTAAGATGATTAATTTTAGTTCAAGAAATTTGAAGAATTTGCTGATTAAGAAAAATCTTTTAAATTCATTTAAGGAGTGGAAAATTCTGATTATTTAGTGATTATTCTAGGACTTTCAGTCTATAAATCAATGGTTTTCTGAGTCTTGGGTTATTATTTCATTTGTGATTCCAGGTTTTTTCAATTCTTCCTTTTTTTTCTTTTAAATTTTTTCTGTCTTAATACTGGCATTTATCTTAAATTACATAAACTGACCATAAATTTTTCTTCTGTTTCATTTATTAAAGCCATAAACACAAGCAACTGTTTTTGTAATTATTTAGAGTAAAAACCATTCTCAATTTTAACATTGGTTCCCCATTTTAACTTATTATTGATGTAGAATCAATTGAATTGAAAAAAAAATTAAATATTACAACTTGGGGTACTGATTTTCATTGTTTTATTTATGACAACAGTAAGCAATTAATAATTTTGAGTAGAATTTTTTTTTTTTTTTTTTATCCTTCTGCTTTAGTTTTATCTATTGCAACTCACTTAGTCATTAATCTGCCACAGTGAGGACCAGTGCAAATTGGAAAAGATAAAGAATAATCTCAAATGCACCAGCTGCTCTATCAACTTATCTAGAAAGAGCCATTGATTTGTTGAAGCCCAAATCCCTTTTTAAAGTTATCGGTCTTTTATCTAATAGAGTAAAAAATAAGAAAAATATATTTGGTTGACAATACATCATTTAAACAGAGAGTAAAAGCTGAAGATTTTAAAGAAAAATGTCTGCTTGAATATACTGCCAATATATTCTCAAAATTCTTTTTTTAATGGCAAAAAGTTTATAAAAATAGAATTAACTTATATATAATAAAATTTTCCCCCTTTGTAGGCATTATCTCATGATACAAGTAAGTATTGTGAGATGATAGGTACAAGGAAAAAATTCTATATTGTATTGAGCCTATCTAATGTAAAATTTAAGTCAATTTGGTGACCTCTTAGATTGTAAATAAAATTCTGAGTACATTTAGTAAGTTGCTTGTGCCATTCAGAATTTAAAGAGGGATTCTCAATATGTAATGGTTAGCAAGCTTGCTTAAGTTTGATTCTCACTGTGTGCTCGCCACAGCTAAGCTTAATAAATAATGTTGTGAAGTTTCCCCATGTTTTAGATACAATTTTAAAATTATTTAGTGAGTCTATTTTAAAAAAAAAAAATTTTTTATCAGACACTATATTACTTGAACCCTGTAAAATACACATTTGGTTTTGACAGTTACATGGAAATTGTTCAAGAATTGATGCTTATCAACAACAACAAAAAAAAAACTGATTAAATCCTTATAAATAATTCTTATATAATTAAAAATGAGAGGAAAATCCAATAAAAAGTATTTTAAAATTTGACCCCACCCATCTTGATGTGTCACATTTATGAATGTCCTTTTCCGACAGCAATAAATAAAATCTGTGATTTTAACATTTTTCAAAAATAAATATTTAAAAAATCATTTACAAGATTTTGTAAGAAGAATACTTAAAATATATCAAAAAATACATTTGTCTAAAATGGATGTAGTTATTTGAGATAAGTTTAGTTTAGTGCAAAGTTTAGAAGTATGAGGCAGTGAGAATAAAACTCAGTAATGATGGCCTTCCAACCATTACAAATCTTTATGTACATATGACTTCACATAATGTTTTCCTTGGATGGTAACCTTTATATTTTGATATAAAATGAAGCAAGGAATTGTATTTAGGCTCCCCCCCATTGTTTTTTTAACTGAAAAAAAAATCATAATTTGGTTAGTGTATCATTTTTATGAAGCAACATATGTTCTGTAAAATGATAAATTTTTTTTTCATTATTTCATGATAAAAATCCTGTATGATGAAAAAGTTATGAAATCCTACTTAGAGGATTTTTATCTATGCATGAAATAAAATAAAATATATAGTAATTGCCAAATGTGATTATTTTAGAAAGCTTCAAAAAGATGGCGTCGCGCAAGCTGACATTTTATCTTCGTCGAAACTTAAATCACATTCTCCGATTTATAGAATCATTGAACTGGTCTAAGGGAGATAAATACAAATTTACTTGGCATCAATCTAAGGAAGGTAACTTATTTGCCTAGTGATATAAGGGAGGTAATTTTTCAAACTTTTAAAGAACAGCACGATTGCACGCAAGCAAACTGACAATAAAGAGAAATGGTTGTCTAACATTATTGCGAAATTTGATTGTTCGTTTTTCACTCTTTATGATTTTTCTTTGTATTTTGATACATTAATTTATAATTGAGCACGAAAAACAGATGTGAAGGTTATTATAAATATAACATTATTAGCAAAAATACAATCTCTTGTTGTCAGAGGTGTATTTTTAAATTGTACAGCATTAAAAGATTAAGTTTTAAGACAACTTGAAAAGCTCATTTTATTTGATTTTTTTTTTTTTTTTTTTTTTTTTTTTTTTTTTTTTTTTATCACTCTTGAAATTACACACTTTTTGTATAATAATCTTGTGTAAATTATTATTTATTATCATTCATTATTTGTTTCCTTTCAAATGAATACAATTAATATGATCAGTTCAGTTTTGTTAATAAGTACCAAAATATTTTTCAAAATTGAATAATCTGAATTTTGGTTGATATTATGAAATATCACTTTTTGTTCTGTTTCTTTCTCTCTTTCCTTTCTATTTGAGGAGAGAGAAATAAAGCAATGATAAAAACCGTATTTTTTTTTTTAAGAGACAACAGGACATTATATATATATATATATATATATATATTAGTTTTAGAGATATATTTGTATATTAAATCAGAATTCCTCAGAATAAATAAAAAAAAACCAAAACCTTTCAGCTTAGTAATATTTTATACAAACTGTTTAAATTTATAAGGATTAGCGCTTTACAACATGTGGGAGGAATTATTAATATCCACTGCACCCCCGCACTCCACTCCGAATTAACAGAATCAGTTGATGCATAGGATTGAGTCAATGTTCTGCTTGGTAAGTCAGTCTTGTGCAGATTTCTGCCTTTTTGCATGTAACTTCATAAAAAAAGAAAGATCATAGCAAGTTTTAAAGAACAAAGATTTAAGATTTTATATAAATTTATTTTGTTTTTCGCTCACTGAAACAGTGCTTGAGCAATTTTTTTTTTTTTAAATATCGGGCTACAAAACAAAATAGGCAACATGTAAATTGTGGCTTTTTTTTTTTTTAGTCATGAGTATGGCCCTGGCTGAAGAGTATTTTCACTATTGTGGCCTACTATTATGTCCTAAGTTGTAAAATAATTCATTAAGATTATTTATTTTTTTTGTTCTAGTTTCTTTCTGTGAAGCATAAAGCAAAAAAATTCCCCCCAAAACCTATCAAACAGAATTTCATTTTTATAATTATTGAAGAAAAGATTGTTTGATATTTATGCTGTTTTGTTATAGAAGTCCATAAATCTGAAGAAGGTACTGGTTGAAATGTTGCATAAACAAAAAAAGATCGACTTCAATTGAAACGTATTTGATATAATAAATAAGATAGACCAATTTTTCATGGTGAATAATATATAAAAATGAAGAAACATGTTATTTCATGACTTTTGTAAGACTCATTCTTATATATAATGCACCTCAGTAAAAAAAATATTCTAGTTTCTTCTGAATCTTGTAGAAATTACAAACAAGTACTTTGTCTGAAGAATATTTAGATGGTTATGGTGTCATCTATGGAAGAATAATTTGAGTCAATTTTACATTTAGTTTATTAAAGAAAAGACTGGATTGGATCATAATGATGCTTCATCTTTTTGTTGCTTTTGAACAAGTTAGAAATTAATAGAAAAGTACTTTTTATTTCACACATTAGTTATAATTTTAACAAGTATTGTCCTATCATTACAATAAAGTATATAAAATCTACCTTTCTAATACTCTTCAGCCAGGTCCATGTGAACATTTTCACCAGGCCAAAGTGCTATCTACCAATAACATAGCTTAATCTATTTACTCAGTTGATGAAAGTACTAGATTAGGCAAAATGTTAACAGCTTCTTACTTCAACTGTAGAACTTAAACACAAGAAATTTATTGAAAGTAAAAAAACATGAACAAAGATAAACTGTAAAAACAAACAAAAAAAAACTGGTTTTAATTACATTATAAACAAGGTCGGGAAGTCAATACACTTTTCTCAACCTGTTAAGCTAGTTTATACAAAATTACATTCTTTTGCTGATTTGTGGGAAGTTTATGTAAATTTTTCACACGAATCTTGTTTTTCTTAAAACATTATCACAATGTCAAAATAGTTAAAAATTAGATTTATGCAATATCAATACTCAAACTATTCTAACAAATATTGGATTATTTCATTTTATCTTTTTGTTTTTTGAAAAAAAAAAAAATGTTTCTTCTAAAATTCACTTGCTTGTCAAAATTTAAAAAAAAAAAAAATCTGCAAATTTTTAGAGTACATTTAAAAATTGTTTGTATAAATTACATTAATTTTGTTATTTTATATTTTCATCATAAACCCCTTTTTTTTCAAAATTTTTATATATAAAATAAAAATACTTATTGTAGCCTCATGCAATCTTCAGGCTACTTAAGAGACTATTTACATGAATATAGAAACGAAAGGTAAAGTGTGAAGGCACATGAGTTCTTCTTTGTCTTTTTGTTTGTTATAGTCAAATGCATTATATAAAATATTACCGATTCCATAATATGGGAGGGGGGGAAACTATATTATGGAATACTACATTGGCAACATTAGTCATATGTTCCTGTTCTGGAAAAAAATTGTGTGTGCATGTATGCATGTATTTTAGATAAAAAAAAAAAAAAAAAGATTATCCATTTGTGTTGTTAAGAAGGATGGTGGTGATGATGATGTTTACGGCATGTTTCACAGCATCTCTGTTTGTAGTAAGGGTATGGACAGAGGCGAGCTTGGACCACCATTTTACATTGCTTCATATGGTCACGACATGTTGGGTCTGGAAAAGAAATAATGTAGTACATTATGTAGGAGTACAGTTGAGGAAAATTGAATCTAAATTACTTAATGCTACATAAAAAATTTTTTGGTTACATATGAGGACTAATTCCTCTATGTCAGGTAACTTACATTTTTTAAAACTTAGTCTGAAGTCTTCTCTTAATCAAAATTTGCCCAGTAGATAAACAGACATTGAGGTAGTTATTATTAGAGCCTTTGAATAATTTTTCTAAAATTCAGCTTTGATCTGTTTTAAGAAAGCACAATGTATCTTTTTTTTATTAGCACTTCATATTTAATACATGAAAATAGCAGTAAAGTAAAAGAAAAATTGCCTACTTTTGATAATGTTAATTTGCAGAGAAAAAAGTATTTTTGTCTACTCTTCCTCACCTGTATTTAATGGAAGCTGTAAGCATGAATTTGTATTACAGCTTTCTCTGGTAGCTGGTCGCTCACTGATGTCACATAAAATACTTTGCTTCAAATTGGCATCAACACACTTTGTCTCTCGTGTCTTAGAGCCAGTGCCACAGCTTGCAGTACACTGAAAATAAATGTTATAGAATGGAAATTAAATTGCTATAATTATAAGAGTCTTTGACATTTTCAAAAAAATATTTTTCTTTTATGGTCCACCATACATGAAATTGTTAAACTGTGCAGTGTAAGCAAAGTTAAAATTCTGTCTGATGTTGTTTGCCTTCACTTTGCAGTAATGGGGAAAGCCATGAATTCATTATCTCCTCCTTGTTATTGGTAGAATAGACTTAGCACTCTAGTTTTGGGGGAGTTCTGAATTCAATGTCATGGACCAGAATAGCAGAGTAAGGCCAATTACTTTCAATCATGCTGAGTGCATTTAGAAAAAGATAAGAGCAAAGTTTTATTTTTTCCCTCTTGAAAGGGTTTATGATCTTTTACTTTTATATTAAAATATACTCATCTTAATAAATTAAAAAAAAATCATAATTGGAGCAATATAAAAGATTCGATAAAAAGCTTAAGCTTATATTGTCCTAATCTCACTTTCTAGATTACTCCCAAGACCACTCTGGCCTAGAGTCATTGAACTAGTTAAGGTCTCATCTAGAGGTCAAATAGATCTGTTTAAAAATTAGTATATCTGATAGAACTATACAAGAAAAAAAACTAAGAAACAACAACATAAACATAACCCAAAATAGTTTGATATGCCATTACACTAAATCAATCAAGTCTTTGCCGGATTAGATCATGGGTGTTTATTTTTGGGGGGGGCATGAGGATTTCCAAAAATTTAATCGCTATTCAGGTTTGCTTATTGTTTTTGTATTGACTACTCACATGTTATCATGGACAAGGTTAGACTTTATCTGAAGCTTTTAATCTGCCTTGTGTCTAAGATAAATTATTTACCACTGGTATTTTGAATGCAAATTTTTTTAGGCTGGCATAAATAAATAATTATTTAAAAAGGTAAATTTTCCAATAAAGAAAACAAACAAATTGTTATTTGTCACTCTCTTCAAATGAAATATTTTATTTTTCAGGGAGATAAATAATTTTTAGTTCTGTTTATGGAAAATCTTTTCCCTTAAAACAATATTGAATCAGTTCTAAGGATATAATTCTGATGACTGAACAGAATTTTTATAGAAACATCCAGAATCAATGATTAAAGATGGAGCCACTTTAAGACTCTTTGCAACAACAAACAGTATAAACCCACCCCCAAGATAGTTGTAAAAAACAAAACAAAACAAAACAGAATATTACTTTAAAACACTCATGGTTAAATGGAATTGGTAACCTGAATTCAAATCTTGGATGAGGCTGTTTGCATTCCACTTTGTTTTAGTAAAAAAAGTACACCTTATATGCCATCAAAAGTATATACTGTATTTGATGGCATATAAGAAAGCATCCACAGTTTCAGTCTTCAATGCCAAAAGAAGGCGGGGGAAAAAAGCTGAATTCCTTGTCATGACTACATTTACTAGTCAGTCTTCCCAAACTGGCAGTTCTCTCTCTCTCTCTTTTTATATCATAATTTATGAGATTTGATTTAGAGTGAAATGATAATAAATACTGTTTTGTAGCTCTTTGGTCATTAGAGAAAAGCAGCAAATAATACTTTATTTTAAATAATTACTGGAAAACTAAATGGAGAGAGAAAAAATCCTTACCTCAGTCCACTCAGAGATGTACCAGGAAGGAGGACATTCTGGGAGTGCCTCACACAATTCTTCTGTTGCTGGTTTTTCCTCTTTTAAACAATTGGTTTCATCAACAACAGTGAAAGAATGCCGGTGCAGCTTCTTGACACATGTTACATCTCGTACTTTAACACCTTGGCCACATGTTGCTGTACACTGAAAATAAAATACAGACTTGTCAAAAAGGAGGGTGGAACAATGTAATGGAGACTAGTGAAGAGTTGTTAATCAAAATCTTTAATTTTAAGCATTTTTGGCTTTGTATCATACTGTTCAGTTTTCTCAAACCTAAAAAGGTAATTGAAAGAAATTTTTATGTCTATAGGCAAATCAAAAGGTATAAAGCTTTAAATTTCTCAGAACCAAATTTTTGTAGTGGGGGGGGGATTGAATAATTTTTTATAATCTAGATATAGGTATAAAAACTAAACCCAACTTTTTTTTTTTTTTTTTTTTTTTTTTTTTTAAAGCATGTAAAGTTGGTTTTCCTTCTTATAGACTGATGGCCTGATCAAGGCTAAAGAACCTGGTATGCTCTATTTGCCCATAGCTGGAGTGGATTCATGCCTTTTCCAAGGACATAAGCACCAAAAGAAATGCAAATAGTCTTGTCCAGGATTTGAACTCTGGTTACTGATTCCATTTCTTATGACGATAAACAGTACACTATTCATACCTCATTTCAACACATTATAAACATTCTACTGAAGTATGTTGTTTGTGTGTTTTACTTTTTTTTTTTTTATTAAATATCCTCTTCAGTCTCCATAACTTAAAAAAAAAAACTCTGCAAATTAGAAACAAGAAAATAAATATTATATAATGAACATTATATTATATAAATGTCCTGGTTGAACGTTAAGCATACTCATCTTGGAGACCACTTAAGGAGGGAAGAGTTTACTCTTCCTTGGGGATCTCACTACTGTAATTTGTATAACTGATTTTAAAAGCAAATTTTCCTGCTCGGAAGTTTGGCATAAGCCAAGAAAATTTTTATTCCCTTGTCATATATTAAGCTAAACTAAATAAGTTTTTACACGTAAAACTTATGATTCACAACCCCAAAACTTTAAATTTGTTTTTTTATTGTGTGTGATGTAATGAGTTTTGAGCCCAAGAGCAAACAATTGGGGAAACAGTGGTTATGTGTGAACTGAATGAAATAGGAAAACTAATGATTAGAAATTGTTGAGTGCTGATTGATTGGCTGAAAGATGTCTCACAACCAGAAAGGAACTAGTTTTAAATGTTTGTGAGAGTTGAATTGAAGAAATAGATGGATGTATTTTGAGGGTCTTTAAAGTTAAGAAGCTTCAATAGAGAAAAAATTTCTTTCTCAATAAAATAGTTGGAAGCCTATAGAAAACACTGGCATAATTTAATTAAAGCAGCTTCATAAATTTGGTTCTTTTCTATGAAGTATATGTTTAACAACTTTTTAGTCCTGTCCAGGAGCAAGCACCAACAAGGCACTCCAACAATGTTATGCAATTTAAATTTTTTCTCCTTTTCCTGATAGAGGGGTTAATTTTATTTATTTATTTATTTATTTTTTTTTGAGAAAGCCATTCCATGTATTAGGGTTACCAGAACTTTAAAGTAGCTTCTTATATATTATGTCACTCTATTAGCAGGGCTTAGAATACACTGACTGTATTTCCTTCAGAAGGGTAAGACCCTGACAAAAAAGGGATGTCCTGGGTATGTCACTAAACTGCATCTGATAGTGAGGCCTCACTTCTACAGATCTGGAGAATGTGAAGTTACCTCTTCATTGTTCTGGTGGTTGTATTTGCTATATTTCCATTGAGGAGTCAAATAGACGTGTTTAAAAATTATTTGTATTCAATAGGAATATTTGATATTAAATAACTGAATTAGTTACTTGAAACTATAATTGTTTACTAAGGATTACTATCATTAGTTACTTGAAACCATATATGTGGAAACGAATGATTATTATTGAATAGAAATAATTACTTGAAACCATATAATTGTGTGCATATTATTTGTAATAGATAATATTTTATATATAACTACTAAAAAAAATCCTTAAACTACAGAAAAAATGTAATATATATATATATATATATAATGAATGCAATTTCCTAATATCTAGGCATGAAATAACCCTAGATGGGCTGACATGCCATTAAAATCAATCATAAGTATTGATTTATTAAATAGAACAGAAATTCTACTAATCTTTTTCCTTAATATCCTGACAAAAGAGGGTTGGTTAATAAACAGAAGAAAATCTGTTGCCAAATGCGCTTGCATATTGTGGTATACATAACATTCAGCAATGTGTGTTTTTATAGATTGCAGAAGATAAATCAACTTTAAGTTGACAACTAACTGATAATGTTGAGCTTATCATTTGAAGTAAGTTACCACACCCAGAGGGTATACTTCAGAAAGAGGAAGTATGAAATCTTAACTTTATGACAAGGAAAATGACCTACCTGAACTGACTACACCCCACTTAATACTTGTTTAAGAGCACTTTAAGAGTTTTGATTATCTGAATGAATGGAAAAGATATTTTGAATTCAACTGTTATAAAGTATTTTGAGAGATGATCTTTTGATCTTGCTTTGTTTGTTGACATTAGAGGCATTTAGATAAACAAGTTTAGCATAGGTTTTGAGATTTAAGGAATAGTTTATTTAAGTATGTTTTTTAAAAAAACATTTTTCTTGTTGCTGTTGATAATAATGATGGACAATGCATTATCTAAAGAAAAAAAAAGCAATTAACTGTACTAACATGTAAAAGCAAACATATATACTGACACATAAGAGAAAATTATAGGGTGATTTATTGATTAGTGTGACGTTAGCAATATCAATTGCTTGATCAGTAAAAGAACAACAAGGGGTAAATGAGCCTTTTTGAGGTAAAAAGAGGATACCAATTTGAGACTTAATAGGGGTTTTATCTTTTATCTGATACACACTGTTCCTCCCTGGTGTAGAAATAATATCCTAAGTGAGCACCAACCATAAAAACAATTAAGATGAAAAAAATATTAGTAAAAATTAATAAGTTTTTTTTTTGTGACTAAGAATCTGCTCATTTTATTCTTTTCCTTTTTATACATATTCTTTATATTCTTCATTTTAAACAAATATTTTATTTATTTTAATCAAAATAGAAATAGCTTAGTTCTGCAAAAAGGAAAATGAGAAAAAAATTGTAGGAAGTGTCTTCCTTTTTTTTGAAAAATACCTAGTTGAAATCATGGCTTTTATTTGGCTTTAAACATTTACATATTAGGGCAAAAGGATATAGGTAACCATTTCTACCATATGGCTGGCAAAAAGTTACTTAGCAAATAACAAATTAGTGTGCTAGACTAAGTTAAGGATCAAACTCACTACAATAACGGCCCACAAGACTAATATTTTAACTACAGCATCACTTTTTGAAACTCAGTGTATGCTTTAGGAAACAAAAGAATTAATTGTTGGTGCACTCTTTAAGCACATTTAAAAAAAAAGAGGTGGTATTCATACATTTAAGCTAACAAAAAATCTAAATTGCATAACATTATTAACTAATTTTTTTTGTTTTTTGTTTTAGTCCAATACCTGATTTTTACCCGTTTAATGTCTTTAGTACTCGTATGGTCAAGTCAGCAGACAAGAATCTTGTTGTTTTTTTTTTCATCAATGTCTTTTGTAATGAGTAGTTGAAGAGAAAAAGTGCAGGGTTTTTTCTCACTCAGCAATCAAACTGCATATATTTAGCATTAGGTTCCCTAGCAGTTGGCTCTAGGACACAGAATTGCCAGGTCAAGCTGGGGTCATTCTCTTGCAAAAAGCAAGTTGCAAGAAAATTGGGAGTGAATTGCAGCTATACACAGATTGAGGTAGAGTGCTGACCAGTGTCTAAATTTCATTTGCTATTCATATTGCTCTACAAGACTGAGGTTTTCAGACTAAGTTAAGCAGACCCTAAGTGTCACATATGCCACTGTTAGGATTGTCATCAATAAAGACAGCCTTACAATTGTATTCTGTTTTCCTTTTTTTTTTCCTTTGTAGACCTGACCTGTGGTTTCAACAACAAAAATACAGTTGAATTCTTTGTTTTTAAAAAAAAAAAAACCCCAAAAAGTCAGTCAGTAAGATCGGACAAGCTGAGGATCAGTTGTGCTATATAGGTTTTATAGTGTGTGTGAATTTGGTATTACTATACTAAATATTACACGTGATTTATCATCTGAGTGAGTTTTATTAAGAAAGACATATTTCTAAGATAATGTGTAAAATAATATAATTTCTCTGAAGTGCAGTAAGGATTTCTCTGATGTATTTTTGATAATTTGGACCTCTGCATATCCTTTCTCTCTCCTTTTTATGAATTAAGCAGGATATGTAATAAAATAATGTATTTACGAACCCTCCTGCATGAGTTGGATGTGACAAGTTCAATTTTTTTTTTTTTTTTTTTAAACAGAATTTAACAGGTTTGTGCCCCACTATTTACTCATAGCTGGAGGGAAAATAGTTGAATTTGTACCTTTCTCAAGAATATCAGTGCTATGTGAAATGCAAACAGCCTCATCCACGATTTGAACTTGAGTCCCCATGTCCATTACACCATGAAAACTTCCAAAATACTTAGTAATATAAGTTTTTAGAATAGTCATACTTTATTGAACAATGCGAATCTTATGAGGGCAGCTCAATTTCTCTTGATGTTTTCATCTGATAATCCAATTTACCAACCCCTCCGCTCGTGCAGGATATGACACAAGGTCAATTTTTAAGTGGAGTTTAACAGGTTTGAATTCAGAGTTTTCCTTCTCCTAGACTAGTTGCCTCACCAAGGCTGAAGAACCCACTCTGTCCTACTATTTACCCATAGCTGGAGGGAGAATTATTGGATTCATACCTTTCCCAAGGGTATTAGTGCTACATGAAATGCCATTTGTCCCGTCCAGGATTTGAACTCATGTCGCTGTGTCCATTTCCTATGACGATAACCATTACACCATGGTCACTTTCATCTGATAATAAAGTTTATTTAAATTAAAGGACTCTTAAACATTCAAATTGAAGAAACAACTTTGATGAGTAGTGTTAACAAAAAATAAATAGATTATTGAAGAAAAGAAATACCTTTGACCAGGGCCCAGTGAACCATAAACCTCCACATGGACGCTCACTCTTGCATGATTTCTCTGATTTGGGTCTGAGATTTTCTTTGCACTTTGTGTCTGGTAGGCTTTCACCATTGTCTGCAGAGCAATGGACTTTTCGGTATAGCAACCCATGTCCACAAGAAGCAGAACACTGAAGAGGAGGGAAAAGAAAGTGAAGAGAAAGCAGAAAATACAATAAAGTTGATGGCCATTTTTTTTTTTTTTTTTTTTTTTTTTTTTCTGAAATTCTTATTTATAATGCTATAAAAATATAGTTGGGTGGTTGGTTTTATGTCCTGTCAACCATTAATGGGTTAGTCTATGCCATAGTCAGTTTAACAATTATATATCCAATTATATAGAGAACAAAAATGTATCTTCACAATCACTTAGAATAAGTAAACACTTCATTATCTCGAATAGATATATTTGACTCCTAGATGGGAACCTAACAAGTGCTACCTCTCCAGGATAAGAGTAAACTTATGAGTAATGACAAAGAGTGACTCCATATTTCCAGAACTGAAAGTTCACTTCAAGAGAGTTCAGTGTCATACTCCAGACACCCTTCTTTTAGTGGTGGGGTTATACTCTTTTGAATGAGATGCAAACAGTATATTCTAGGTCATTAAAAAGTAATTGAAAAAAGTTTGTGTGTACACACACTATGTAATGTTTCCATGATAACTTACATAACACCATATTTACTTATGTATAATGTAAGAAATTTGATATAAAAAAATTAGGATAAAAATTGTTGGGGTGGGTAGCTATATTATTGAGTAACCCACTCACCCAAATGCTTTTCTTACTGGTCCAGTTGGCTGGAGCTGTAGAATACATTGACTGCATCTCTTCAGAGGATAAAAGACTCCCCTAATGAGTGTCCTGGATATGACACTAAATAATCTGATGGTGAGGTTTCAGTAATGCTGGAGCTTTGAAGAATGCAGAGTACTCCTTCATTGCCGTCACTCTCAAGTGCACTCTGGCCCAGAGTGGTAGCACCTGATAAGGTCCTATCTATGGATCAAATTGAACTTTGATATTTAAACTGTGTATGTGTACTTATGCTAAATTTAATTACTTGAAATTAAACTGTTTGATCATTCAACTGTGTAAACAAATGACTGATGTTTAATTGAATTGTTAGTGATATATAGTAATACTTGAAAACATTAAACTGTACAAACAAATGATTAATAATAAATAGAATCTGTATTTGATAGAAATAAGTAACTATTTAACTGTGTGCAAGCAAAAAAAATGAGCTTGGGCTCATTTAAAAATATTATCTACAAGATGAGTTTAGAAATCATATATGTATGAAAAGGATTTGGCATTAAATGACCTACATTGGTTGATATGCCATAAAACCAAAAGAAACACTTTTCTTAATATTATCAATTCAAACTGGGACATGCATAGACACAGTCTTGAATACCAAATACAAACATATATTGTGGGACATGTAAAATAATTCATTAGAGATGTTGGTTTAGTAGAGGTGGAGTAGTTAAAATCAGAACCAAGTTCAAACCATTGTCACAAGTGGTTGATAACTCTCATTCTACCTTACCAACAATCTCTTAAAAGTCAAGGATCCTGCTTAAGAACTGGTTTTGGTTGATGATTAAATTCTTTCTACCTAAATTTTATCCCTCCTGATAAGATTTATTTTCATTAAAAAAAAAAAAAAATTTTTTATGAGTGACATGCGTAGACATATTTATTGTCTCACCTCTTTTGACCATTCTGTAAAGAACCAAGCTTTTGCACAAGAACCCATATCACAAACATCTGAGGTGGCTGGCTTAGGTTCGGTACATTTGTGGTCTGCCAGGATTTTGTTGTCAGCACCCACACATTTTACTTCTCTTGTGCGTAGACCAAGACCACATTCTACAGAACACTAGAAAAAAAAGTAAAAGTTCACAATTATTGATGACATTGGAAAAATAAAGGAGAAAACTGTAGATTACTTATAGTTAGATACAGAGTTTTTTTCCTTCCAGTGTACCAGTATAGTTAAAAAAAATTATTTATGCATAAATTGGCACTTCTATTTAGGATCAGAGTAATATCTGCAACATGGAAATACCCATTGTTATTTAAAAAAATATGAAGATTCAGAAAGTTGTCTCAAACCTTGGCAACTTTGATATTTTGTATTTATTTTTAGGGAAGTAAACAAATAAAACAGATACATGATTATATAGATAATATTTTGCCCTGATTTTAACTTTATAAAAAAATTCCATACCTATAGATATTATACACTAAACCTTAACAAATGTCAGCGACTGAACTTAGACAAGTAGCACAAATACTACACTTGCTTCCTAGCAGATGTTATGGATATACAAATAAACAAACAAGCCACTTGAATATGCAGATATAGTGGAATGTGCTTAATCATCATTCATCAAGGGCAAATATAAGGATAAGTATATTTGTGATATGCAAACACTGAAATAAATAGAAGAAAATACAAAAATGCAATTACACATACAAGAACATTTTAACAATACTATATACATACCAGTGACATTAAAAAGAAGGAATATGCATATCCCAACAGTTAAAACTCAACATATTTTATTCAGTGAATAAGCAGTATGTAGAAGGGGTACAAAATCAAAGCAATCTTACTTGATTACTGGAGGTAATATAACTATGTTGCTTTACTGTCCTCTGTCAGGATCAGAGACAATGTCTCTAATGTTCAAAGAACAAAAGCAAACAGAAGTTGAAGAGGGGCTTATGTGACTCTCTGAGGCCTTGAAGACATGTCAATTCTTTCAGAAAGATATTTATTGTATCCCGACTGTTAGATTCACTTGTGTTTTGGATCATCTACTCTACCTGCAGAATGAATTTTCTGATGATTGCTCAGAGGTGGCACAGTAATATATCTGGGGACTTGGTTTCTACTGCCAATTGGATTCCCTCCTCTCAAGCCAGATCCACCATTTTGTGATATGGGCATATGTATGCAATGCAGAACATGGTGAAAATACTTTTTCTATTACACACACTGCTTCCATTTTTGTATCTTTGTTCCTGATTTAGTTTTATACATCAATAAAGTTATAACAACTGTCTCTTCTCATCTTTGATTTCTTCTTGTGTGGAACTTTGGCTTATATAAGTCTTATAATCTTAGTAAATCAACACTAGCCTATAGCTTAGTTTACTACTAATCTAAGCCACATAATTGTCCATTTTGAGCTCTCATAGTTAGTGGTGTCCATATCATAATTTTTATGTAAGTATTTTACATACCAGAAAATAAGGTATTACTTTACTGCATGAAGGAGGGAGAATCTCCATGGTTAAATTACTAGACTGCAGTCTCAAAGCAAGCAAGTTCAAACTCCAGCTGTGCTACTATGTCCACTTGTGGACTAATACCTTTGGGAAAGGTATGAACTCCCTAATCCCCCTCCCAGTATTATTGCTGTTCTTCTATGATGATAACTTTAGCATTTGATAACCCATGAAGACTGATATGCCATTAAACAAAAAAAAAAACAAACAAACCACTACTTTATGGCTCCATAATAAACTTAATTTCAATCTCTTACTGTTTGAGACTAGTATTTTAGTATCTATATAATAAAAAAAATTCCTTTGATAAAAGTACAGTACAAGAAAACCTGATGATTCCTACTGTTGTGAGTTTGATTTTGAGTGAGAACTCTCTCTCATTATGATCTTGTGACTATGCTAATATTTAAATACTGATTAAAAGTCTAATGTTTAAAACTTAAAAAAAAATGAGTTACTGGCTATGCTAATTTATTTTTACCTTCTCTTATTGCATGGGATAATTATCTTAAAAATAAAATCTCATGATTTTTGCTTTGGTTTTAGTAAATTAAAGATTTCTTTTATTTACTATAAAAACAAAGCAATTTAATATTGCTATATTTGTTGGCTGAACAAATGCTCACATGATGCCCTGTAGGTGGGGTTTAGAATATGTTGACTGTATCCCATGCAAAGTGGGGATAAGACACCCCCTCAAAAAGAAGTGTCTTGGATATGATACCAAACTGCATCTGATGGCAAGATTCTGATTATGAAACTTGGGGGAGTGTAGAGTAGTCTTTCACTGCTATTATTCCCAGGTTCACTTTGACCTGGAGTGGTAGCACCTGTTAGTCCCATCAACGGGTCATATAAATCAGCTTAAAAATAATTCCTATTTAATAAGGAGGCTGTGCCAAAAAATAAATTTCTAAATAACTACACAAAAATGTCAATGTGAACATTCAATGAATGTAATTCCCTAACCTCTTAGGCATAAAATAATTCAAAATAAATAAACATTAAAATAAATCAAACATTAAAATGGTAAATAAATTGATATTAATTCAATAATTATTAGTATTTAAATAAAATTCACCTCCCCTCTCAATGTAGTAATTTTAACACTATTTTGATCTTAACTGTATATTTTGGAAAAGCCACTATACACACTGAATCAGAATCAGCCTAATTCTTTGTGGGGTCCTAAGCAGAATTAGAATTGGTGCTCCACTCCCACACATCACCACAAACAATATTGACTATTGTCAATGCTTGATTGTTCACACACCCAATGTGAAGAAAAATCTCTGCTTTTATTGTAAACATTGTCATTTTTGATATTACGAATATACTAGTTGACAATAAATAGCACACAAAAACCACAATCACCCACACTTGGGTGGCACCTGGCAGCTACGGATCTCAAAGCAACTGTTTATATTGCTTATATCATGAACTGTCTCTGTTTATAATTAAGGCTAAATTCAAATGATTTAGTTGGTTGGTGTTTTATATCAATCAATGATTGTGGGTTATTTAATGCCAAATCCTGTTATGTTTGTAAAACAGTAGTTTGTAACTGTATTTTCAAATGAGTATTTAGAGCTCATTTGTTTGCACATAGTTAAGTGGTTTCAAGAATTCCTAATATTAATAATTCTATTAAGTATTTCAAGTAATATAAATAATTTGTACACAACTAATATGCTTCAAATAAACAATAATAATAATCACTAGTAAACGATTGGACAGTTATATTTGACTCATAGATGAGACTCCAATAGGTACTATTAATCTGAGTTGGAGTGAATGGCAATCAAGTGAGCTTCCTTGTTCCCCAAAGCTCAAGGACTGGAGCTTCAGCATTAGATACAGTTAAGTTTACCAATCCAGAACCCTTGTTGGGGAGGGAGAGGGTCTTTCCTCGCTGCAGAGGTGCAGTCAACATTTTCTACAGCCCCAGCTGATAGGGTAGATGTTGTTTTATGATTTTAAGTCTTTAATCATATACTAGATGACTTAATATTATGAAACTTAACTTGGCTTATAGTAGTATTCAAACTAAAGCTTTTTAGATCAAGTACTTTTTTGTGATGTTGCTATTAAAAAAATAGTTTGTGGAAGATTGAAAAGGCAGGGGAAGTAACTTGTGTTCTTTTTCTGAAGTGCAAACATTTTTCCATTTACAGATTTTAACCATTTAAAATAGCCATTTAATTAAATGTTAAATATTTCTGTGTACTTCAGGTGACATTTCAGATGATGGCAGTAACAAATTGTGTTTATATTAAATCATATAATGTGTTTACATTTAATTATACACTTTAATGGTGTGAATGGGCTAACTTTTGTTCACCTATAACACTCGACTATAATTCAGAGAGCTGTCAGGCCAGTATGGCTTGTCTCAGGAAAATGCTTTCTCATCACTTATCTGTTTAGATTTCTCTAATTTCCCTTTCTGAAAAGTCAACAGAAACTTAAACCTGGAATCACAAGCATAGAGTTATTTACTAAACTTAGCTTGGCACAAGTGTGGGCACCAAATGAGATTCCAACCTCTTAAGAGGGAATCCCTGCAGTGTAATAGCTAAAGTCCTAGACTGTGAGGATGTGAATGTGAACTCCATTTATGCTATTATATTCACTTTCAAACAAATACTCTTAAGGAACAAACCCTCTTATTCCTCTCCAGCTATGAATTAAATAGTACCACTACTGTTCTTCTCAAAGGATGGTTTTGTCATTAAATAACCCATGAAGGTTGACATGCCATTAAAAACAAAGAAACTAAACCAATCAAACTCCCAATTGGTCTGCTAGCCATGACACCAAAACTTGTATATCTTAAATTCTTAAATTTAAAAAAAATAAACAAGTAGATAATTTAGCACACTTTTACTGGTATACCCGCAATTTTATATTTAAGTTGTAGAGGATATTCATTAAAGAGAATGAGGTTTTCTTTTCCAGAAGAAATTCAAGACAATTCTAAGAACTTCTTGATATGTGACCCAAAGAAAAAAGAGGCTATGTGAAATTGTAATAGAAATATGTGCAAGTGTGTCAAATAGAAATAGATACTAGCGTAACACTGATCATAGGAAATGAAACCAGCAACCTGAGTTCAAATCCTCGATGAGGTTGTTTACATTTCACTTTATGCTATGCAAATGACCTTGACAAAAGCAAGAATAATTTGTTCAACTTGATCCTTAGCTATGTGCAAATAGTAGGGCAGTCTGGGTTAGACAGCCAGTCTGGGAGAAAACTGAATTCAAAATCAGTTTCATTCCACTTAAAAATTGACCTTGCATCCCATCCATCTTATGGTGGGTAAATATTTACTTGGCAAAATTCCTTTAGTTATTTTTACTTATGATAGGTTTTTGTCATATATTGACAGTATAAAGTGATATTGTAATTGTGCTGAATGGTAATGAATAGCTCCTGAATATGGGCATCAGTAGTTGGACAAAATCATATCTAGCTCCTGTGGCATGTTGTGCAAAATGTGTCGCATATCTAGAAATAATCAGGAAAGGAGGGAAGTTCCAGTAGTGTAATAGCTACAGTATTGGACAATGGTCTCGAAGTAAATACTTTGAACTTTGGTTGTACATATGTTCACTTTTGGATCTTATCTCCCTCCATTATAGATTAAAGAGTATCAATGTCCTTCTACAAGGATAGCTTTGGCATTAAATAACCCACAAAGATTGATATGCCATTAAAAAAACAATCCAAAAAGTCATCCTGCTGGTAATTCCACAAAGTAAATGTATATAAGTTACTCAAAATTTTAAGTGAACTTTTGTTAAAACAAAATTTTGAAAAATTTAATGGCTAAATTGAACTCAAAGTGCACCAAAGCCTCATATCCAACCAACAGAATTTTGTTTCCAGAAGATATTTTTTGATATTCGAAAGATTAGGTTAAATCATTGACAGAATTTGTTCTCATAAATTTAGAGTGAGACAGGCTTGCTTGAGAAACATTCAATCTGCTTGCTATAAAAAATATATAACCTTAACATACTTGTCATGAGGTGATTGAATATTGCAATACATTATATAAAAATGCTATAAAGAAAAAATTGAGTATTTTTACTTGAGTTTGTGTATGAATACAGATTTAAGCATTTCGTTTGGGGCAAGAGAGCATTCAAAACAAAATGTATATTTTAAGACTTCTTCATGCTGCAATCCGTCAAAATGAAAGCATGAATAAAATCCTAATATATATTAACAGTATCATCTGGGATCAAGTCAAAACTATTAACAAGGAGCACCATTGGAAAGTGTAAAACTCTAAGTAACCAGCACACGATTAGAAGCCATGGCAAGTTAAATTAACACAAACAAGAGAAAAAGAAATGAGAATGATCCCATAAAAAAAAAAAAAACTGTTAAAAGGGTTTCTTTTCTTTTGAAGGTGCATATTACACCTTAAGAAGGGTGGAGAACACACTAATCAAAACATGTGAATAACAAAAACAAGAGTTTATCTGAAGAATTCTTTGAATATCTCTCTCATTCAATTGAGCTTTCAATCAGTAAAACTTACAAATGAAAGAGGGGGAAAAATAATGGAGAAGTAAATTCTAATGTTGGGAAATAATTATTAAAAAGCTACATCTAAAGATTTTATGTTCCATTTATGAAAAGTAGTTGACTAGCTTAAATGTTTTAGTTGTCTAGCTTTATTAACAGTGGTCACTAACTTTAAAAGGAAACAATTTCAAAACATTTCCAAAAGAACTTAATGAGAAAGTGGACTTTACTTGATTTGTTAAAAAATGAAATGGATACAAAAGTGTAATTTCAAATGCATTCATTATTTTTAGGGAAAGTTAATACAGAGAGACAAACGATTATCTCCCCTAGAGAATGGGTGTGTCCATATGGCACCTCATAGTGAGTCACATGAAAGTCTCAGAAACCCATTTTAGACCTCTTCTGCTTTTGTTCTTTGATCAGGGAAGATATTGTCTCAGATTCAGCCAGGAAATGGTAAAGTCATCACCAAGTAAGCTTTTTTTCTTTTTTTTCCATTTTTGTACCCATTTCCATGTACAGCATAATGTGTATATTTCTAGCTGTTGAGACATTTGTGTATTCTTTCTTAATACCATTGGTATGTACTTTATGTATATAAAAAGTTAAATGCATTTTTACATTCAAGAACATTTATCTTGTATGAACACTAATTACAACAGAAGGAAAGACATCATGTATTGTATTATATATATATATATATATATATATATTTTTTTTTTAATATGGTTTCAATCCCAGCTACAGGAAGATACTCTCTAGCCACACTGATAGAATGAAACAGATCTGTCTGTGGATGACTATAGAGATATATACTCCCTTACCCCCGTGGGGTTGAGTTCTCTGAAGAAGTAATCGTGTTGCCATTAGCGACTATTGCAAGCCTCTTCGTTTGAATTGAGGTCTCGGCTACCGTTGAATAGATGTATGTAAACAATAGTAATTGTGATTCATAACAGTTTAAAATTTACTTCGCAGCTAATATCTCCTCGTGGCTGAATGGTTAGAAGCTTGGGTTGACATTTGAGTCAACCGGGTTTCGATCCCAGCTACGGGAAGATACTGTCTAGCCACACTGATGAGTTCTGATAGAATGAGGATGACTATATATATATATATATATATATACACACACGAATGTTAATATTGATGAGTAGAGACTCTACTAAATATCTTTAGCATCAAGCACATCAATATTAAATTGCAGGAAAGTTTAAGCAGCAACATTCTTCTTATAGACTATACATGGGCATTTTAGCTTGAATGTCTTGTCTGTTGTTTCACTGTCAGAAACATTTAAGAAAATAGAGAAAATAAAAATGGAGATACTGTCTGTGACAATCTGATGGTAATGCTTGAGCTTTGGGGAATGTGGAGCATCCCTTTATTGCCATTGCTCCCAGTTCCACTCTGGCTTGTAGTGGTAACACCTGATAGGGTCCTATCCATGGATCAAATAGAACTGTTTGACATTTAAACTGTGCGCAAGCAAATGACTTGTTAAAAATCGAAGTGTTTGATCATTTAACTGTGTGTAAATAAATGATTGATGTTTAATTGAATTATTAGTGACACATAGCAATTCTTGGGACCATTTAACTGTGTGCAAACAAATGAGTTGTGTTAAATAGAATAATTAGTGTTAGATACTTGTATCCACTTTGTGCAAACAAATGATTAATAGTAAACAGAATTATTTGGATTGGATAGAAATACCTGAAACCATTTAATTGTGCACAAAAAAAGAGCTCAGGCTCGTTTAAAAATCATTTATATTAAATAGATATGTATAACTAGAATTTGGCATTAAATAATCCACAATGGTTGATATCCTATGCAAGCCAACCAAACTAATCATCAAGTAAGCTTTTTTTTTTTTTTTTTGTGTGCGTGTGCAGTAGAAATACCTGTGATGCAAAGGCTAAAGTGCTGGACTGCAACCTCAAAATAAGTGTTTGAACTCTAGTTGCACTACTCTATTCTTTTTTGGCCAAATATTTTAAAGAAAGTTATGAACACTCTTATTCCTCCAGCTATGGGTTAATGTACAACAAGGATGGCTTTGGCATTAAATAACCCATGAAGGTGGATAGGTCATTAAACAAAGAGACCAAACCAAACTATTTTTGTATCCCTTTTACATACTGCTGTTCATAGAACAATGTGTATATTTTTCACTGTTGGGACACAGAATATCTTTCCTTTCTTAATACCATTGGTATGTATATCATGTACATAAAAGATTGAATGTTCTTGTATGAAAAAATGCATTTATCTTATCTTCCCTTCTGTTGTATTTAGTGTTGATATATCATGTATATACTAATGCTTATATTGGTTTTTGGTGACTCAGCTAAATATCTTCCCAACCTCCAAAACAATTAGTTGCTTCACATTAAAATGTACAGAAGGTGGTTAATATAATAGTTAACTGCTCCTTGGTAGTGCAACCCCCACATGGTATAAATGTTAGATGATTGCTTAGTGCACAAAATTTATGCACACTTGCTGCTAATTATCCTGAAGAGGATAAAAAGAACCATTCATAAATGTTAAATAAACACAGACAATAGACAAAAGGTGCAAGTTGAAGAGAATATATGAGCAAATCTATTCAAAATTGTACTCTATAATAAATCCTACATCCAGGCCATATGAGGTTAACATATCACATTTGTGGACTGTAGTTTTGAAAAAATATTGTTTTGCTTAAGATCTTCAAGTGAAAAGATAAGGATCTCATGAGTTTATATTAGTACCACTGAAATCTTATTGTTTGTCTTAATTCAAGAAGGCAGTTAAAATAATAAAGTCCTAAGATTAACACTCTTAATTGTGGAAAGGTTAATCAAATGTTAGAATTTTCTGATTTTAAAGGAATTTTTATCTTCTGGCTTTTTATAATTTCAGATAAGACACTCACCCTCGTAAGGTAATGTGGTTACTAATGTATATGAAAAAGAAAAGAGCTGTTTGTTGTCTGTTGTTTATCATTTTAGGAAATGGGCATGCTGATCTGAGTTCAAATTCTAGATAAGGTGGTTTTTATATCATATAGCACTTATACAAAGTATGAATCCAACTATTCTCCCTCCACAGCAATGTTGTAGTACAGACTGTACTCCTTAACTTTGGTATGGCAACCCATCTAAGAGAAGGAAAACTGAATTCAAAACCTATAAAATTCTGCTTAAAAATTGACCTTGTGTCACATTCTACTTATGCAGAGAGATTGATGAATATATACACGAAGAAGAAAAAAAGGGAAGTAACTTTAAATATATAATGACATATTTGCTGTTGATGACTTTTTTGACCTATGGGATTCAAGAACTGCAACACCAGTGGAAGAAGGGTATGGACCACAGGAAGGGACTTTGTGTGTGTGTGTGTGGGGGGGAAATAAACCTGATTTGGTTGCATTTCATGAGAATATTTTCGTCAGCCAAGAATGTTTTAGTTGCTGCTTGTATAATACCTGGTGAAAACATTTTAACTCCAGTCAAGGTTGACAGTAGAAGTAACAGCTTGTTGGATGCTGCTGCCTGGGTATGTAACGTAGTTACAGATGACTTAATATCAAAATATTCACCTCCTAATATGTCAGCTGTTGTGGTATGACAGTAACAAAAGGATTATTTTTTCCCTGCAATGTCCAATGACAGTACAGTGAGAAATGTCTTCATTGAATTTACAAAAGGACACAGACCTCAAATTGCTGTTCGAAAGCAGTGACAAAAAAGGAATGAAATCAAATGAAAAGACTGCCCTTATCAGTAATTGTAATATGTTCTTATCAAAAAGCAATGCAATTATCAAGTTTATGTTGGGTGGTCATTAAACCTAGCAAATTCCATGTGTGTAAAGTAAATGTCCTAAAGATGGCTGGGACCAACTCTGGGTAAAAGAAAAATATTTACTCAAATGACTATATTAGGACTTTACTTCAGAAATGAACTCACATTAAATACTTAATTTCCCACTGTTGGATTATTTTGTTGGTATAAATTATAAACAATTTCAAATATAAATTTTCTAATTACTATAAAAACTTAATTCATAAAATCCATTTAATATGATGTCTCCAGCAAGGAAAAAGATATCTAGTCAATGTTGGATCTCCTATTTAGAATTTTGCCCTTTCTGGATTTAATGCTAAAATGGATTGTGAAATCTTTGACTCGGGACTTGATACAAATCATTTTTGAGTTAACTGGAACAAAATCCTTTTCACAAATTCATTCTCTGTATTACTGTTTAATGTCAAACTTTCCAAAACCCTTGTCTTTTCCTTTTGTGCATTTTTAGTTGTTTATTCCAGTATATAATACCGCCCCCCAAAAAAAAGAATTATAGATCCTCATTTAACAAGGCCATTCCAGAACCAATCCAAAATAAAGTTGTCACACTTCCTCCTCACTGGTAACTTCCTACAATCAACCCATTCATACCTTTTAAATCTATCTGGGAGAAGTTGATTCATGTCAAGAGTATTACACCCCCATCATGGGAAGGATGCAACACAAGGACAGTCTTTAAGCAAGGTGTTACAGGTTTGAATTCATATTTTTCTTTCTCTTAGACTGGTTGCTATACCAAGGTTAAAGAACCCGTTCTGCTCTACTATTTACAAATAGCTGGAGTGAGTAATAGTTAGCACTAATACCCTTGAGAGAGGCATAAATCTGTGAAATTCAGTCACATTGAGGATTTGAACCCTGATTGCCATCTACATTTCCTATGAAGATAACCAATACATCACATACATTAATGTGAAGTAAACACAAGTAGAATTAGCCAAAATTTGAACCTGATTTGCTTATTTCATTTTTCATGTAGGTAACCATTAAATTACCTTCCTTCTATTTAAAAAAAAAAAAAAAAAAAAATTTATACACATCACTGCAAAAATGGATTGTCAGATCTTAAATGTACTGTGATAAGGGAGTGTTTTCTCTTTATGTGGTCAAGGTTCTTCTTTTAGAATTACATTTTTTTGAGAATATTCTTAAAAAGAAAAAAAAATTTAAGGCCATGTGAACTGTGAGAAAATATCCATATAGAATCATTTGGATTTGTCTACTGACATCCAAAAAATAACATCCTGAATGAATAGAAGGAATTTGGTTCATGAAGTTATGATAAAAAATGGATTTGTTCTTTGCTTTTAACACATATTGATCTTAGAAAATCTTTTTCTAAAGGAACAAATATTGTTTATTGAATTACTTACAGTCTATTTTTTACAGCACAATCCATTTTTTTTATATATTAGCATTAATATATTTAGTTGACAAAAAACAACAACAGAAAATGTTGGTCTTCAAAACGTAAATTCCTTCATTTTTATTTTGTTATTTCAAAGCAACTAAACTATACGATAAATTTAATATTAGGACGTTTTTTTTTTATAGTTGGAGAACTTTAAGCTACTGGATTACCCCAAAAGTTTGTTCCATATTTGTTACATGGCTTTAAAAGTATTCAGTTTTAAAAAGATTGGTTTTGATTATCTTGTGACAGCTGTTATATTAATTGATTGGTATTTCAACTCCAGAAGGTTATTTTATGCCAAGGGGCTAGGGGATATCATTCATATCTACATTTTTTTTTTACATGATCCAATTGAATACAAATAATTTTTAAACAGATCTATTTGACCCATAGATGAAACCCTAATCTGAGTTAAAATGGATTTGAGACGAATGTCAATGAAGAAGGGATAATCCACACTTCCAGATCTCCAGAACTAGAGCCTTACTCAGGATACCCACCTTTTTAAAAAAAAAAAAATTTTTTTTAGGTAGTGGGGTAGGGATCTTATGCTGACTGTATTCTATGCTGAGGCTATTTTTAGCTCCATCAACAGGATGTTTTAACAATGAAGAAAGCAACAAATGCCTTTTATTCTAAATCTAAATAAAGGTAAATATTTAGCTCAAATGTAAAAAGGACTTATGTATTTTATGAAGAATATACTGTAAATGATTTAATGTATCATAAATAGACCTGTTACTGAATGTTTTCTGGTTGGGCAGACCAGTTGAAGTTAACAGCAACCAAATGAAGATATTACTTGAGAATAATCAACCTTATATGAAACAGAAAATAGTTGATATATTTAATCTCAAGCAAGCAATTTGGAATTTTACATTGTTGTCTCTCTAAAATATGCTTTTTTTTTGTCATTTTGTAACCCTTCACTAAGAGTTACCAATTAGCCTTCATTCGGTGCACTCATTATTAAAAAAAAAAGTAATGAAATGAAATGGTAAATAAGTTTCTCAAGAAAGTTAATGTGAAAAACAAACACCTTTTTTACTTAAATCAAACGAACTTTTTTAGTAATCTGAAATATTAGTTTTTAAGTATTAGAAGATTACATCCAAATTTGTTTTCATTATATTTAAAATAAGTTACTTACTTTAGACCATTCTTTCACTACCCACTGAGAACAGGGTTTCTCAGTGCATTTCATGACAGTGGGAAGTCTTGTCTGATTAAGACAAGCAGTTGCTGACACTCTTTTAGAAAAACTTGGGGAAATTTTTTCTTGGCATTCAACATGGCGATTCTTTTTACCTTCTCCACAAGAAACACTGCAAGGTGACCACTCAGACGGTGTCCATCTGAAAATGAATATCCATAAATATTAAGATAATTTCACTTTATAAAACTGCAAATTGTAATAAACAATTTAAAAAAAAAAAAAAAAAAAAAAAGTAACAACATTTTATATATATATTCTTTTTAGGTCAGTGATCTTTGTTATACTGGTTGGATTATCAAAAAGATGACTGACATCTTCAATTTTTGTTGTTCTTGCTTGTTAGAAATTTAGTCAAATTGCCTGACCACCTCTGAAAGCATGGACAAGTGGTAGTCACTGTAGAATAAGAAATGACTGTAATGCAAACTGAATCACATATCTTGTTTAAAATTGGAAAGGTTCTTGTCCCAAATAGAATGCTGTGGTGATATATAAAAAGAATTATATAGAAGTGTAATATTCTTATCTGGGTGTTCAATGTATGTTTCAGTAATTTGCATAATCGTTTTTGTTTTTAAATGAACTGTGACATCAGCTCACTCCATTTCTTCAATTTCTTAAGTTTTTCCCTCAAGCAACCACTGAGATGTCAACTTAATGCCACTTATTGATATATAATTTTTTTGATGTTTTAAATTCAACTGTTCAGTAAAAAAAAAAAAATGAAGCAAATGACAAAATTTTTCTTATCTGGGTGTTTAATGTAAGTATTATGTTTCTATATAATTTCTTTTGTAAATTACTGCAGAAATAATGGAAATTTTCCTTGTCCAATTCTAAAGACTTAGCTTACATTTATTTAAAAAAAATACTTTCATTATTATTGATGTACTGTTTTGCTTACTTATTGTACTCATTTCAAGCCTTGGCACCGTGTTTCCTCCATATCAAGCTTAAGATTGGATTGATTTTAACATGTCAGTCCATCTGGGGTTATTTTATGCTTAAAGGTTTGGGAATTCTGTACATTGTTGTGTTTATATTTACATTTTTTGCAGTTTTATTAAGTATTCATTTCATAATACAAATAATTTATACACAATTACATAGTTTCAAGCAGCTACTTCTATTCAATAATGATTATTTGTCTGCACACAGTTATATGGCTTCAACCATTTCCTATCTAAGACAATTTTCAAACGGATCTATTTGATCAAAAAAAGGGAACCTTACACATACTACCACTTGAAGTCAAATTGGACCTGGCCGTAATGGCAATGAAGGAGTACTCTACACGTCCCAGAGCTCCACAACTGGAAGCTCACATCCGAATGCAGTTTAGTATCATACCCAGGATATTCAAGACAAATAATGAATTTTTGTAAAATTTATTTTAGGTATGCCTATCATCTGCCTAAGGACATAAGCTATGAAGTTTTTAAAATTCTATTGACTTAAAGAAACTATATAGATTTGGTAATAAATAATCCCAAAGAAATGTCTAAAAAATAAATGTAGAAATTCGTCGAAACTTATGAAAAGACAAACTTTTGCATACACCTAATATTTTATCTTAAATTTTTGAAAGTAGTTTACTGTTTAGATTAACAGAGCTGAAACTGCTTACCTCCCTTTGCTACATACAAAAATTTTGCCATATGTTGATATTAAAATATATATTTCTTCTATGACTGGCTTAAAGCGACCCATTGGAATGCATTTTATACTTTGGTCATCTCGTGAGTAAATATTTGGTAAGAGATAAATGCTGCATATACAAATTTACTTGTGTGTGGCAAACAAGCCAAACTATTTGATTAAATAAACTCCTTTAAATTTGTTTACTGTCTGAGAAATTTAAGCAGTATGCTACTCTATAATCTTTCTGTTATTTTCCCTTAAAGATGGAGTCAAAGAAACACAGATGTTCAGCCTCAAGGATTTGGGTGTAAGTTAAAGAATTCCTTTCATTTTTGTAAGCAAGAACAATGTCTTATATAGAATATTCTATTAATTTCTTTAACCCTTCTGAAAAAAAGAATTCAATTTAAAGTCATTCTATTCTTGGTAAGGCAGAGAAATGTCCAGCATTTCCACTGAAAAAGAAAAAGCTAAGTCTGGTAAGGGTCTGATATGACAATCTTTTATTTAAAATTTTTCCTAGTTTTTATTCACCTAATATACACATTTCTAGCATAATGCATCCACTGACACACCAGAGTTAACAAAAGCCTGTAGTGATTATTTTTTTCCCCCATAACTAATCCTGGATGATAGATTATTGCTATGCATATGCTAGAACATGAATGTTATGTTCAAATCTATTTGCTTTTTGTATACAGTACCCAATCTTCATGCCCTGTCATAATCCAGGTAAAAGAAAAAGAGGGATATTTCAGTAAACATCTACAAGTAATACATAGCCTGATAGAACAAATGTTGAAATCTATGTGCAAACCCATGACGGACAAATAAGACCAAAACTGCTATCCTGGAGTTGGAATCTCCAGGGGCCAGGCACACCAGCTTCAATTTTGTATCTCCAGTAGCCAGGCTCACCTGCTTCAATTTTATACCCTGTCTTGTCTGAGAACAAGGGTGGTCCCAATCTTGAAGGGCCAGAGATGGAACAGATGTTAAATTAAAACTAGATCTTGCTGTTTACTACCTAACAGTAACATCTTACCTATCAAGAGAATACTTGGTTTCATGTAATGGTGAAAAAAAAAATTGATACAGATTTTCAGTCTTCATAATATGAAGTATCATCTTTTTCTAGTGGAAAGGATGCAGAATCAATTTTTGGGCTGGCATGCCTGCTTGTCAAGGAGTCCATTTGATATCTGTTCACCTGGCAGATAAATGGTCAAGAATGACAAGTTTTGGTTTGTTTAATAGCATATCAACTTCTTATGGATTATTCAAAAGTAAATGTTTGATTGTGATCATAACTATATTTTCAAATTTAAGAAACCCTGAAAAACTTTGTCTATAATAATTGTTTGTACATAGTTATCAAATCTTCCTAATTGTATGGCTTCAAGAAACTAATATAGCTTCAAATTACTATCCTTAATACAAATAATTTGAATAGTTATGTGGTATCAAGTATTTCTATATGAATAATTTTCAAACAGATCTATTTAATCCATAGATGGGGTCCTTACAAGTTCTACTATTATGGGTCAGAGTAGACCTGGCAGTAATGACAATGAAGGAATACTCCACACTCCCCAGAACTAGAGCTTCACTACTGGATCTAGTTTAATGTCATAATAGGATATAAGAATGAAAAGCACTATTTGTGCCTCTAACAAGAACATAAATTCAGGAAGCTAGTATTCTCCACTTCTATATCATTGTTGCCAATAAAATATTACAATTATTTATAAATATTATTTAGTTTAAATTATAAACAGAATATAACCTGTTATTTAACAGCATATAAAGCAATTAAATAACTGGTCAGAGTATTTTACATTTTCAGTAATTTTTCAAGCCGGGAATTTAGGTTGAGAGGCTTAGACTCCTGAGCCTTCTACAATTCTGAGAGTTGAGTTGTGCAGTTGACATCATTATTGCAGTATAAGACTAAATATGATTGTATCTCTTGTTGACGTACCCTGGATATGAAACTAAATTGCATCTGATTGTGAGGCTCCAATTCTGAAGATCTAGGTAATGTGGAATACCTCTTCATTGCCATTTCTCCCAGGTCAACACAGATCTTGAGTAGTAGTACCTGTTAGACACATCTATGAGTCAAATGAATTTGTTTGAAAATTATTCATATTGAATAGGGTTTTTTTTTTGCCCATGGTCTTAAGAAACTACAAAAAATGAAGAATATGTATAATGAATGTTATTACCTAACTCCTAGGCATAAAATAACCATAGTTGGGTTGACATATCATTAAAATATATCAAATCATCTTTTATGGAATAATTGTGTTACAATTAATCTAATTCAAACACCTTTTAGATTGTTATTTAGTGACAGTGCAAAAGGTTGTGTGATTATTACTAGAATTAACAACTTTTAGATGTTAATTCTAGTAATAATCACACAATCTTTAGCACAGATAAAGCTAATGAAAGATATTGGAGCAGCAAAAAGTTTTAATGTTGTAAATTTTCTTGTACATCAGTACATTTAATAAAAAAGAATTCGAAAGTTTCAATATCAATAAACTAATATTTATTTTTAATTAGTAAAACAAACTAATGAATTTACAAATAAAAACACTGACCCCCATCAAGCTGTGTCAGTGTAGGTAACAAACCAAGAACCTTATGTTGATTTTCGAAAAGGTCAGATAGATCAAAGTAAGTTAGATATTACCTGGGCGGGCAAGGTTTGGTATTACAAGCTGTTGTCTGGGTCGGCAATTTCACATCTGGGTCACAGTTATCATCAGTTACTACAACTTGTGAATTCATCTTTACACAGACAATTCTCGTCTCTTGAGTTCCTGCAGATTAAAGTAAAAAAACAAAGAAAAAGATTAAAAAAGAAAACTATTGATATTACACAAATAGAATTACAAGGATGCATCAACAAGTCAATAGCCTCATACAATACTTAGTGGAATTTTCTGTGTATGATGGTCAGTATATATTAGCAAGGAAGGAAACTTGTTGAAAAATATTTACAAGCACTGCTGGAGAAGTAAGAATGAACTTATGAGCAACATTTACTTGTGTTATTCAAACCAGCACAAACTTACATTCATAAGGTCTGTACAAACACCAAGTGCAACGGCTGATAGGGATGGATTTTACGACCAAAGAATCTGTGTCATTCCATAATGATAAAAGTTTGTGTCAAAAACATTTTCATATACTGACAAAGTATATTAACAAAAAATAAAAATGCAACTAAGTTTCTTGAAGTTTACATAAAATTAAACATACAGGTAATATACTTAGTTATCATAGATGCATAGGTTACAAAATAAGTGGTATATCAACATTACTTATCTCCTTCATATGCTGTACCAAGGTAAAGAAAAAAAATCAGTATAGGTCTAGAGTTGGGTTGCAATTTTATATCAGTGAATTTTAGTGTATAAACTATATTAAAATAACTGGAGTCTATATTAAAGCTGAAGTAATAATTTCTTTTATTTTCACCACTGTGGTAAATTAAAACCCTTTCAATAATTTCCAATGCATTAAATGTTTTTCTTTATAAAAATAAATACAGATAATTTTTATAAGCACAATAAAGTTTAAAAAGAAACAATTTTGGTGTCATTAGTGAAAAGTTTAGAAGTATAGGATTGTTGTTTTTAATTTTTTTTATTTTTTACAATATCCATATAATAAATAAATGCAACATCCATGTAGTGGAGGGGGGAGTCCCCATGGTGTAGTACCTAATTATGGACTATGATGTCATAGTGAGTTCTAATTGTAGTTGCACTACTACATTCACATTTGAAGAAATACCGTTGGGAAGCTATGGATCTCCTTATCTCTCTGCCAGCTATGGTTTGAATAGTTTACTATTATTCTACAAAGATAGCTTTGGCATTAAATAACCCACAAAGGTTGATATGCCATTAAAAACAAAGAAACCAAACCATGTTGAAATTAAAAAATGTGTATCTTGTTCCATTTGTGAGTGCAACCCCTCTACATTTGTAACGCCCCCCGCCCCCCCCGTTGATGAGGGTTACAGTAAAATGACTGTTGCTCATAGGCCCTTACATGCTTCTGCCTGGCCCAAATGCCAGGCAGTTGTGTGCTTGCTATGATACCTTGGCCTTGGGGGCTATCTCCCCCCAGGTTTTTGTTTACTTCAGTGGGATTAAGTTTATTGCTTGGTGCCTGAGGTGCCCCATTAGGGGAATGCTGACGGGGTCAAGAATTTTTTCACCTCCCATGCACAAGTCTTGATTTGTGCATGGGCCCCACCATGAAATGGCTTTGTGTCATACTGACATGGTAGGATGTCAGACAAATCTCGAATCTCCTGCAGAGAAGTAAGACACCTGCCATCTACAAAAGGGGTGTCCTGAAGCTCTAGAGAGTGTAAAGTACCCCTCCAGGTTCACTCTGATGTGGAGTAATAGTACCTGTGAAAGTCCAATCAATGGGTCAAATAGATCTGTTTGCAAATTATTTGTATTAGATAGGAATACTTGATATCATAACTGTGTGCAACTACAAACATACAATATATACAATTCCCTAACCTCTAGACATAAAATGACCCAGGTGTGTTGACATGCCATTAAAATCAGTTAATCTGCATTTTTATGAGTTTAAACAATGTTCTGGCAACTTTGTATCGATTTTCATAGATCCCTTTTAGATATTTGTATAGAAAAAAAACATATCTAATATGAAATGTTTTCTTTATCATTTGTAGTTGTTTGTATAACAAAATTTCTTGTTCCATATATAAAATGGCTTCTTGTGAGACTTACATATTTTTTTTCCTTTACGTTTCTCTTTAGTATTTTTTTAACTTATTTAATGATCCTCGTATATAAGTAAGTTTCCAGACTTTTTTCGTATGGGCGCTTTTATTGATGATACACACATGAAACTCAAGTCCCCTTCAAAGTAATCTCCTCTGGCTGCAATGCACTTATTGTATCGTTCCAACAACTTCTGGAAGGCCCCATTGAAGTCCTCTTTCATTTCCTCAATTGTCTCATAACGACAGCCTCTGAGCTTAGGGAATAAGCAAAAGTCACAGGGAGCAAGGTCTCAACTATAAGGAGGGTGAGGAACTGTCTTGATGCCCATATTGGTCAAATAGTCTGACAAGGATGGAGTTGTGGACTGGTGCATTGTCCTGGTGGAAATGTCACTGACTCGATTTGAAGAGTGCTGGCCTCTTCCCTAGGAATCTCTTCCTGAACTCCCTTAAAACCTCAACATAGTAACCCTAACTGTTTGGCCAATCAACTCTGGTGTTCTGACTTCCTTACTCCCTGCCTTCCTTGAATCTCTTATGCCACTCAAAAACTGATGCCCGATTTATGCAAGATGGTCGAAAAGCAGTCTGAAGCATTCCATACGTTGTTTCTGTGGCATTTTTTCTAAGTTTAAGATAGAATTTTATTGCATATTGTTCTTCTAGAGTGTCCTCATATCCAGATTGCATTTTTGAAATTCACCAGCTGTGACAATCTGGCTTTAGTAGGGTGTATTCCAACCCCTGCTGTAGCTGTTAATTTGAAGCTGAAATCATAAAAATTGGTCAGTTATCTCATAAGATGTATAGCAATAACATACTGAATTTTCAAGAGTCTATGATAATTTAAATACCTGTACAAAAAAAGTCTGGAAACTCATCGAATGCACCACATGTTCTTTTTATCAATTTGTTCCTTGGTATAATAAATCCTTACAATTAAGAGTGCAAAACAGCAGCTGTGTTATCAACAAAGCTTTCATCAGATAGTGACTCTAGAGTCAGGCATGTTTTGGAGGCTGAAGCATAATACTGAAATAACTGCTTTGTATTTTAATTTCAATATTTAAGAAACTTTTCTCTTAATGGGGAAAGGCTTCCTAGCATAGTGGGTAATGTGCCAGATAGTGAACTTGTAGTAAACAAGTTTGAACTTCACTCATGGCATTATGTTCTTTTTCAAACTAATACCCTTGGAAAATGAATGAATTCCCTCATTAGATAGTACCACTACTGTTCTATGAGGATATCTTTGGCATTAAATGACCCACAAAGGTTGATATGCCATTAAACCAAACCATCTTCTTACCAAATCTGTTATTTCCTCAGCTTTGCTTTGTCCCGATGCACAGGCCTTAGATTGTTTACCGTGTCTGCAATTACTAAGTGGTCACTCATCAAAGTCATAAGTAGGCTACCAAATATGTTGGTAAATATCAGTTTGGTTTGTTTAATAGCATATCAACCTTTGTTGGGGTAAATATTGTAATGTTGCATTTGTATGAACATGCTTTCAGAAGTGAATTATGCTACTTGCATGTAAAGTGATTCATACTGACTCCATCTTTAACTGTTAATAAATATTTCTCTTTTACCAAGCAAGAATAAGTTGTGAAAACCAATTTGGTGGCGTGTTTACATATCTATTATGTTTATTGATTCCACCATGAAAATTCTTAGTAATTAACATCTTGTTAAATTACAATTTAATATATGTTCCTACCTACTTCCTGTAGGTGTACAATCCTACACAATACCCCCTCACTCCACTTCCTCAATATGAAAAAATATCAATCCTCAGAGACCACTTTCTCCCTCTCTATTTTTGTGTTTGAGCACATAATGTAATACTTCACTTGCTACTTCTAAATTTTCTGATTATACATTGACTTTTACACTTCAAGTGACAATGATTACATTGATTTATTTTATTTTTTTAATCTGATGTCTAAAAGAAGTAAAGACTATTGAAAATATTTTTTAGATCAACTTTTTTAATCATTGCTAAAATAAAAAAAAAAAAAAATTGTACATAAATATAGGGTCAACCAATCAGAAATGAAGGTACTGAGTGGTCTTTATAGGCACTATTTATACTTCTATGACACCATTCATACTCGTGTAGCTAAGATAGCAAAGGTACAGGTATGTAGAATCAGGAGGAATGTGATTTTGAGTCTTACTGGGAACTTTCTTTCTATCTCATATATATATATATATATATATATTTTATTTTTTATGCATACTATTTCTAACTATCCCATTCAGGTGGGTTTGTAGAATACACTGACTGTATCTCTGCAGAGGGGTAAGAACCCCCAACCCATTGAATTTCCTGATATGACACTAAACTATCGAATGGTGAGGCTCGAGGAATGTGGAATATCACTTCATTGCCATTGTTATCAGGTCCACTCTGATCCGGAGTGGTAATAACTGATAGGTCAAATAGAACTGTTCGACATTTTAAACTGTGTACAAGCAAATGACTTATGTTGAATTGAATTTTTAGAAATAGAAGTGTTTGACCATTTAACTGAGTGAAAACAAGTGACAAATGTTTAATTGTTGCTGTTACAAAGCAATAATTGAAACCATTTAACTGCATGCAAACAAATGATCAATAGTAAATAGAATTATTCATATTAGATATCAATATTTGAAACCATTTAACTGTGTTCCAAAAAATGAGCTCAGGCTCATTTAAAAATGTTATCAAGAAAATGTTTACCGATCATGTTTTAATATATATGTAAAAAATAGTATTTGGCATATCAACTGTTGTATCGCAGTAAGGAAAAGATACACAGTAAAATAGTTAATTATTTATTAACTCAAGTAGTACAGTTCAACTAGTATTACAAGTCTCATGCTGTTGGTGTTATGACTTAAGTTGGTCTTACTACTGACTGATGTCCTTCAGAGCTATCTGTCTGCTTCTGCTTCTTCATGCTTAAGAGACACTGCGTCTTTTATACTTCCACAATACAGGAAGTCACATGGTATGAGCCATTAAACAACATCAACCTACAATGATTGATATGCTATCAAACCAAACTATTTCTAACTGTTGTAAAAATGGTGACTCAAATGAATCTAAAAATCAGCAAGAATTAAGATTTAGAATAACCCTAATAAAAATTATCAATCAAAATAGATAATAATAATCATAACGTCTAGGGAACAAATATAGACCAGATTAGGAATCATTCCTTGCTGGCGGTTCCATATAACCTAGTACAAGCTGTTACACATAACTATTTATTACTTTGAGAGATGTCATGAAGAGAAATACTATGATGACATAGTTCAGCATTTTAGCCATGATGCCACAGGGTCTCCTCATGAAGAGAAATAGTCAGCATGGTACTCTGGCCACCTAATAGGCCATGAGAAACCTCTATCCAAGCACACAAACAATAGAAACAATAGTCTTTGATGATGTTATTAATAGTTTTGTATGTGCATGTGTGTCTACAAGCACCTGTTAGAAATGCTTAATCAGAATGAAAGTTTAAGAAAATAAAAACATGTTAGAAACTTTTTGATCAATCATGGGAATACAAAATAAAAATTTGATAACCATTTTTTTGTTTTAAATTATGGACTTTTGATAGTATGATCAATTTTATTTTATCAACTACAATATAATATTTTGAAAAAAAAAATCCTTAGATTTTTGTTTTTGTAATGAAAAGAATAAAAGGATTGGCATAAAACAAGTACACATACATGCTTAGCAACAGTGTGTATGTGTGTGTGTGTGTCTCTTTCTCTCCATATACATTAGATGAACAAGATATTTTAGCTACAGTGTGTGTGTGTGTGTGTGTGTCTCTACATATATATTAGATGAACAAAATATTTTAGCTACAGTCTCTCTCTCTCTCTCCATATACATTAGATGAACAAGATATTTTAGCTACAGTCTCTGTGTGTGTGTGTGTGTGTGTCTCTCTCTCTCTCTCTCTCTCTCTCTCTCTAAAGATGAACAAAAGTGATAAGACAAATAGAATTATTTCTTCTCTGTGTGCATGTGTTTTTTTTTTTTTTCTTGTTCTCAGCTAGTTTCAACCTTAGGTGAATGTCGGCAGGAAAGTTTTTTATAATAGTTGATATCCTATAAGAGAAGTGATGAAAATTGAACTGGTGATGTAGTATAGCCATTTGTTGATTGAATGTTATTTTCTGGTCAGAATATATATCTTATGCTAGTAAATTGTTAAATCAAAAGAGAGCATTGAAACCTAATCAAATTCCTGTTGTGTCATTTACATGAACCCTCAAGACCAATTTGCATAATTAACTGCAAAAAAAAAAAAAAAAAAAAAAGAAAAAAAAAAAAGTGATCAGAGAAGATGGCAAGGAAATATTGTCACTTTTTTTACCCCCTTTCTTTCTCTGCCCTTCTCAAATTTATCTCTCACATAGTTAAAAAATAGTATAAAAACAAATAGCTGCACACAATACTGTTATCCATCTGAGAATCATACAGTCAACACTACATGAAACTTAGAGTTATGGGCAGTATTTAGTGTGTATAGAGATATAATTATGCTACTATTTTAAAATGGCTGAATTGATTTAGATTAAATTTTGCTAAGGAAAGTTTGGCATTATTTACTGTCCTCCAAACTATAAAACACTGAACATTTTAACCATTAACCAATTCTCAGTATATTCATGCCTTCGTGATAAATCTGTATCCAAGAAGAGTATTGTACCTGTCTTCAATGAAACTATCAGTGTATTTATAATTTGAAATGTCATTGTTTCTAATGTTCTGGTATCCAAATAATGCAGAGTGTAGTTTTCAGTTTGCACACAGTTGTGGAGGTAAATTTGATACCTTTGCACCCGGTTGGTAAAGGGTTAAACACATTCAGTAATTCCTCTTCAATCTTAATTTTTTATTTATTTACTTTTTAACTTTGCTTCAATTTACCAATTTAAAAAAAGGAAACTTTAAATAGATGCTAAATTTAGTCACAGTAAGAGACTATTAAAAAAAAAAAATTTCATATTTTCTTGTTATAAAAATAATTGTTCACTCTTGATTTGTGAACACCTGCTTTTTTAGCATTGATAGTGAAGTTGTTTCTTAGTGTTCTCTGCACTGTATGGCCTTGGACAAAAGTTGCCTCAGTCCAACCAATATATTTGCTTTCCAGGTTACATCGGTTCAGTTTCTTTGTTTAATGGCATATCAACTTTTGTAGGTTATTTAATGCCAAAGCCATCTTTCTAGAAGAACAGTAGTGGTACTATTTAAACCATAGCTAGGAGGATAAGGGGGTTCATACCTTTCCCAAGGGTATTTGCCTAAAAGTGACTGTAATAATGCGACTAGAGTTCAAACTCGTTTACTACAATTCCGGAGTTCATCGCTTTAACTATTGCACCACGAGGACACCTCCTGGTTACATCATAATGAGTTACTCAACTTAGCTTAGTTTGGACAAGTAAGGAACACACAGTGAGAATCAAATTCACCAGCAATAATTTGTTAACCTGTGTTGCTAACATTATACCATGTGAGATGATCTTCTAGATTAGGTTGTGAAATTACAAATTCTAAAATCGTTTGGTGGTGTTTTATGGCATATCAACTCTTGTGGGTTATTCAATGCCAAATCCTGTTATATATAATGGTTTGAAAGTATATATAATGGTTTGTGGGTAATTCTATTTTTCAATGAGTTAGAGCTCATTTGTTTGCACACAGTAAACTGATTTCAAGAATTGCTATTTAACATTAATAATTCTATTAACCAAATATTCCTATCCATATTTACCAACCCCTTCGCTTGGGCAGGATATTACATAAGGTCAATTTTTAACCAGTTTAACAGGCCTGAATTCAGAGTTTTCCTTCTTATAGACTAGTTGCCTCACCAAGGCTGAAGAACTCGGTCTGTCCTACTATTTACCCATAGCTGGAGGGAGAATAATTGGATTCATACCTTTCCCAAGGGTATTAGTGCTATGTGAAATGCAATTAGCTTGGTCCAGGATTTGAACTCGTGTCGTCATGTCCATTTCCTATGACGATAACCATTACACCATGTGCGCTTCACAAATATTCCTCTCTAACATGAAATCACACACAGCTGTATGGTTTCAAATAACCAATTATAATAATAATCCTCAGTAAATGATAGAACAGTTCTATTTCAACCATAGAAGGAACACTAACTGGTACTACCATTCTGGATCAGTGGACCTGGGAGTAATGGCAATGAAGGATACTTTATTCTCCAAACTCCAAGACTGAAACCTCACCATTAAATGCAGTTTAATGTTCAAATATGTAAATAGGAATTATTTTATATGAGAGAATCTGTTTGATAATTCTATCAATTATTTTCTTAAAAAGTTCTCACCATTTCAAAACTATACAGAGCCAGTATAAAACTTTAACTGATCTAATGAAATCAAATACCATTACAAAACGTTTCATGTTGTGAGAACACTAGAATCTTCAAATACAAAAATCTTATATCCATCTTAAAACTAATTTTTAAAGAAAAGATTTAAAAAATTCTTAAATTTTCTTTTTTATCATAACAGATCTTTTATTTATTTATTTTGTAAGAATTGAATGTTTGGCTTCATATGCAATTAGAAGTCACTAGTCTTTTGTATTTGTTACTAAATGAAATGGTTTTTGATAATTTCAAGTTCAGGAAGAGAATCAGTGGATAATATTTTTGGAGTGTAATTTATCAAAGGTAAAACACTCAAAGCAAAAAAGATAATGACTAAGTGAACTGCTTCTATTTTGAGGTATCTGAGGCATTTCTTAATCAGTATTTCATTTATATCCAAGTTACTTAAAGGAAAAAAAAAGCCAACCAATTGCATATATAAGAATGTTTGCTAGTGTGTAATATAAATGTCATATGTCCTGTTAAGAGCTTTACAGTTTGTGATTAAAGTCCCTGTGGTGTAATGGTTAAATTGTTGGACTGCTGCCTTGAAACCTCAAAGAAAGGTATTGAACCTCCCCAGCTATGGGTTAAATAGTATCACTGCTGTGCTTCTAAAAGGATGGCTTTGGTATTAAATACCACACAAAGGTTGATATGCCAGTAACCAAACTATCAGTGATGGTCCTGAAATCTTCTAACAAGTAAGGTTGAAATGGGTGGAGTTGTTAGCCTCATGCATCCTAGTTTTGAATTTAGTTTTTCCTTCTCCTAGATTAGTTACCTAACCAAGAATAAAGAAAGCCCAATCTGCTTTACAATTTTATCATATTTACCTATCCCTCCGCTCGGGCAGGATATGACACAAGGTCAATTTTTAAGCGGAGTTTGACAGGTTTGAATTCAGAGTTTTCCTTCTCCTAGACTAGTTGCCTCGCCAAGGCTGAAGAACCTAGTCTGCCCTACTATTTATCCATAGCTGGAGGGAGAATAATTCGATTCATACCTTTCCCAAGGGTATTAGTGCAATCTGAAATGCAATCAGTCTCGTCTAGGATTTGAACTCGTGTCACAGTGTCCATTTCCTACGACGATAACCATTACACCACAGGCACCTTTACTATTTTTATCCATAGTTGGAGAAAGAAGAGAGGGATTGATGCCTTTCCCAAGAGCATTAGCATGAAAGTGAAATGAAAATAGCCTTTTCCAGGATTTGAACATAGATCATCAAGTCCATTTCTTAAGATGACCATTGTGCCATGTATCTCTGACTTTATTGGTCTACTTGAATATATTTGTAGCCACACAGAGAAACAGGCATGACAAGATTAAGCCCTTCAATACATCAATGAACATTGGACAGTTATTTCATATTTTCAATCCTACATGGAGACATTAAATTAAAATACTGGAGAAGCTTATTAAAAAGTCTAATAGAATTAAGTTATTTATTATTGATGAAGTCAAGAGATACATTATTTGTACATGTAATTCTGATTTACTAATTGGGCTGAGAACATATTGTTTTAAAAATAACCACGGGAATTATTTACTTTATACAAAAAATAAAACAAAATTTTTTAATCAAATTGTGACATTGTTTGTGATATATTTAATACAATAGAGAATTTAAGTTCTGATTATACTAATAAGAGCTTGAGAGGAAATCACCATGACCAGTATTTTTTTGACCTTAACATACTTTAAAGTCTATAGTTAAGAAAATATAAATGTGAAACAATCAATTTTTATGAACCAAATGTAGAACTCTCATCATTTTTACAGAAAAAGCAGTAAAAATCTATCTCCCACAACTTTTTCTATAGTGTGCAGTTGAGAAATCATTAACAATTTTCACATAAAAATTGCTTTGAAATGAATAAATTAAGTTACATGATTTGTTTGTCAGCACTTTTAAGAAATGGAATTAACAGAATGACATCTTTTAAGTCTAGTTTAAAAGTTTAGGTATTACTTTAGACCTCATTTTTCTCCAATAATACCTGCATTGGAAAAATAGGGTCTGAAAACATTCATTTTCAAGTTACCCTTACAGTACTTTTCACCTATACTACTGAAATAATTTAACAAATTTTCATTAAATTCAACTTTTTTCTTTTTCCACTGTGGTACTGTTATAGAAAAAATATTAGTGTAAGAAAAAAAAAAGAATCTAAAAATTTGCATAAACTTTGTATCATAATCTGTGGTAATACCATATATGCTTGAATAGCATCTGATACTCTTCGGAACTATTTGTTGAGTTGCAATTGGAAATTGTAGACATACCAGTTGGCCTAGGCCAAGCTTTGGCCATTTATTTACATGTACAAAGTTTGTATCTTATATATGGCATGACCCCCCCCAATTCTGATTTTTTATTTTAGCCTAATATCAGCATTGTAAATGAGCATATAAAACTATGATCCACTTTCACTTTACACAGATTTGATTTCCATAGTTTTCAGTTTAAGAATTACATTATTATTTCTTATGTAAAGAAAAGTAGAAAAACAACATGGAAATTCCTATATAAAAAGGAATGTAAATCATCATTGGAGACAAATTACACTCAAACAAACTAAAGTTAAAATCATGGTAATTAACAAGCAGTTATTGCTCAGCTTGTATATTCATAAAGAATTTAGTGAAAACTGAAATCATCTTTGACTTATAAGCAATGTACCAAGTATAGCATCAAGATTAATTGCAATCATTAATAATTATAGGAAATCTTTGTTTCCTAAATTGAAAATGAATTTCAAGGGTAAAATTTGAAGCCTTTAAAAGAAATGAAACAGCTGGAAAAATGTGTTGCATACCTAGGGGACTATTTTGAAGAAAATTAATTTTTCATTCATTGTTCATTTCTGTCTTGGTAAATATAGCTTCAGTCTTGATACTTTTTGAATACATCCAAGTATTATAAAATTTCATTTTACATTAATATCATTAATTTGCAGCTAAATCTTTTTAAATTAGACCAAGAAGTATTTTTCATAAAGGATGAATGCAAATAGGAAAAGCATTTGATTAACGAATAAGAAAGTATTGTTATGTCACACAGGAGTTTAAGTGGAAGTTTTGGAGGTTATCTGAAGAAAAAAAATAAAGTTGTGCAGCTAGCATGGATTTCCCTGACTCTCTCTCCATCACTCCCGGCAGGTTCTCTAAACTGCATCCTGTGTCTGTGCAGAGTTGTTGTAAGTACATTCTTGTTGGTCAACCAGCACTGGCATGTGGTCCATAGAACATCACTTATGAGTTTTTCCTTGTTTCTCCAGCTGAATCCCACATGTCTTGTTTGTCTTACCTCCCATCACTAAAACCATCTAAGTAAGTGGCTGTACAGCTGTTATTTTGTAGAGTGTTGCTTCCAAAATTTGTTCAAAATAACTCATAGCACTCTTGTGCAATTCTCATCAAGCTTTTTTTGTCAGCATCCATGTGGTGGTGCATCAATGCAACTGCTGCTTGAAAGAAATTGGGTTTTCTTTTATCAGATATATCAGACTTCCATATAATTGATAGCCTATCAATAGCAGTCCATACCTTTGCTAGGCGAATAATGACATCACTTTCAGTAGATGATACGTTGCTGGCTAAATATGTGAAATTGTCTACTTATTTTGGATGGCTGCCATTTAGAGGGGGAGATGGCTCCTTAATTAAAACACATACTTTGTTTTGTTTGCGTTCATGTAGAGACCAGTGCCTCTTGTTGCCTATTCCAGGCTATGCAACAGGGATTTGGCTTGGGCTGGTATGTTTGCAAGAAGAGCCATTTTATCTGTTGTTGTTTCTGTGGGATATTGTCTGCTTCTTGCCTTTTTGAGTGTTAAACCATTTTCTTTTATTAGATCTATCGACATTCAAAGTACACAGTCTAGGCAGATTATAAACAGAGAGGGTGCTCATGTATCTCCGTGTAGAACACCAGCAATAATGTTGAAGAAGTCTGTGTCTCCATCTGCTGAGTATACCTTGACTTTCTTGTTTCAATAAAGCATCATTATGGCGGTAACTTTTTTTTTTTTTTTTTTTTTGGTGGGGGACCAAAACCTTGAAGTATTTGCTCCATCTTTCCTCTGTGTATAGAATCAAATGCTTTGGAAAAATCTATAAACAAGTGTTGCTTTAAGATTTTTTTGCATGAACTACTTTGATGATTCATAAGATAATAAAAACTCCAGATAAGTCAGATGATAGGTACCTTCTTTATTTATCATATTTACCAACCCCTCCGCTCGGGCAGGATATGACACAAGGTCAATTTTTAACCAGAGTTTTTACAGGTTTGAATTCAGTTTTCCTTTTCCTAGACTAGTTGCCTCACCAAGGCTGAAGAACCCAGTCTGTCCTACTATTTACCCATAGTTGGAGGGAGAATAATTGGATTCATACCTTTCCCAAGGGTATTAGTGCTATGTGAAATGCAATCAGCCTCGTCTAGGATTTGAACTTGTGTTGCCGTGTCCATTTCCTACAATGATAACCATTACACCAAGGGCACCATCTTTATTTATGACAAACAAAAGAAAGGTGTACTTGCCTTTGAGTTTTCAACATATAGGGTTCCAGTTTGTATTTTAACAAGTAATAAAGATCCCTACCTATTCTTTTCTTTCTCTTGTTTAGTACTTTGTAAAGGATATAATCCCTTAAATTTCTCCTGCTTGAATCAACCATATTTTGGCTGATACCTCCACTACTTAATAATCAAGTGACACTTCAAAGGATCTATTGTTCCTCCCTTCTATCCTATTTGGTGAAACCCCAAAAAACTGTACATTTTCACTCATGAAAAACAAATATAAAATTTCTATCAACTGTGAGAGAGAACAGGAGTCAAATGGTAGCAATAAATGGGAATTACCCTATTCTCTAAGAAAGAGGAGTAGACTTTGTCCTGCCAGCCTGAATTGAACCTGCATCCTCCTGAATATGAAAAATGTGACTTGAACATGGCTCAGATATGAAGTTTGATTCAGGTGCCCAGTTGTTATATGATTGTCGTACCTGAATGTTGGAAAGCTATGCCAATAAATAGATGAAATCTAGTAGAGAATGGCAGGTTTTTTTGTGTTGAAGCACATACATGAGGAACTGCTCAAAGATTGGAGGAGAGAAAGCAAAAGAGAGAAGGAAGGAAGGGAAAACCAGGACAGCACTTGCATCTGACTGATTGAAAGTAGGAATCTCAAATTACTTTCAAAAAACTTTCCCTCATACTCAAGACTTCACAATCATTTGGACTGACACACTAATTGTATTATTGTCACAACTCTTATGTTTTGTACCTCAGGGATACACCAATTTTTTAAAAAGCATTAAAAGATGTTGGTTGATTTATTTTATGTCATGTCAACCCTTGTTGGACTATTCAATGCCAAAGTCAGTTTATCATATATAGTCTCCAATCATATGTGGTACAATCATCTTAAACAGGTCAACAGTTTATTATCGTAAACAAATCTATTTGAATCATAGATGGAAACCCAACAGCTACAACCACTCTGGATTGAGTGGAATTGGGAGTTATGGCAATGTTCCTCAAAGTTTCAAAACCAGATATACTTTAGTGACATACTCAAGACACTTTTGGGTGAGTGGGGTGTCTCAAACCTCTTCAAGGGATGCAGTTCTAGGCTCTGCCAACAGAATAGTTAAGAGGAAAAGGGACCTACTAGAAGTCATCTGTCAAAAAAGGGTTTTGTCTTTTGTTCCTTTATTTTTTTTCTCCTTGATATAGTTCTAATTCCACAGGATAAGTAAATAATTAATCCTTGGTTGGTTGTTGGTGTATACTCTTAGAACATGACAATAATATACCTGATGATATTTCTTCAAGAAATATCTCAGTCTGTTTCATTTAGTCAAAATCATAAAAGTCCCAAAATTTTTCGTCTAACTGAGAAATATATTCTAAGATATTTGTCTTATGTATTTGATATTATTCATAAACTATTCACGATAGTGGTAATGTGATTAATTGTATCTAAAAAAACATTTTTGTCACATATTTCATAAAAATATTGTGTATTCACTTTTATGGATGTAATTAGTATTTTGTTTGGTAGAAAGAGGCATTAAAATTGTCCCATTTAATTTACAAAATTTAACAAAATATCAAATTCCAAATTTAGTCTTTTTAGAAAAGCACACATAATTGGTCATAAATAAATAATCCCTTACCAAGAAAAAGTTTGGTTTGAAAATACACTTACAATATAGGATATTATACCATCAAAAGGGATATTATTAGGTTTTATTTTTAACCAAACTCTACAACAATGAAACTGCAACTAAAAATATGAAAATATAGCAGTCCAAAAATAAGTATGCTCCTCAGCAAAATTCTATATAGTATGTATATTTCCCAACTGGATAAGCAGGATGTTGAAATAATAAAGCACTTGTTGGTTGGTTGGTTTGTTGGGTTTTATGGCATATCAACCTTTGTAGGTTATTTAATGCCAAATCCATTTTTATGTAAATAATCAGTTCTATTTTTAGCATAAGTACACAGTTTAATTGTCAAAAACATTTCTATTTCAAACTATTCAAGCAGTTACACTAAATTGAATTGTTATATATAAGTACAGTTTCAGTATCAAAAACAGTTCAATTTCGAATAATTCAGTTTAGCATAAGTATGCAGTTTAAACATAAGTACAGTTTAATTGTGAAAAACATTTCTATTTCAAGCTATTCAGTTTAGTCAAGCAGTTCTAATTCAGTTTTGTTTACACACAGTTACATGTCAAAACAGTTCTGTTAAACAATTCAGTTTAGTGTAAATAGAGTTTCAATGTCAAAAACAGTTCTATTTGAAATAATTCAGTTTATCATAAGAACAGTTTAATTGTCAACAATATTTCTATTTCAAGTTATTCAGTTTAATCAAACAATTCAGTTTAGCATAAGTATGCCGTTAATTCTATTTAACCCATAGATAGGGCCCTATCAGGTACTACCACGCCGAGCCTGAGTGGACCTGGGAGCAATGGCAATGAAGGGGTGGTCTGTATTCCCCAAGGCCCCAGCATTACTGGGACCTCACCATTAGACTGTTTAGTGTCATATCGAGGACACTCGTTTGGTACTATTTACCAACCCCTCCGCTCGGGCAGGATATGACACAAGGTCAATTTTTAAGCGGAGTTTAACAGGTTTTGAATTCAGAGTTTTCCTTCTCCTAGACTAGTTGCCTCACCAAGGCTGAAGAACCTAGTCTGTCCTACTATTTACCCATAGTTGGAGGGAGAATAAGGGGGTTCATACCTTTCCCAAGGGTATTTGCCCGAAAGTGAACGTAATAGCGCGACTGGAGTACGAACTCGTGTACTACGATTCCGCAGTTCATCGCTTTAACCATTACACCACGAGGACACCACAGGACACTCGTTTGGTGGGAGGTCTTACTCCTTTGCAGAGGTGCAGTCAGTGTATTCTACAACCCCAGCTGACTGGGCAATACACAGTTAAATGTCAAACAGTTTTATTTAAGATAATTCAGTTGAGCATAAGTACACAGTTTAAACATCAAAACAGTTCTATTTCAAGCAGTTCAGTTCAGCACTAGTAGGCAGTTCCATTGTCAAAACAGTTCTATTTTAAACAATTCAGTTTAGCATAAATACGCAGTTTAAATGCAAAAATCAGTATAGTGAAAGAAGCACGGTTTAGTTCTATTTAACCCATAGATAGGATCTATATCAGGTGCTACCACTCCGAGCCAGAGTGGACCTGGGAGCAATGGCAATAAAGGGGTACTCCGTACTCCCCAAAGCTCCAGCATTAGTGGAATCTCACCTTTAGATTGTTTAGTGTCATATATCAGGACACTCGTTGTTGTTGTTGGGGGGGTCTTACCTCTCTGCAGAGGTGCAGTCGGTGTATTCTACAGCCCCAGCCGACTGGGCAATAAAGCACTTGTGGTATAATGGTTATTGTTGTAGGAAATGGACACAGTAAGACGAGTTCAAATCCTGAATGAGGCAGTTTGCTTTTCACATAACGCTTATATCATTTGGAAAGACATGCATCCAACTATTCTCCCTCCAGCTATGGTAAATACTAGAGCAGACTGGGCTTTTGAATCTTGGTATGGCAACCAATCTAGAAGGAAAACTGAATTCAAAATTCTTAAACCCCATGTAAAAAAAAAAAATTGACTATCACATCTTGCTTGAGGTCAAAGATGACTGTTCAATTGGTTTTATATCAATGATGATTCTGGGTGCTTTAAAACTAAATCAGGAAGATATTTGATGTTGTTATAAAATCTAAGGGATTTGAACATATTGATCAACCTATTCATCTGTTAAATAACATAGCATCTATTTGCATTTTACTTGATACTCCATACATCTCTCAAAACCATTACCTCAGAAATAACAAAAGACTCCTTCTCTGTTAATTTCTTTCATTCTTTATTGAGGCCATTTCATATATTTACATTTTTTGTGTAATGATTTCTTAAGAGTTTTTTTTTTTTTTTTTTGCACATAGGAATACTGGGTATCATAATAATCTAAGACAAATAATTTGCTCACAGCTATATAGTTTCAAGCGTACGTATCTGATGTTGATTATTTCTATTTAGTAATAGCCATTTGTTTGCATGCAGTTATATAGTAGCAAGTATTCCTATTGAATATGAATAGTTTTTAAACGGATCTATTTGCCCCATACATAGGACCCTAACTTGTAGTCAGAGTGGACCTAGGAGTAATGGCAATGAAGGAATACTCAATACTCTCTAGCATTGCAGCCTCACCATCAGATACAGTTTAGTATCATACCCAGGACACCTCTATTTTTGTGGAGGTCTTACAATTCAGTGTATTTTAAGCTCTGCTGACAGGGTCAACCTTTTCTAAACAGTTGGCCAGCACGTTATGTTGTAAATGTAGTTGAGATTTATAATGGAAATTATTGTATCCTTCATAATACAATCATGGTTTTTATTCAACCTTTTATTTTTATTATCAAGCATACTCCTGTAAGCGTTTATAAAAATGCACCTGTTACTACAATAGAGGAGAGAAATAGAAAAACATATTACAAAAGTGTATATTGTTTTTGTGTTGATTTCAAAGATGGGGGTATTGCTACTATTATATATGGATTCATTTAAACCACTTGCTCATCTTTGTTGTTTTTAGTCACAGCATTTGAGCCACTGCACCCTGTACAAAAAGGATGAGAAGTATGGTGGCCAGTATATAATAAGACAACAAGCATGAGGAAACCAGTCTCAATGAATTGACATATAATGTGTGCGGTATTGCTGGTAAATCAAGCCGCTGAAAACTTATTAAAAATTGTTTATAGCATTGCAAATAATTTTTGAAGCGTAGATAATGAACTAAACACAAGAGCAGAAGCAAGAGAAGTATATTATGTTATTTCATTGTGGGTTTTGTCTGTGAAATTGTAGATGATCATGTTGTGAATATTTATTTTTGAGGTTGCTGAAAGCTTCTAATTTCATTTTCTATTAAAGTCTGACTTTTGTTATTCTGTATTTATAACCAAGTGCAGAATTCCCACGGAAATTTCAAAGGTGTCTGAAATCAGTAAATTTTGACAAATTTCATGTGAAAAAGCAACTGAATAATTCTTCATTTACAGCTGAAAGACTCACAAATCTAGCCTAATTTAAAGTTATTTTTTTTGTTTTCAGTAGCAAATAAAAGCAAATTGAAGTTGGTCATTGTTTGTATCCGGCCACTTTGCACGTAACCTTTAAATGCTGCGGCTTTTGTGAGAAAAGCAAACATGCAAATGAGGAAACAGACAGAGGAGAGGTATATCACAACTTTCAGAAATTCTTGTTTTGAGAGAAAAAAAAAAAAAAAAAAAATATATATATATATAAACTGTACTGTTAAGATAGTACAAGGAGATGGAGTTTGAATACTTATTGAAGTAATGTTAGAAAAAAGATAAACTAGCAACACTGAGAGTCAAAGTATGGTTTTCTAAAACTCATTTTCTTTTATGGATAAGAACAAAAATAATAGTGATGAAAATTTTCCAAGTCAACTTTAGAAATTTTACTTAAACACAATAAGGTTTGTTTAATCTGATAAATTGGTCACAGACAATATGCCTGTTGTTCCTAAGTGGTCACTCATTTTATTGAACGGGTTCATTGTTGCTTAATTTCTGAGATCTAGCAAGAACTGGCGCTTTCAGCATGATTTCACAATAAATTAGCAAGTTAATGGTTTGGTTTGGTTTCTTTGTTTATTGGCATATTAGCCTTTGTGGATTATTTAATGCCAAAACCACCCTTGTAGAACAGTTGTCATACTATTTGACCCTTAGCTGGGGGCAGAAGAGGATTCATACTTTTCCCAAGGGCATTAATCTGAAAGTGAACATTATAGCTCAACTGGAACTCAACCCCTCCCACTTTTTTTGAGGCCATAGTCAAGCATTTTCACCATTATGCCACAGGGACTCCCAACAAAGTTACTTGTAAAACTTAGCATAGATTTACTAATTTCCATATTGACATCTTTTTTTGGCTATGATATTTGTCTTATAATCTGTATAGAATAGTTATTTACTTATCACAGCTTAGTTTTTATACAATGTCACAAATATAGGGGACTTATAAATGATTGAATTTACTATTTAGTAACAATTACTTGTAATAGTTAATAAGCTCATCTTGCAAGTGCTTGTAATAGATGCACAATATTGTACTTTTACTTAATAACAACCTATTCTGACAAGAGTTTAAGAGTTTAACACCTGGTGTGTAATTGACAAAAGAGAGATACATTCCCTGCAGAAACTAATCTCAATTAGATTTGGTGTTGAATGCAAGTATTTTTATTGCTGTTGTTGAAAAGACCAATTTCTAGTTTAAAATCATTTATTTCTTTATAAAGGCTAATAATGCTAGTGGAATATAAATAAATAAAAATAGATTAAAACACAAATACTCTCGTACCAGAAGCTTTTTATGAGGTAAGTAAACATGGTAGGTACTGTATAATCTGAGCTGATAAAATTCTGATGAAAAATCTTTTTTTACTCAAGAAAAACATTAAGATTTGGTTTAAAGACATTTAAAAAGGTAGAAACTTCAAATGAGTAATTCCAATCACAAGTTGCAAACATATGGATATAAATTCTACCAAAATAGTCGGCAAATAAATAGATTTAATTTGGCATTGATTTATCCACATATATAAAATGCCATGTGTATCAAAATCTCTCTCTCTCTCTATATATATATATATATATATATATATATATATATATATATATACATTCAATAGGTTTCCAGACTTTTTTTGTACAGGTATTTAAAATTGTCATAGACTCTTGAAAATTCACTATGTTATTGCTATACATCTTATGAGATGACTGACCAATTTTTATGATTTCAGCTTCAAATTAACAGCTACAGCAGGGATTGGAGTACACCCTACTCAAGCCTGATTGTCACAGCTGGTGAATTTCAAAAATGCAATCTGGACGTGAGGAAGAACAATATGCAATAAAATTCTGTTTTAAACTTGGAAAAAATGCCACAGAAACAACGTATGGAATGCTTTAGACTGCTTTTCAACCATCTTGCATAAATCGAGCATCAGTTTTTGAGTGGCATAAGATATTCAAGGAAGCCAGGGAGTCTGTGAGGGATGATGAGAGGTGTGGAGGGGAGTAAGGAAGTCAGAACACCAGAGTTGATTGGCCAAACAGTTAGGGTTACTATGTTGAGGTTTTAAGGGAGTTCAGGAAGAGATTCCTAGGGAAGAGGCCAGCACTCTTCAAATCGAGTCAGTGGCATTTCCACCAGGACAATGCACCAGTCCCCAACTCCATCTTTGTCACAGACTATTTGAGCAAGATGGGCATCAAGACAGTTCCTCAGCCTCCCTATAGTCAAGACCTTGCTCCCTGTGACTTTTGCTTATTCTCTAAGCTCAGAGGCTGTTGTTATGAGACAATTGAGGAGATGAAAGAGGCTGTGACGAAGGTCATTGACACACTCACACAAGAGGAATGATACAACAAGTGCATTGCAGCCGGAGGAGATTACTTTGAAGGGGACTAGAGTTTCATGTGTGTACTATCAATAAAAGTGCCCATATGAAAAAAGTGTGGAAACTTATTTAATGATCCTCATATATACACACACATATGTACATATATGATCACCAATTACTAGGCACAGCTCTGACATTTGTTTTTTGAAAGTTAATTTTCTTCTAAATCAAAGATACAGGATTTTATTTCTAGTGGAACATTCTATAACAAAAATATATTAGTAGTTATTACTTATTAGCAAACTCTACAGCATTGAAATTCTGCAACCTAAAATAGAAATATATATATATATATATATATATCAGGATGTACTCTATCATAAGTTGCTTAGCCATGCACACATCTTGATTTAAATTCAAACATTCACTATCATTATATTTAAAAAAAAAAAATTTTTTTTTATTACCCTTCCTATGTTAGATTTCTATATTTTCTTGTTGATAAGAACAATATATTTTCCTAAAGTATTTAATTTCTGTAGATAACATCAAAATGAATAGCTCATACATGTCTATATAAGAGTGCCTCCTGCCACTATTTTTTTCACTCTCTCCTGAATTGTCTCACACATCTATGAAATAAAGTTTTACTTGAAATAAGAGGACATGTGCTTAGTATAAATACTTATCGTAGAACCAAGTTCAAATCCTAAATGATGCTGTTCATGTTTAATTTTGGGGAAATGGCCTTGGGAAAGGCATGAATCCATCTCTTTTCACTCCAGCTATAATTAAGACAAACTTGAAAAGGTAACTAGTCTAGATGAAGGAAAGCTTTAAATTTGAATAAGTTTTACAATGCTTAAAAATTCACCTTGTATCACATCCTGGCCATGAAAGGTTGGAGAAATAAAAGTTGTTTAATAAAGAGGAATATATAGCTTTATCTATTTTAGTTGACAAGTTTGAATTAAAGTTCAGAAGGAAATAACTTATTAGTAAACTAAAGTATTTTATGTATTGAACTCAAAGCTAACATGAAAAGGAATAAATCTCTCTTATGATACTTTAATATAAACTATATAGTCATTTAAAGAACTGAAAACTAGTCAAATAATGCAGAAAAAAATTACTGATAAATCAAAGAAAAAGGACTAGTTGCCTAACAGTAGATAATGTAATGCATTAATGTTGAGTAAAAAGCAGGTGGGTTTTTAATCTTAAGTAATAATGAGAGATCATGTAATTTGAATAAAGACATTATTTGCTACATTAGTGTTATGGCCTTTAGCAAGAGAATTTAACCCTGGTGTATTGGTATGCCTTCACTCATTAAGAATTGCAAGCAGTGGAGGTGGGGAAAGCTAAATATTTGAGGGACAGGAACATAAGTGGATATTGAAAGGTTAAAAAAACATTTAAAAATAGAGGAAAGACATTTTTTATAAGTTAACTATTTAAAAAAAATCAATATCAAGAAAGTTTCTAAAATATATCTGAGTAGTAATATTTTTGTTACCTCCTATAATGGATGTTATCAATACCAGTTAGGACTAAAAAAATGTATGTATGTTTTGATATATTGATGAGGTACAAAGTTGGACTAACACTTAGCACAGAAAAGAGAATCATTAAACAGATCAAATTCAAGCTGAAGTAATTTGTATTGAATTTATATAAGTGTCCTTTGGAATGGTATGAAGACATCTCTTCTCTTCTACCAGCTATGGGTAAATAGTTGGCCAGACTGGATCTTTAGCCTTGATATGGTAACAGCTCTAGAAGGAAAACTGAATTCAAACCAAAATTGACCTTGTGTTGCCATCCTATCTATGGCAAAGCAGTTTGGTAAATACAAAGGTAGGCTGGAAAGTTCATAGTCTGACCAAGATACTCTCATGGAATGTGACCATTGGTGTTGCAATGCCTGGATCCCATTAGTCAAAAATGTCAACAGTAGATATATCTGCCAATCAACTTTTCAGCTCACCCTTATATATACTTGAGTAAAGCAGACGGTTTGGGATGGCAACCTCTTTAGGAGAAGGAAAACTATATTCAAACCTGCTGCATTCCACATAAACTATGGTAGAGGCGTTGGGTAAAAACATACTTGGAGAGGAGCTGGCTTCAAGAAACCTCAATTGTTCTCTTGAAATGAAAGTACTTTAATGATCTATGAGGCCATGGTGCAATTTGATTTGAGTAGTGTATGTTGATAAATGGAAATCTACATGGCTGTTATTTTATATTTTCAAAAGTTTATAAAGCAAAGAATGAGGGTTTATGGTTACTGACTGAAAGGTTAAAATTTCTGAAAAATGTTTTCTATGTTTATTTGTTATCTATTGTCATCATCATGGTGTGCCACTAGCACGGATTTCCCTGACCCTCTCTTGCCACTTGTTCCAATCACCCATCACTCTCTGTAGGTCTTCCATGCTACATCCTGTATCAGTACAGAGCTGTTGTAGATAGGTTCTAGGTGGTCACCCTATCCTTGCTCATCTGTGTGAAGGGGTCCACAGGAGTACATCGCTTATGAACTTGCACAAACTTCTCTAGCAGTATCCCACTCGTCTAATTTGGATGGTTTTTGAGGTGGGTGTCTGTACAGCTACTGCTTTGTGGAATGCTGACTCCAGGACTTATTCAAAATAGCTTGCAGTATTCTTGTGCAGTTGCTGTCAAGCTTTCTCTCCATATGCTTTGTCTATGTGGTGCATCCATACAGCAGTATTGACATGACTGCTGGAAAAAACTGTGCTTTATTTTATCTGATAGGTCTGACTTCCATATGACTGATAGTCTATTGATAGGTATCCAAGCTTTTGCTAGTGACATGTTGATATCGAATAATATATCTATAAAAGTAAAAGTAAAGTTGGCGACTGTAGTCAAGGGCGACCAGAAGGCTCCCTTTTCAATAGCTACTATACCAAGGTGTAGGGGAGGGTGCTACTCCTTTCCCTGGATTACTCCACTTTACCCTCGATATGTACCTTATAATGCTGAGTATTAATCAAAGAGGTATTGAGTACCATTTTTAAGTCTTTGGTATGACTCGACCTGGGATTGAACCCAGGTCTCCTGGTCCATTGGCAAACACTCTAACCATCATGCCAATAAGTCGGTTAAGACCCAAATTAAAAGAAACTGTTTAATTTCCTGCAAATTTGTAATGATGTCAATATAATTTTATACATATAAATGCCTTTTCTATTCTAGTAAAGGGCATTTCAATACAAGAAAAAAAAAAAAAACACTAAACAGAATTTGGGGTTGTTCCTAATTACCTCTACCCACCCCTAATGCCATTCACTAGAAAAGAAAAGGAGTTTATATATACAACATAGAATTTTGAGTTGTTTTTACATATTCTGTTAAAATTCAGGCACATTTGAATGAGAATTAGTCCAGTTATTATATTACAAAATATTCTTTTTAAACACACTGTACATCTCAGATGATTTCAAAATTTTGAAACAGCCTCTGTGTGTGTGTGTGTGTGTATTTATATATGTATATAATATACTCACTATTTTGTGGTTGTTGAGAGAAAAATATGACTAAGACCTTTTGTATTGTCATAAGCATTAAGTTTATTTGATCAATTTTAATAGCAGTCTGACTTCTTGCTATTAAAAAGGGAATATTTTATTTGCTAGGGCTTTCAAAAGTACACAAAACAAATGGTGCATTCATTAAAAAAAAACTCAAACAAATCTGATAGACAATAATAAGATTCTGTTTATTAGGATTAAATAATTTTATCTGTTTTTAAAAAGGAATGTTATAGCACAAATAACTATTTTACTAAGGTCTGCTTAATAAATACAACAGAAGACTGCAAGAGTAGGGTGCCAAATGAGGATGACAATAGTTTACAAGCTTATTTTACTAACCACTGCTCTATGGTGAAGTGCTAATGAGATATATAGCCACATATCCTTTCATAATGGTGATCATGTATCTATAAGTAAAATTATGTCACCACTGACATCACAATACATTTATTTATGTCACATTCTCCATAATTTTACTTTTATTTAAATCTCAATTATTAATAAAAATGTTTTATTTCATCAATTCTGTTGGTCTACATATTAATAACAAACAATTGTATTTATATATACAAATAGTTGTTTAGTATGAATGGGAAGGCCAATTTGCATGGTTTTATGGATTTCCAATTGTTCATTTTTACATCCATAAATAAGCAAAAATCCAGTCAAATATTCAAAGAAATCCATTAACAAAAAAATTAACAGTAATTTTATTTTTTACTTTCTAATTCAGTTAAATCAGGAAAATTCATCAATGAAAGCCAAGAGTGATGGGAAGAACTTGCATCCAATTCTTTGATTATGCTCCCTCAATTTCAAGTAATTTTAACATTGAATGATATTTAAAAAACTTTTTTGGCTTTGCTAAATATTAATAAATAACTACTTTGAGTTATTGATTTTTTTAATATTACTATTTTATTTACAAACGTATTCAAAGCAATCCTATGTATAATTTTATATAGAAATTAATTTAAAAAAAAGTTTAAGCTTTTTATATGATTTCTTATTTAGTTTTGTAAGTCTTTCTCATTTAATATATTTTATTAGATTAAAACTTGAATACTTGCAACCGGAGTGCGCATATTTTAGCTGGTTAATCTAATTTCTCTTTAGCACATTTTTCTATTTTATTTTGCAGTGACTTTAATAACTTAATATAATTTCTATTGTGTTCCAAACAACAAAACTCACTCAACTTAAAAGTAATGACATTTTTGTGAAATTACAGCTGTAATTGGCAAAAAGTTTTGAGATGTATACTTGCTTTCTATTATATCTGTGCCTTGTAAATCAAGAGGCATGCAGAGATATTCATTGCTCACTTTTGATCCTCAGTCAGTAGAGTGTATCTACCTGTGTGTGGCAGAGGTTAGAATAGGTGAAATTATATATTTGTAAGTTTATATCCTTTTCATATGTTAATTTGTTATGTCACTTAAGAGATATCCATATAAGAAATAACTTGATTTTGTTTCTTGGCATTTTTTGTCGTTAGCATGGTAAAGCTTTTGTGGTTAATACAAAATGTCTTAATGCGAGTCAAGAGACCGCTCTTCAAGTTTCCCTGTGTTACTCTTCATGCTAATTTTGTACTCACCTAGCAGTCACTTATAATAATAGAAATGTTACAATGTGTGTTTTTTTTTTATGTGAACATATTTTCTTATGCTATTTATCTTATTCTAAGCCCCGTCGACAGGTCGGTCAATTTGATATGCTAACTGTATCACTAGCACCTGAAGGTGAGGCTCAAATTCTGGAGATGTGTAATACACATTCATTGCCATTACTCACAGGTTCAGTCTAACTACTAGTGGTAGTACTTGTTAGGGCCCCATTTATAGGTCAAATAAATCTGTTGAAAAATTATTTGATAAGACTGTGTGCATACAACTCTTAAAAATTACACAAAAATGTAAATATGAACATACAATTAACGCAATTCTTTAACATCTTGGCATAGAATAACCTTGGTGGGTTGACATGACATCAAGTTGATAATCAAGTTAACAATTATCTACTTGTTAGTAATAAATATTAGAATTTTGTATTTCTCATGTGAATTAATTTTCAATTCTAGTTTACAAGGGTTGGCTGAAAAGTTCATTAGCTGACCAAGATACTCTTATGGAATGTATCCAAATGAGGATTATTTTTCAACATCATACCCCTTGTAGTCCACATACTTCTATCAGTGTTGCTTGGTTATTTAATGCCAAATCCTGTTTATACATACATATCAAATATAATTTGTTAACACATTTTGTAGATACATACAGTTAACTGTTGAATTTAGCATAAGTCAAAGTTAAATGTTTCCAAGCATTGCTATGTATAACTAACAATTCAATGAAACATCAGTCATTTGTTTACACATAGTTAAATGATCAAACAGTTCTATTTCCAAAAATTCAATTTAGCATAATTCATTTGTTTGTACTCAGTTTAGATGTTCAACAGTTCTATTTGATTCATAGATAAGAGCCAATTAGATGCTACCATTCCGGACAAGAGTGGACCTGAAAGTAATAGCTATAAAGGGGTACTCTGCATTCCTCAAAGCTTCAGTATTACTGAAACCTTACCATCAGATTGTTTCATGTCATATCTAGGACACTTGTTGGGGGAGTCTTACCCCTCTTCAGAGATGCAGTCAGTGTATTCTACAGCTCCAGCTGGCTAGGCCAGGGAGTAATGGCTATAAAGGGGTACTCCACACTCTCGAGAATTGGAGCCTCACCCTTAGATGCAATTTAGTGTCATATCCAAGACACCTTTTTTGTGTGTGGGATCTTACCCACCTCTGTGGGGGGTACAGTCAGCATTGTAGTGGTGAAATTACAGCTTGTCTTGATTTCGTCCAACAAATATGCATAGACGTAACATTGGAAGAGAAGAGACCGAAAATGAAAGGAAAGAAAAATTCTCAAGCAAAAACAAACTGTTTCTTAAGTTTTCCAAGATTATAAATATGTACTATATCTGTCCCATAATTCTTGTTACATTTGCAATTTGTTTTTGAATAAAACTAGAGTTTTGAGCAAGTAATCCTCAAGCCAAGTGATTCTCATTAGTAAAATATTGTCTGTCCAGCCACGATGTAACCTACAGATAAAATTTGAAATGAATTCCTTATTTTTGTTTTCAATAAAAAATCATTTACAGTTGAGGAAATACTTCGGGGAGAGAGGGAGGGTGGAATATTTTGACATTTTTTTTGTCACTTTTTAACCTTAAAAATAATTTGTACTTATTTAGTCATATTTTTGAATACAAAAAAGTAGATCTTTGATTTTTCCCATAGATTTTATAGCATGGAAAATTTACAAGTTCTGAAGACATATCCAGCCAAAGTAATGAATAAAATATATTTAGCCAGTCAAATTGTAGATAAAAGATATCAATTTATCACGTCTGCTGGTATCAAATGAAGATTAGACTGAAGGCTCATAGTCCAGCATCAAAATCGTAATGATATACATATAAGATTGATATTTCTGTTAAAAATCTCAAAATCTGGTATTGATAAAAATCCAAGTAGTCACCTTATGGAAAGAGTATTGATCAAGGGGATATAAAAGTTGCAATTGAAAGAGAAAAGAAAAGATAATAACCACCTCTGTTAAATGTAGTTGTTGATTTTAATGCTAGAGTATTTTAATGAATATAAAACATCTTTTGGTAATATCTAATGTGGAATTGGTAAATGAATAAAAAGTTCTGAGGTAATTTGTATTCAGCCCTTGATCAGGTGAAGATTGTTGCTTGCTGTTGGTATTATGTAACCCAGTACAAACTGGTGCACCTAACTTAGAGAGTGGATGTGCACAGCTAAGTAGCCAACTTGCTCACATACATCCTACAAAGGGCCTAATATAGTACTGTAATAATCTGTTAGGCGATAAGTAATTTTTTAAATATCTATTGTAGAACAAAAACCGATATTAGAAAGGAAAATTATACTCAGGAAGTCGTCTGAATTAATTTCGAAAGGGTTGACAAAGAGTGAATCTAAATTTACAACACTTAAATTCCAATGAACACAAAATCATTGTATCCAGCAGTATTTTAGAATATCTCTTAGACACTATGCTGTGGCCCTTATGAACAAAAGCAGATATGAGCATGTATAATGACCAATAAATTTCAACCAAAGTTCAAATCCTGAACTCAGGTGTTTGCAGTAAGCCCTATTAACCTTGAGAAAGGGTATGAATCCAACTATTCTCCTGCTCCCTAGCTATGGGTAAAAAATACAGCAGAGTAGCCTCTAAAAACTTGGTATTGCAATCAATCTAGAAGGAAACCATGAATTTAAAGCTGTTGTATTCTGCTTAAAAATTGACCTTGTGTCGCGTCCTGTTCATGGCAGAAGGGTTGGATAAGTACAACCGTCTTTAAATCTTCATAGACCTTGAAAAAATATTAAATTTTGTGGGGGATTAATGGCTTGTGTTCAAGACGTAAACAATTTTGAATTATTGATGTAAATTCAATATTTTGATTTAACATAGTTATATTAATGATGGGCAACATATTATATAAAAAAAAAAAGAAAACAATTTTCTTCCTTGTTGATTCCACAGCAAATATCAGTCATATGCAGTGAAAATTTTAGGTAAAAATTCAGCTAACATGAAGCTCATTCAATGAATAAGGGGGACTTAAAGGATCAGAATTTTTTTTTGTAAATGTAAGTGTTGAATTGTTTGGAATTGGTTTAGAGCAAATTTTTTTTTTTACTCAAACAAAAATATTTGTTTTGAGGCCATTCAGAATGTCAGAAAATGAAACAGGCTTGAACAGAGGTTTGTTACAAAATTTTCCGTGTTTAAAAAGTGCAAACCATGTAATATTTTAGTAAAAACACAAAAAAAAAAAACTTTTTAAATGATACAATGAACCGGGGTCAAAATGACAACCCATGGAATGGAATCACACTGACTCTCCAGTAAAAAGAAAGTTCTGGGGCAGTGGTCAGTAAAGAAGGTCATGCTTACAATCTTCTGGTTCAGGAAAAGACCCATTACAATTGATTTCTTTGAAAAGAAAATGATGCAACTGTAAATAGTACTTCCCATTGCCAAAAGTCACCATATTTATGGAATAAACCACATAATTATGTGACAGGCTACAGATTATTGATCTACCTTTGTAATATGCATTATAAAAGACAATCTATAATCAATCTAAATTTAAAAAAAAAACATCTAAACTTGCAGACTAAATGGCTTTCGTTTGAAGTATTTTTATTGGGATGAAAAAATAAATCGGTGAAGGAAGATGAATACATATTGAATGAACAAGATACAGATTGTTAAGTTTTGTTGCACTTATGCAACAATAAGACTTTGTGCATGGGAATCAAGAGTAAAAAAACAATCAAGGTCACACATAAAATAAGACATTTTCCCATCATCAAATTGTTGGGTATTTGTTTTTATGTTTGAAAAAACATTGGCTTTTATAAAAGGCCAAAAGTGCCAACATGCAAGTTTTTTAGGGGGTCTCTTCTTGGCAAAAAGAAAGAATTTTTAATTTAAAAAATTTAAATTTAATTGAAGTGATTCTTAACTGTAAATATCATTTACTAATTATTTTGTTTTACAATGTTCTTATTGCAGCACTTTTTTTTTATCATGTTCTTTGATCCTTTTAAATGACAAATGAATTTGTAAACTCTTATTGGTAACTAGACAACTGGGCCATTGGCCTAATGGGTAGAGTGTTTGCTAATGGTCTGGGAGACCAGGGTTCAATCCCAGGTTGAGTCATACCAAAGAATAAAAAAAATGGTACTTGATACTGCCTTGCTTAACACTCAGCATTATAAGGCATGGATCAAGGGTAAAGTGGTGCAATCCACGGAATGGAGTAGCACCCTCCCTTACAGTTGTAGCTATTGAAAAGGAAGCCTTTGGGTCACCCTCAACTAAGGTTGCCAATCCATTGGGATCCTGTTCTAACAGCTGCCAATGATGATATTGATGTTTTTATTTAGAAAGGAGTAAAAGATTTTAATTAACATTTCATAGTTATTTTGACTGAATCAAGAATTTGGGTGGTTAAAAATAACATGCAACATTAAGTCCAAGCACACAAAAATTATTTTCCAACAAATTGGAAAAGAAATTGCCTTATTCTCTTAAAAAAACTTAAATTTCTCTAATAGAAATCTCAAACTGCTGCTCAATTTTCAACAAGGTTATGTTTAATATAAATATATACCATCATAATGAGAATTTTAGTAATGTAAAAAAAAAAATATTCAAAATACTATAATATTGCCTGTAATACATATAGATATGCCCAAATAATTCTATATGTTATAGTAGATAATAAGGATAAATCTACACGAGACAAATAAGGTGGATAAGAATGTACAGTATTTTATCAGGGAACTTGTGTGTTAACAGGAATAGTTCAGTGTAAGTGTTGAATGGGTGAATCAATTTGATTAGGCAGATACTACGTCCCGCCTTAAAGAAAAAATCAAATCAACAGGAGTAATGCCTTAAAACCAGTCATTCCTCTAGTTGACAGAGTTTTGGCAGATGTCATGGAAGAACATACCTCTTCCTTGTAGGTAGGTCTTACAAGACTAATAGAATCAAAAGAAAAAATCTTCCTTTGAAATCATCTGCAAAGTCAAGCAGTGAGGAATAGTAGCTTTCTCCAGGAAATACAAAAAGATATTTCATGAAGACTTTTGAAAAAGATTGAAGTGAGCGAATCACACTCTCACACAATAAAAATTCATTAAAAATATTCCGTGCAGTTTAAAGTTATTTTATCAAGTTTATCTTTCCTTGAATTGGAAATCTCATAAAGTAACTTACTGCTTTACTTTAATGAAATCAAATTAAAATTGAACCCATTATCAAATTTACATTCAAAAGATGAAATAAAACTATCTTTCCTGTTATTTTGCTAATTTAATTACAGCTTAATATTCAAAGGTTAGAAAACCCACTGACAAGAATGACCTTTTTTATTCACACCACAAATTAAGATCAGGAATGTTTTTACTTTAGAGATCTTAGGATTTGCAACCTTGAACATTTACCAGAGGAAGAAATGTGTATTGAAACCCTCCATCACACACAATCCCAAAAGAAAGCTATACAAAATAAACCTCGCCAAAACTGATAACACCATTGAGAGTACATCAGAACCAACAATGCAACAAATAAATAATATCCAACTACTAACAAAAAAAAAAAATGAATTTCACATCTAAAGTAGCAAATTAATCTCTAAAGAATGCCTGAAAAAAATGACAAAACTTGTAGAGACCAAAAAAAGAACAGATAAACGTCATAGGGATTTGAAAATGAACAACAAACTAAATACCATGATATTTTATGGTCACATGTGTTATAGTGTTGTGACCCTAGAAATATGTAACTAATAAAACACATCTTAGCATAATGACACTGCAGAGAGTGTTGCAATATGTAAATCCCCCCCCCCCCCATCAATTTATGGCCAGGTTTGTAGAGCATATTCTTTCTTCATCAAAATAATACTTAAAGAATATAGGATATTAAGACAAAAATTATAAAAATCTAACATACATTTGATTTAATTTTTTTTGTTCTTTATATCCTACATTCTGATGATGCTATTCTTATAGTGAAAGCTATTAAGCTGATTTTCTATATTGTGTGTGTGTACATATATATATATATATATATATATATATATATGAGAAAACGATTAAACACTTATGAAAATAAATATTTGAAATGTTACATATAGTTTTTAATGGATTTTCATTAGTTAGTTACATTAACTGTAATGAGAACTTAAAAAAACTTCCATCAATCAGATAATCTAAAATTCTCTTTGTCCTTTTAGAGACACGTTCATGTTAAATTTTCTGTAAATTTGTTGTAATTGAGTCATACTGTGTAAACACAAACATTTTATGTTCAAAATCAGATAAGAAACAATGACATAAAAAATAAATTGTGAAACAGGCAATTGATTGGATATAAAAAAAGTGATCTTAGGATGAAGTATTTGCTTTTATTTTAATTACTGTGTTAGCAGGTTTCAATTTTTCCCTAAAAGATTGACAATAACTGACTAAGCTTGAGAAAAAAATTTCTTTGGTTCAAAATGAATCACTTTTTCTGAATACATTGAATCAGCATTTTTTATGCTGATATTTTTGTTTTCCCTTTTTATGTTTACAAAAGTCTTATATGAATTTCTGAGTAATGTTTTTATCAATAAAACTATTTGCTCCTTTTAAAAATAATTTTCTTTTCTCTCTGTATCTTTGAATACAAGGGTCATTCAAAAAATAAGGCAAATTTTTGAAAATGCAAAAGTGTTTTTTGTGGCAATTCAAAATATTGGCAAATCAAACAGGTCTGTCATCAAATTTTTGGTGGCTGAGAAGTACAAACCATGTGAAATTTACAGAAGAATGTGTGATGTGCACAGAAAAGCATGTTTTAAACCAAAAATGTTTACGTATATACTAAAAATGGGTTTGCCACTATGAGCCTGAGCTGAAGCGTTTATGGAGTGGAAATACACTGACTGTCTGGTAAAGAATAACTTCTGGTTGCAACTATCTGTATTCTGGGACTTGAAAGGAGTTATCACTTGATTTCCTTGAAAAAAGGTGCAACTGTAAACAGTGCTTCCTATTGCCAAATCCTTCTTTAATAGATAAGGTATTTTTTGAATTGGAATTCTTGAATGTTGAATTTCTGTGATCAAGCGTTTTTTTAAATTTTTATCAAAAATAATGTAATTTGGATAGCCTCAAAGTGAATTTACAATTAAAGATATGAAAATAAAAATGTGAAAAAAATTATTTTAATCTTTTTACAAAGAACAATCATTGGTGATTTTTATTAGAATTTTCTTTCATCAATTTAATTTTAGTTGCTTTTTATTGCAGCTCACTTGGGGCATCCTTTTGAGGCTATATTTTGCATTAATTTTTAAAAATTATCCTTTACTTGGATAAGTAAGTCTGGAAATGACTTTATACTTTAAAAGCAATTTTAGTGTATAGTTCAAACAAAAACCTATGATGTGCTATTATGGCTGGGTTATATACTATTAGGAAATGGTTTACCCCCACCAAACTACTGGGCTTGACTGAAAGATGGCAGGTCATAGTTCAATCTCTGACAGTTTCAACTGTTAGAAATGCATGAGTATTCATTTCATTCATTTTGGACAGTCATGTATGAATTAAGAGTTTAATTCCAAAAAGTAAAAAGTTGAGTTTTAGCTCCCAAAGAAAACAAATGTATCTTTTGAGGCTTAAGCAAGACCCCCATTCGGAATGAGTGACAATTTATTAAAAAATGAATTTTTTCTCCATTAATTGAACAAAAACCATCTCACATCCTCCTGTTTATGAAACTAGTTCATAAAGAACTTGTAAAATCCAGAATAAACATGAGTGGGTTTTTCTAACAGTGAGTTTGTCTGTTCTTTATTACTAGGATTAATTTCCAGCCTTTCCTAGAAAAACAATGATATAACTAGAATTCTCATTGTGTATGCATTGTATTATATTCTATCAACACCAAGTTTATTTTTAAAATATTTCCATGAAAATAGATAGATATTGTGTATAAATAAATATTTTGTTATCGACATGTTTTATAACCAACAATGTGTAACTATAAGTTTTGTTTTGTTTTGGTATTAAGAATGTCAAAATAAGAACTTTTGCAATGCAGTAGGCAGTAAAAAATGTATTAAAAAAATTACAATCTGAAAGGTTGGTAGCCATATATTCTGTGAAATTTCCAACAATCGGAAGTGTTTATTAATGACGTGTAATGATTTGGTCATTCACCATAATCCAACTATAAATTATATGGTTCTTTGTATAGAAAATTTAAATCTATTGCATTAGAAATGAATTTGTGCATATAAAAATATTCAGAAAAATCCTGCTTCATAAATCAGTGTGTGTGTGTGTTTAGAACTTGGGAAGGGGTAATTGTAACTATTAAACTTAAATTAGGCACAAAAAAGATCATTGATCATTCAATTTATATCATTAAAAAAAGAAAGACTTAATTCAAAATTGAAGTTGAAAACCTTAACAAATAAGTAAGTATACAACAAACTGCATATCATGCATTGGCCAGTTATACAGAAAGTAGGAAATGAAAAGCTTCTTATACATAATAGATTAATAAATTAAACTTTACACACAAATACCCTAACATAAAATAGTAGGTTACATTCACATTGTTGCTAGATGTGTTGCATTTTAAAATTTTAGCTTATGATTTTATATTTGTATTTGAAGATATTAAAAATAATCAAAATTATCATTTTATTTATTCTTAGAAAATTGGAGATGACAAAAATTTATTCTGATATAAACCAAAGAAAACAACCCTGAGTCTCCAGTGACCATGCATCTAGGCAAGTTTGTATGAAAAACTACTTGTTGGTTTTCCATACACAGCAAGTCTCTTTATTTCATATCAATGATGTTGTCTAAGGGAAGGGCAAAGGTCTGATATAGCTTAGCATCAGCGTCGTCACTGAAATTGCCAGAATGAGGTTGGAGATAATGTTGGGTTATTTTAGGGTTTCTGATGCCAGGTTTTGAATTCAGTATTGTCTTTCTTTGAGATTAGGGTCATATTTTGATGAACCAAACAATCTGATGGTAAGGCTCCAGTAATGCTGGAGCTTTGGAGAATGCAGATTACCCCTTTCTTGTCATCACTCCCAGGTCCATTCTGTCCTGGAGTAGTAGCACTTGATAGGGTCTTATCAATGGATCAGATAGAATTATTTGATATTAAGTGTACTTACGTTAAACTGAATTGTTTTGAAAGAGAACTGTTTTGACATTTAACTGTGTGTAAATAAAAAACTGCACTTATGCTAAACTAAATTGTTTGAAATAGAACTGTTTATATGTATAAAAATGGATTTGGAATTAAATAACCTACAATGGTTGATATACCACCAAACCAATTCACTCCTTATATAGAATCATTAATATCATCATGGAGCACAATCAAAATGTGAAAATAACTGGTCATCTACTAATAGATAAACTTCAAGTCAGATATGAATTAATATGGAAAAGGATTATTTGGAAGTGCTTTTAAAATACATCGAGTTAATATAGAGTATTACTTTTCTTTAATCTACAAGAAATTGGAAGTATAAAAAGTGAACAGAACAAAACAACTGGAATTGTAAAAAGAACTTGAATGAATATTATGCTGGATTCTAATTGTAATGATTTTTTTTTTAAAAGTCCAGACAAAATGTTGAGAAGTTTTATGGAAGCCAATGAAAAAATAAAACAAAGAGGGAAAGTATAGCTAGTTTATCAATGCTTATTTACTTGCTTTCTTCAAGCATATTTTCACTGAGAGCCCAAGGTTGGAAGGGACGTCTGCTTTTATCGATGGTAGCCAGCTGTCTCCACCTATGACAACATTGGGCTGCCTCCTGGGAAATATTGATGAAAATTGTGTGAAAAGTGCACACAAAGGTAGGATGTTTCAGAATGGTTTTGTGGGAATTTCAATAATAGGCAAAAAAAGGTTTTGTTTTTCTTTGTTTTTTTTTAGGGAAAGATAGAATCCAAGAAGAAGGATGTTGCCTCTTGAGTTGGGTTGTATCATATTACATCTTGAATGAAAACATGCTGATAAAAATGGTTGAAATTAGGCTGATAATATCAGAAAGGAAGAACAAGTGTTTGTTTATATATACATATATATATATAGCCCATAAGTAAGTATACCTTTAAATTTTCGTCTAAATTTAAAATACACCAGAAATAATAAAATTCTGGTATCATTATACAATCAGAATGGATATCATTAGGTATCACTTACTACCAAATTCTGTAGCATTAAAACTGTAACCAAAAATATAGTCCTGTTGGTGGGGCATAGAATATGCTGACTCCCTCCTCTAAAGGGTGTTGTGGGTATAATACTAAACTGCATCTGATGGTGAGGCTCTCGTTTTGGAGATCTTGGGTGGGGTATGGAGAACCCCTTCATTACTCTCAGCTCAAATCTGACTGGGAGTGATAGTATCTGTTAGTGTCCTATCTAGAGGTCAAATAGATCTGTTTAAAAATGATTTTTATTTGATAGGTCTGTGTCCAAAAAAAAAAAAAAATTATATATATATATAATAAACTTTAAAGAAACAACTACATAAAAATGCAATTCCTTAACCTCTAGGCATAAAATAACCTGAGCTGGGTTGACATGCTGTTAAAATGAATCAATCAATTTAATCAATTAAAAATATAAGTATGTAGCAGTATGAAAATAAGTACTTTCCATCTATATTAGTTATAAAACTTTCTTTGGGTGTGGAGTTTAGCAATAAAAGTAAAGTAGTTAAAGTTGGTGACCTTAGTCGAGGGTGACCTGAAGGCTCCCTTTTCAATATCTATAACACAGAGGTGTAGAGGAGGGTGCTACTTCATTCTCTGGATTGCTTTACTTTACCCTTGATCCTTACCATATAATGGCATCAAGTACCATTTTTTGAGTCTTTGGTATAACTCAACCTGGGATTGAGCCCTGGTCTCTCAGACCATTAGCAGACACAATATCCATTTTGACTGTATAATATTCCACTAGAAATAAAATTCTCATATCTTTGGTTTTGAAGAACATTAACATTTTATAATCTTTGGGAGGAGTATACTTATAGGTGACACTGTGCATGTATATATATATAAATCAGTAAAGCTTTCTGACAACTGAAATTCCCTTTTTGTTCCCTAGATTTTCATTTCACAACAGCCAGAGGGTTGAGTCATGTCTTAGAATTATATGTATAATAACTAAGTTCTTGCAGTAACACTTGTATTAATTCCACACCATTAACTTTTCCTTTTCGTTTTGTTTTTTCCAAAATCCAACTTAGAATTTATTGAATGCTGAAATTTTCTCAAAGTTTAGTTAAACAATTTAAATATTTATTGCTTAATCATCAATTTTTCTTTCACAAATTGCTTCCCATATTTAGTTTGTTAAGGCAGGATGTGACTAAGACTGAACATTGTATATAGCCACACACATTCACCTGTATTCTAGGAAACAGCATTTGCTTATTTAATGCTGTAATCTAATTCTTTAGTAAATGTTTGATTTTGATCAACTTTACATTTTCAAAGTTACATTCCAATAACGTTTTTCTTTTGGTTGCGCTGTCTATAATAATACCCATTTGTTTGTTTACAGTTATATGGTTTCAAGCATTCTTATTCAATACTGATAATTCTTCAACAGATCAATTTGACCTCTAGATGGGACACTAGCAGAAATTACCACCTCCAGTCAGAGTGATCCTGGAAGTAATGGCCATAAAGAGGTCTCTCATACTCTTCAGAGCAGGAGCCTCACCTATACTCTGGACATAAATAGCCTTTTGGATGAACACCTCCTTTTCAGTACAAATAGAACAGGTTGTTGTTGTTGTGTGTGTGAGTGTGCGTATATATATATATATATATATATATATATATATATATATATTCAGGCTGGTAAAGTCAGTGGGAAGTGATCAGAAAATCTGAAACTACTGTTTTATATACCAGGGTCATTCAATAAACTGGAATTTTTTTTTGTAAAAAAGCAAAATAGATCAATTTTTTTCATAATTTTTTTCTATAAATCTAAACTCTGGTTTGTTTGGAATTAGTTTAAAGCAAAAAGTATTTTGATCTCACAAAAATATTTCTTTTGAGGTTATTCAAAATGGCAGAAAATCAGTGCTCCAGACTTGAACAGAGGTCTGTTATCAAATATCTAGTGGCTGAGAAGTGCAAACTCTGAGACTTATTGAAGAATGTGTAATGTGTATGAAGAAGGATGTTTTCGTTAAAAAAAAAAATTTACAAATGGGCTAAACATGGGTTTGACATAAAGTTGAAAAGAGTCTATAGAGCGGAAACACTTTGATTCTCTGTAGAGAAAAAAATTCCAGGTTCACTTGTCAGTAAAGAAGGTCATGCTGACAGTCTTCTGGGACATGAAACGATCCATCACAATTGATTTCCTTGAGGAAAAAAAAAAAAAAAAGGTTCAACTGTAAACAGTGCTTCCTATTAACAACTCCTAAGGTAAAATTCACCTTATTTATTGAATGACTCATATATAATCATGAGATTGAAAATTTGAGCGTATTTGATTGATAAATTATATCAGAGATTACTGAAACAAATATTACTAAATAAAAATGTCTTTGTAAAAGTTATAATACTCCAATGGTATAAATTTCAGCAACATATTATTGGTAGTTTATAAAAAAAGAAAAAAAATTTGAATTCCAATTTGACTATTAAAACTATTAAATCAGTAAATTTTGGCTATTCACATTTCAGCCACAAGTTCATGATAGTTGGGCTCTCACTAAGGATCTAACTCATTATCTTATTAAATTTGTCTGAGATTAACATGCTTTAATAAGCATCTTGTGTGTGTGTATGTGTGTGTGTGTGTGTATATAAGCTGCATGCTTCACTTTTAAATGTTTGATTATATAGGACAGACACTTTGCGTCTGCTTATTCTGTTTTTGTCTGTTAAAGTTGCCATATGAGTCATTTGACTTTTTGATGGAATAAATTTAAGAAGGCACCATATGTTTCCCTAGTACTTTGGGCTCCAACTGGAGCCATCATTGGGGAAGCAAATAATGAAGTGACAATGATGAGTCATACATCTGTATCATTAGTAGAAAGAACGAGTGAGAGGAGAATATAAGGAAGATAATTTTACTATGGGTAAGAGGAAGAATTGGAGGGAAACATGCTATAGGCATTTCAAACTGTGTGTGTGTGTGTGTGTATATATATATATATATGTATATATCATCTAAAGAAGATGAGTTGAGGATGATTGAATTTGAGAATATAAAAGAGGATTCTTATAAATTTCCAGGAGTGCTCAATGTATGATAATTAATATATAAATACATAAATTTCATTTCAAGCAAATTCATATAATTGGAAGAAAAACTCAACAGGCCATCATTTGGCTATGAATCTCCATTTAATTTGTATCCACCATCTTTATTTTTTTTTTATTCATTTTTTTTTTCAAAATGAGTAAGATTCCATTGAAATAATATTTCTATATCTCAAACTCCAAAATCCCCTTCATAGGGCTGTTTGGTAAAGGGTTGGAAAAAGAGTTTATGTGATTGGAGAACTTCTGTTTCTGATTTCCAGCTGAGATTCCTATATAAACCTTCTCTTCCTTAATATTTTCTAGGGGAAAATATATGCTTGGTAGACCACTTTCTCAGAAGTACAAATTCCTCCCATAAGACAATCTTCTTTATTTTTATAATTACAATGTAATTTATTTGTTCATTTCTATAAAACTCATTATGATAATAAAGTATTTTAGATATATTTATTTGTGCAAGAGTAACTAATTTTTAGTGTGCTCCTATTAAAAATTTTATTCAAAAGGTTGTCCTTGTTGAAATTTTCAATTTAAATATCTTAAATAGATATCAGATACCTCCCCACCAAAAAAAAAAAATTTAACTAAAGATAAGTTTGATATTAGTAATAGCATTTATTGCCATGTTTTCCTTAATAAATAAATAGACAGATTTTTTCCTTTAAAATAAGTTAACTGATTGAAAAGATTTCAGTTGCTGATAGTCCTGTGAGTTTAAAATTTTTTTTTAGATACATGACACCAGATATTGATATTACATCCAGTTTTAAAACCAATTTCTTTGCTATATCTTTTTGTATCCACCATCTTTATTTATTTATTTATTTTTATTCCTTTTTTTTTCAAGATGAGTAAGATTCCATTGAAAGAATATTTTTATAATTTGTCTCTCCCTTAAGTGATGGCTATCTGAAGAGGTTGGTTTCTCATATGGAGTGACCAGCTGAAATAAATTTATAATAGGCAAATGATGGTCTGTTAAGTTTTTCTTTCAATCATATATAACAACAGAGTATGGTTGTCACTTTTTCACTTGGTGGGTTTGAGCCTGATGATTGTCATATAAAGACAGCATGAAACCAGAGGTCACAGGTAAGCATACATGCAATTAAATATTTGTAAAAATATATATATATATATATATACATACACACACACACTATGTGGGTAGATCATTCATAATTTGACAGCCATTAACAGAATTTTGTTCTGAAATTTATACTGTATAATATTAGATCTAAGTAATTTATAGTGAAGCAAGAGAAAAATTTATAGACAAAGTGGTATCATATAGAAAAACAAATGTTTTTTTTTTTACCATTGGGCAATGAGGTCTTTGATTTACCTATGTGTGTGTGTGGGGGGGTGTCTGTATGTATATATTCAACATTATTAAAAGAATAAAAAAACATGATATAACTCAGTCTAAAATATTTCAGCTTATTCTTTATTCTATTATCATGCTTTCTGAATATAAGTAGCAACAACTTATAATTGTTCAGTTTTTGTAATATAAATTTATTGAAATTTAGCATTTAGAAAATTCCACAAATACCCAAGCTAAGACCCAATTTCAAAGATATAAAACCGTTAGTGATTATTAATAAAAATATCCAAAAAGACTAAGAGTTTTTCTGTCCATCCTCTTTAACTGACAAAATGATGTGAGGTAGATCTACTAAAATCTAGTATTCATACTTATCAAACTCAGGGAAGGTTTTAACAAAATCTATTTTGTTCTTCATGGAGAAAGGGGGCTCTTACCAAGAATGGTTTCTCACAATAAACACTCAGTTCCATGTTGCAGCAAGATGTAATTAATTCTATATAATCTAAATTTCTGAACTCTAAGATAAAGACACAAATTCCTGAATTTGTCTAAGATAATTATTTGTATTTAATTAAACCTTACTAATTAAGTTCAAAAGTAGTTCTTTCAGCAAGAGATTTAAAGTATAACAGAGCCCCCACCAACCCAAAACAACCAAAAACAAAAACATTTTTAAATTAATCAATCTCTCAAGAGTCATTCACTTAAAACAAGTATCTTTACAAAACTTCATTTTCACAGAACAATGATATTAGGTTGGTATTAATTGTAATTTTTATTCTTTTAAATTTTGATGTATATTTTATAATAAACTTATATTTAAGTTGTATACCATTTTAAAATGCAAATTTTTTCAACTGTTTAATGTTTATGGTTTTGGTTTATCAGCTATACAAAAAACAATTTGAGTAAAGTTTTTGCAAATGTTCAAAATGGAATATAAAGCAATAGAAACTGCTCTCAATATCAAGTAAGGATTTATTCAGGCACTGTCAATAAATGTACACCTCAACATTAGTTCCAAAAATTTCATAATACAGACCAGAGCCTTGAAGACAAAGACGGTTGCAGATGTCTAGCAATTCAAAACGACTGACAGAGGTCAATTATTGAAGCAAACTCAGGCAAAATAACTAGATAAATTGCTGAGGAATGAAACATTCACCATTCAACAGTTATTTTACATTTTCATGAAATTGGAAAAACAAAAAAATGCTTGTCAAATGAGTGCAGCATGAAATGATTACAAAAAAATGTCATTGCAAACTTTTCTCCGCACTTCTTTTTTTTTATTCAATAATGATTTTAGTCATTGACCCTTAGATCTCATTTCCCCTGTACCTGATTCCACAAAATTCATATACACACAAATAGAAAATAGCAAAGAAAAACCCCAACCCACCTGCAAAAAACAGAGCACATTCAAATGTTAGTCTAAGGTTCAGACATAAGTTTAAACTTATCCCATTATTCCATTAAAAGAAAGGCTGCAAATAGTTACTATATTAAGCCTTTTATTGTAAGAATCTGAAGTGATCTATCCAAATCTGATATATCCAGATGATGGTGCATCATGAAATAGCACTCAACCTAAAATATCAGGCTAAAAGGTTTGAGGATTTTAAATATAAATATTTTTTTTAATCTTTTGTTCATTTTATTGGCAGATTTCAATCAAAAACAATCAAACTATGTTAAGATTAAATAACTAAATTTACATCTAAGCATCAGGGGTTTAAAAAATACATTCTCTTTATTAATAATTGCTGGTTCTCAAGTCGAAGAAAAACATTCTTACTACAGGTAATTTTTACAAGTAAGGAATATTTTGCAATAGTTCCAAATAGTTTTTTTTACTTTAGAGTTATCTATTTGATGCCATTTAGAATAATGCTTCAATCTGGTGGAACAGAATCTTTACACAAACTTATAAAAAGTAATCTCTTAATTTTTAATGCAGGTTTCAAAATCTTTTTCTTTTTGCAATCTATTTTGATACTTTGGGCCTTTCTTGATGTAAATGAAGTAAAAATTTGTACTAAAATATTCAAACAGTACCTATCATGTCTTTATTTTCATGTTTACAGCTAATTATTTTTTTATGCATGTGTATTTTTACTAAAAATATATAAATAATGTTAATCTGAAAACTTATTTGTTTATAATTTTATATATATATATATATATATATATATATAAATAAATAAATCAAATTATGCCAAGTATATAATCCTAACATTATTCACAATGAAGTGATGATGAAAAAATTCGGTTCCAGACGCTTCTGAATGTGCTTGAAACATTTTAATTTAAAATCAATCTGTAAAGTTTAATTTATCCAGAAAGCAAATAAAATTAGTATCTGCGAGAAAAATAAGAAAAAACTCATTCTACCTACAAACTCATGGGCAAATCTTGGTGAAAATTGGCAAGTAAATTACCTTGATATCATAGTTTATTTAGGAGATATCTTAAGTCAAGGTAGGGGTACAGTGGATCTCCACAAAAGTTCCCAGAACATTTTTGGTGAAAACTGATCATGAAGGTCTTATTCATCCAGAAAGCAAATACATTTAATTTTTATTTAATAAAATGTGCTTTAGTATATTATTTTTGGCTTCAACTGCTCATGAGTATATAACTAGGATGTGGTAGGATATTTGTATATACTAATTAAAACCTGGAATTTCTGTGGATTCAGCAAGTGTATGTAAAAATCAGAGAAAATAAAATTTTTTATCCACTTGTTTAATAAAATAGAACTACATTTAGTATAATGGTTATCACTAGGAAATGGAGTTAGCAACTGAAGTTCAGATCCTAGCTGAGGTTGTTTGCAATTCCCTTTGTGCAAATGTCTTTGGGAAATAGTTGGGCAGATTGATTTCTTTAGCTTTGATTAAGCAACCTGTCGTGGAGAAGGAAGACTCTGAACTGAAACCAGCTTTACTCTGCTTGTGTCACATCATCCTCATGGGGTAAATGCATACATATCTAATAAATCCTACCTATGATATCACAGCTTACATACTTGTCTAATAAATCCCATCCATGATATCAAAGCTTACAGCTATTTTTATATTATTGTCAATAAGCAAATCAGGATTTTTGCCTGTGGTAAACACTAAAGTTATTTTTGCAATTGAAATAATGTTTGGGCTTAGTACATGGCATTGTAAACATAAAATGAAAAGCATTACAATGCTCAAAGTTTGCGTCCCCTTATCAGACACTGTTTTGTATTCTATCTGAGTTATTAACAGGATGAAATCATCCAGAAATAGATTTGTTTATTTTATCACAAAAAAATTTTGCTTTTTCAACATAGTATGAGGTCAGCAATTTTTTTTTTCTCATTTTAACAATTTTTGTTTCTTTCATCCATAAAAAAACACCTTTATGAAAAATGGAAAAAAAGAATCTACAAAGCATTGACTGGAATGTTGTCTGTTCAGGTTGCATATTTGTTTCAAAAGTGTTAACTTTTGTCATATGCGATTATTTATATTGGTTGTGGGAATTTTCTATAACAATGGGGAAGATTTTTTTTTATTTTTTTAAGGGAAGGCATTTCTGATGGTAATGTTTTTAAACAAACACGTTAGTTTCTGTATTTTAGTTTTTTTTAAAATGAAGCTTTATATTATATTGATTTTAACAACATACCAACCCATCAGAGGTTATCTTATGTCAAGAGGTTAGGGAATTGCATTTAATGTATATTTATATTTACATTTTTATATAACTGTTTCTTGAATTTTTTTTTGGCACACAGTCCATTCAAATATCAATAAATTTTAAACAGATTTCTATGACCCATATATGGAACAAAAACAAGTTTGAGCTTCGTTTAATGGCATATCAACCTCTGTAGGTTATTTAATGCCAGAAAGGTTAGATTGGTTTTGTCTTTTGTGTATGTTTTAGTGTTTAGGTGTGGGTTTTTGTTATATATCATATTTGGATAAATTTTGATGAAGAGGCTGGTTTCTTTTAAAAAGCTCAAGATTTCCTCTGGTTTGGTGTTTTTGACAAGGTCCTTTAAGTTGCTTGTCTGGTAGTATATCGGGTGAATTTGTCTAAACCTGTCAGAGAATGTGTTTGACTGTGAGGGGTACTTGCACATTGAGTATATGGAGAGAGCTTTCTTTTTTAGGAGGTGTGAGTGGTTAATGTGGGTGTGGCCTATGCAAAGTCTGGAAAGTGACAAAAACAAGTATTCCCACTCTGAGTCAGAGTGGACATGGGAGTAATGGCAATAACGGTGTACTCCACACTTCCCAGAACTAGAGCTTCACTTTTGGGGGAAGTCTTAAATCTTAGCTGGGGATGCAATCAACTTATTCTAAGCCCTATTGACAAGGTAGTTTTATATTAGGAAAAAAATTACATAATTAATGAAAAGAAAGGTTTTATAAGTTCAGTAGGTGAAAGTACTTTTCAAATTAAAGCTCATGCCTTCTCTCCTATCAGTAATTTTTAAATATTTGTTTCAATATAATAAAGAGCTATTCTTTTTTTTCTAAAATAGGCTTATTGATATGAGGTTTTGTTGTTTGGGTTTTATCACATATCAACATTTGTAGGTTATTTAACTCCAAATCCATTTTTATACAAATAATCAGTTCTATTTCAAATGATTCAGTTTAGCATGAGTACACAGTTTAATTATCAAAAACATTTCTATTTCAAGCTATTCAGTTTAGTCAAACAATTCTGTTTAGTATAGGTTTTGTCTGCACACAGATGTCAAAGCAGTTCTATTTCAAGTAATTCAGTTTAGCACAAGTACACAGTTTAGTTCTATTATACCCATAGATGGGACTCTATCAGGTGCTACCACTCTGGGCCAACGAGCGATAGCAATGAAGGGGTGCTCCGCATTCCCCAAAGCTCTAGCATTACTGGAACCGCACCATCAGATTGTTTAGTGTCATATCAGGACACTCGTTGGTGGGGGGGGGTCTTATGCCTCAGCAGAGGTGCAGTTAGTGTATTCTATAGCCCCTGCCAATGGGGCAATTATTGATATGAGATAAAATGAGTTAGGCAATTTCTTTATTTGAATATTTTTGAATATAATTAAAATTTGATTTACAAATTTTAATGGAATTATTATTGTTCATACATTATGAGATATTACATCACATATTGTATAAACTAACATTATAAATATACAAGTCTCTCTGAATTAAGTTTAGTACCTGTAAATACAGCCATTTTCTTCTTTATTGAAGATAAGATTTAATTAGATTGAATTTTGGAGAATTACAATCATGACAGATAATTGTAAAATTTCTTAAGATTCAAAAGAATTTCTAAGATTTTGCTGCAGGTACAGAATAGAATGGAGGAGGCCTATGTATATGTATTTATACCATTAAACACATTTTTCTTTATCATTTGGATTGATAGTTAAGTTAACATATACAAAATATGAAAAGTAAGAGCAGCTATTTAAAGTAATTTAAAAAATTAATTTATCATTTCTACAATGTATAGAGGGCTCATTACATACTTTCATTAGTCCTAACATTTTTTTCTCCTTACTAAATGAGCTGGAGTAACCTAACATTGGGAAAGTAATTTTGGTTGATTGGTTGGTTGTTTTGTTTTACGGTGTATCAACCCTTTTTGGGTCATTTAACACTGAATTAAATTTTAAACAATTTAGTCTTGGTATAGTTTTTGTTTACAAACAGTTAAATGTCAAAACAGTTCAATTTAAAAAAAATTCAGTTTAGCATAAGTACTAGTTCTATTTCAAACAGTTCAGTTTAGCTGAAGCAAGCTGTTCAAATGTCAAAACAGTCCTATTTCAAGCAATTCAGTTTAGCAAAAGTTCACATTTTAGTTCCATTTGACCCATAGATAGGAACCTATCAAGTGCTACCATTCCAGGCTAGAGTGGGCCAGGAAATGATGGCAATGAAGGGGTACTTCATTCCCTAAAGTTTCAGCATTACTGGAACCTCATCATCAGATTTAGTGTCCTATCCAGGACATTTGTTGGGGCAGATCTTACCTCTCTGTAGAGAAGCAATCAGTGTATTCTACAGCCCCAGCCAAGTGAGCAATAGAGTAATTTTAATGTAACCTTTCGCTGATTATTTAACCACAAACTTACCACTTTATTTAGTTATATATACATAAGTCAATAGCTTTATGATAAAAGTATTTATTTTCTCCCCAAAATCTCATTTCTCGTTAATTCCCTTAATTTAGTGGTGAATATAAATCACATAGATACAATGAAAGTTTGAAATCAAAATTGCAAGAATTTAACATGTTATGCAACAGACTTTATTCACTCTTGTAGATATTAACAGTATATTGAAATTAATTCCTGATTTAAAAAGTTGGACATTCTGATATTTACGTATTAAAGAAAACATTCAGGTTATAAAAAGATTGTATCTTTGCTACAATACACTATAATTAATCATAAACTCTAAATACTCTATATTATAAAAATACTTTTAAAACTATTTTAACCAAAGAATCTTTCTTATATATATATATATATATATATATATATATATATATATATATATATATATATATATATATATATATATAATGGTTAGAATTTAATGACAAAAAGCACCTCTTAATCCTAAAATCTTTTGAGTGCACAATACAAAAAAATGCAGCGCAATATCACAATATATCATTGATGATAAAAAAAATTAAGGCATGTTAAGTGAGCTGTTAATTCACATGTCACTGAATTACCAGCTCATCTGACAATTGAAGACGTGAAACTTGGAGTTGTGAGTTATTACTCTGGTTCACATGCAAGCACATAACTTTTATAAGGGTTTTACAGTTAATTATCACATGTGTGTTTATCTTGTCAAAAACACTGCTTCAAGCTATTTAAACAAATGAACAAAATGACTGAAGTACTAAGCTGGATGAATTAATTACATAATCTAATTTTCAGTTCAAAGATTCTGATAAATTCTAAAGTTAACTTGTTCCTCAAACATTTAATCTCATTTTAAATGATTGAAAGAATCCATACGTTATCTTGAAACCAATCAATTATTACATTGAGAAGATATGAATATCATAGGAGAGATAATCAGAATTAAAAAAACAAAACAAGCGTTAGATTGACTTATATAGTTAAGCACTGGTCCCTTCTGAAGTCAAGCGGCATTGAACCTGCTAAGAATTTAGATGGATGACCACATAATGACAGTAAATACTGTAAGCAATCTGAGGCCTTTAAAGAACAAGCATTAGATTTTAGGCTAAAATAAAAATCATGGCCTGAGTTATCTGATAAGGACATGGTTTAGTGAATATAAGTGTGAATAAAACCAGTTTTAAATTTCTTAGGTGAAAAAAAAAGCTGACATTGACATGTGTAGGAATATTACAAAATTTCAGAAAACAGCATATTATACAGGGGGGTTTAAAAAATTTTCTGAAACACAATATACTTTTCTTTTTAATAATGAAGAACTTTAAATTAGTTCAATTTTTTATTTTTATTTATTGGTAGAGGTGTCTTAATATTAGTCAACTTAGTTTCATTTACCTTGACTTTGTAGTTACTATTTGAGATGTCAATATCTGAGTAAAAAAAAAAAATCTCCCTGTATTTTATGAGCAAAAAACATTGTCTCTTATCAAACATGAGAGGATGCCAGCATCAAAAAGCAATATTCAAAACCATTTTTCTTCTTGCATTTGACATGAAAGTTGTGAGTTTTGAAGGTCTTCAGAAAGGTTTCAGTTTCTTTGTTTGATGGCATATCAATCTTCATGGGTTATTTTATGGCAAAGCCATATTTGAAGATGTGGGGATTAGGAAGAAATAGAAAAGTCAATAATGTAGAAGATAACATAATTAAAATGTAAAAGTAACAGTTTCACAGGAGGCCTCTGACAGGAAGCACAATCCATGCATGCTTGAAGGAATGGGCTTCCTGGCACCAAGGAGAAACTCTCCCAGAAGTTTTAATCACCTGGACTTGAATGGATCTTTTTTCTTTCTGCTGCTAGTAGGAAGTGCACGTGCCTGCTGACTCCCAAACTTAGCAGCACATTGTGTCTCTCCTACTAGTGGCAGCTTTTACTAAACATACCCACTGAACACAAGATGGACCCTCAAAATTCTAACTGAGGAAGATGATTCCATAATATACTTTAAATGCTTTGACTAGAGGGAACAGACAATTTTTGCTGGTCCAGGAAAACATTCCACACCACATAATAGTCATAAATCCCCAAAATAAAATTAGAGTCTAAAGGTATCCTTGTCGTTTTTCCTTACATTCTTATTTCCCTTACAGCTTCGACAGGCAGAAAGAAGACAAGTGAATGGCGTAAAAGGAAGAAAAGGAGTCAGTTTATAAACCTCAGAATCTCCCAACAACATACCAACATTTCATCACACCCACTATAAACCCTTCTTATACCCCATAAAGAACAATAGTGGTGGAACTATTTAACTCACAGCTGTGGATCTTCAGAAAGGATTGAGAATGTGAAAATATAAGATACCTTAGAGGTTCAAATAAAGTTATATGCAGCATTTACTGAAGCTGCTAAATGAAGACAACTGTTGAGGTTGAGAGGGTAACATGACCAAAATATTATGATAAAAAGCGAAGAAAGATAAAAACTTGTTCAAAAAGAATAAATGTATAATAATGGTTGGTTAACATTTTTTCATAAATATTTTACGGATGCAGACCTTTTAGAAAAAAGAAATGTACTTAATAAATAAATACGCTTCAGCAAAGTAAAGCCATTTTTTCAAAACTCGAAATAAGTACTTGTTAGATATCTAAAAGTTAATATGCAGTTTATTTTTTGTCCAATTCACGAAACCCAAATGTGACATGAGATTAATTAGAGAGGATGCTGTATAGAAATTATGCCCCTTGATGGGTAAAGGGTACGGCGAACTGAGTTCTAAGCCTGGACAAAGTTGTTTGCATTTGACATAGAGCTAATACTCATAGGAAAGGTATGCAACCAAGTAATCCCTTTCAAGCTATGTGTAAATAATAGGGCCGACTAGTCTCTTTACTCTTAGCTTGGCAACTGGTTAAGTCGAAAAGAAAACTGTAAAATCAAACTTGTAAAACTCTGGTTAAAAATTTACCTTGTGTCACATCCCATTCGTGGTGGAGGGGTTGGGTAAATTCACATCTCACAAAACCACCGGTTAAGAATGCCAGGCAGAATCGATAATATGATTAATCTGATTTTGAGATCTTACAGCATTTTTGGTTTGTAAATATTAAAAAATTTCAAGTCAGTATTTAAATCCACTTTTTTTTTTGTTTTAAAGATTATGTAATTTATTTCTATTACAACAGATTAAAAAAATTTTTATGCTTATTTTACACACACACAAAAAAAAATTTAAAGCCAAAAAAAGAAAAACCATGAATAAAGCACTCATATGGACTTTTCATAAATCATGAATTTTCCAGTGTCTAAAGTTCTAATTTTTCAATGATTAATCCAATGTTGATGGTTTTTGTTCTAATATAAACAATGATGTACAAAGGGAACATTTGGAAAGCTTGGTAACTTGATGCAGCTCAGCAGGTAGGGTTCAATTTCAGTAAATGATTAAGACCTTAGCTCCTAAATGATCTTGAATTATGAGGTGCTACTCAAAAGCTCAGGATATTTAAATAGATTGATCTGTCCATTTGACAACTCAACCAGCATTTCTAACATTTTGAAGGACATGACACATATCTCTAGAAATCACTCCATCTTGTAATAAAGAACGACATTTTCTTTCAGAAATCCATTTCATGCTTCAAGTTCTCAAACTTAGTATCTCATATATATCAAATATAATAATGAACAGTGCAACTTTTCCAGAAACGTCTTTGAAACTTCTGTAACTCTAAAACAAACAAATATATAAAATAAGGAAAAGTTCATATGATGAGGTCTTTTTATCATTAAGGGTTTTTAGACTATTGTCTTCATCTTTATTTCAAAAACCCTTAATGATAAAAATCATCAAGCTTCGTCTCAGAAATTTAGACAACTGATGAGGTCATATCTGCTGCTGATGACTCCTTTGACCAAGCACTGCAATACTGATAGGAGTGTATGGACCATGTTGAAAAATAAGCCTCATTTGGTCACATTCCATGAAAGTATCCTGGTCAGCCTATGAAATTTTTAGCTAACCCTCGCTAATGAATCCTGCACCTGATCTGGGGGTAAGCAGGCAAGTGATATATCCACTATGTCAACATTCTGCTGCTTGAATTGTTGGCGGATCCTAGACCGAAGTGACAATCCATGTGTAAATAGTCCTATCATTTTTTAGGAGTATGTATTTAAACATTCTCTTTGCTACGAGTAAGATGTGACATAAGGTCAATTTTTAAGCGGAGTTTAACAGGTTTGAATTCAGAGTTTTTCTTCTAGACCGGTGGCTATACCAAGGTTAAAGTTCCCAGCCTGCCCATAGCTGGAGGGTGATACTTTTCCAAAAGGCATTAGCATTATGGGAAAAGGCAAACAATCTTGTCCACGATTTGAACTAGAGTCGCTGTGTCCATTACCTACGACGATAACCATTACACCACGAGCACCTCTCTTTTTATGAGTAGTATGCGAGAATGTTTTACTAGAAAATGAAAAAAAGAAAAGTTTTTTTTTTTAAGCATTGAAAACTTTAATAATTAGTCAATAAAACTTAGTGCCAGTAAGCCTTTTATTATTTCAGATTAAGTGTAGAGAACCTTTTCATGTTTAAAGGTCACACTGAAATTTATTGCCTACTCATAAGGCTACATTCAAATGTTTAGTATGTTTACAAGAAAATCTAAAGTTTAAACTGTCCTGTGTAAGACACTAAACTGCATCTGATAGTGAAGCTTCAGTCCTGGAGCTTTAGGGAATGTGGAGTACCCCTTCATTACCATTACTCCCAGGCCGACTCTAACAAGTACTACCAATCTAGCCCAGAGTCTCATCTATGAGTTAAATACAACTTTTAAACTTTTAACTATGTTCAAACAAATGACTGACATTAAATTGCAATACTTTAAACCATTTAACTGTGTGCAAACTATTGATAAATATCATATTGAATTATTAGCATTAGATAGCAATACTTGAAATCATTTCACTGTGTGTGGAAGAAATAAGCACTGGCTTGTTTAAAAATGTTTCCAACAAACTATATGTTTACAAATCATATATATTTAACATATATGAAAAACAAGAATTGGCAAACCAAAAAACCCAGCCAACTAATCGTCAGTTTTTAGGTAAGGTTATTTGATTTAATGGCATATGAACCCTTGATGGTTATTTAATGCCAAATCCTATTTATACATATATGATTTTTGAATAAATAGTTTGTACATAACTTTTTTTTAAAAAGAAGATAATTTGTTTGCACTCAGTTAAATGGTCTAAAGTATTTCTATCTAATACCAGCAGTACAATATTAATCATTTGTTTGCACATAGTTAAAGTTTTTCAAGTATAGTAAATGATTAAACAGTTCTATTTCACTCATAGATGGAACTCTAATAGGTACTTCCACTCTGGGTCAGAATGGACCTGTGAGTAATAGTTAAGTGTCAAATCCAGGACATTTGTCAGGGAGGTATCTTACTCCTCTGAAGAGATGCAGTTGGTGCATAAAATTTATGTTGTGGGCTAATGTCAGGAAAGGCATTTGTCTGAATAGATAAATGTTTTATGAATGATGAAACCTGTATATTACTTTAAGTTTCTAAGTAGGGTCCAAACTTTGATTTCAGACTCTACAATTAAGTAGGAAGAGACACTTAACAGGTTGAAATAGAAACATTTGTGTGTGGGAATAAGTGTTATTATTTCCAAATGGTTATAAAAATGGATAGGTCAGTGGAAATTCATGATCAAAAGGGAGGAGTAACTACCTATCATCCGGCTTCATTACTGTGTTCTGGATGAGAAGCAGTCATGAGTGTCGATATCAGTCATACATCACAGGTTGAGACCCATTGTCTGAAAATTCCGTAAAAGAGATCTCACTTCTCAATCAGTTTTAGAAGGATTTCTTGAAACTACATTGCTTAACTTTGATTTGTTTCTGAGAATTAAGACATTAATTCTTCAAATCATTGCAGACTATGTTCCTCACCAAGCACCTATGATATAATGAGTAACTTGAAACCAATCTGTATAAACTTTAGAAAAAATGAAATAGTTTGTATGTATTTACCCAACCCTTCTGCACCGGCAGGATGTGACACAAGGTCAATTTTTAAGCTGAGTCGAGCTGGTTTTAATTCAGCATTTTGCTTCTTCCTAGACTGGTTGCCTTACCAAGGCTAAAAGATCCAGTCAGCTCTACTATTTACCCATAGCTAGTAGCAGAGAGAAGAGAAGGATTCATGCCTTTCCTGGGGGTATTAGCACAAAGTGAATTGTTAACAGCCTTGTCCAGGATTTAAACTCGGGTCACTGATTCCATTTCCTGTGACAAAAATCATTACATTAAACAAACCCTTGAGTTTTGAACTGTTTTGCAGAATCTGTTCTTTGACTAATTGTGAGCCTTAAGTCTGCCAATTAACCATTAAGAAGAAAACTAACAGGAACATTTCATAGTATGAAAAAGAAAGGTAATCTGCTTAACCTCACAAGTATGGGATATCATGGTTATGATAGACGGCTCAACCACACAGGAATTGAATATCATGGTTAAGACAGAGACAGCCAGACTGTGAGCAGATGAATTGTTTAAGTTAGTAGTGAGTTTTTGTTAAGACACTAAGACACAATACAAAAAAGCTTAAAATAAAAAAAAATTCAAAAATGAATATCTAATGGTTTCTTCTTTTTTATTTATTGACAGTCAATATTTGAGGGTTATTTAATGTCAAAGACATCCTTGTAGAAGAACAATAGCTGAACTATTTAACCCATAGTTAGGAGGATAAGAGGAATTCATATCTTTCCTAAGGGTATTTGTCTATAAGTGAACATAATAGCGTGTGTTAAGTTTGAATCCACTAACTTTGAGGTCACAGTCCAGCATGCAAGCTATTATGCCATGGAAACTTCCCTCTGAATATCTAACAGTTATTTATAATATCCATAAAATATTAATTTCAGAAATGGTACATTTTGCTACACCTCTCACAGAAGAATTTTTAATAGCCAACAATTGGTGTAAGGAAAAAGAAAAAAAATTACCATCCCCATACTAATGTCTGTATTTACCCAACACCCCCATCATGAACAGGATTTTTTGAGCAGAGTACAAATGGTTTGAATTCAGAGCTTTGCTTTTCTGAGACTGGTTGTCATATTAAGGCTAAAAAGCTCAGGCTGCTGTACTTTTTACCCATAGAAAGAGGGAGAATAGTTGGATGCATACCTTTTTCAGGGGAATTAGTGCTATGTGAAATGCAAACAGCCTCATTCAGAATTTGAACTTGGGCAGCTGGGTCCAGTTTCTATGACAATAACAGTTAAAGCCATGAGGGCCTTCATTTAACTTAGTGACCAATTCATCTGTTACCCTTTGCCTAATACCTCTCTTCCCAATCCTGACAAGTGTAATTTCAGACCTTATGTGCTTTCAGCCCAATAAAATAAAGCCAACAACCACTGGAGAGTTAAATAGAATTTGAATCAAGACCTACATTTTTGCTTATCAGCCAAAGTTACCATTCTTAACTGGTCATTCCTCTGAAGTCTGGCCATGCATAATTACTTCTCCAGAGATCTTCAATATCACAACATGAAATTTGATGCTTTAACTAAACTATCCATACTTACCTAAATTATATACATGCTGAAAGAAGGTAATTATTAAAAATGAAGGATTTAGAGTTCCTTTTATTAAAGTTTAAGATAATTATTCATATCTAAATGGATGTCTTATTTTTATTATTTATTTACTATGGGTTATTACTTTGTTTACACTGAATAGGGCATACAGAAGGTGGTTTTGGGCTTATTCAAAGATTTTAGTTACCTTAAACATTCCTAAAAATCAATAAATATTTTGAATAGATATTTAATTTCATACACTCAGAAAAGTAGTATAAATCTTAAAAAAAAAAATAAAAATTTAAGAAAGGGAGGTGTTTCTAAGCCTTTCTTAGGTTGGGTGACTTCTGAGAGGAAATGAATTTCTTTTTAGCAGCCTAACACCAGTTCGATTCAAATTTGGGCCAAGAGCATATTGGGAGATAGAAGACATCTTCCTCTTGTAATAATTACCAAAACAGTGAGTAAACACTATGAGACTGAACACTTTTATAGGGATTGATCAGTTGATTGTTTTATGCTAATATCAACCCTTGTGGGTTATTCAATGCCAAATATTATTTATACATATAAGAGCTATATTTATAATTTGTAAGCAAATTAGTTTGTTGGTAACACTATTTTTAAATGAGCTAGAGCTCATTTATTTGCCCTCGGTTAACTGGTTTTAAGTAGTTCTATTGATATTTGTGATACTATTTACTAAGAATTCCTATCTAATTTAATATTTATTATTTGTTTGCTTCCAGTTAAAAGGTTTCAAGTATTGCTATTTAATAATAATAATTCTATTAAATGTTATTCATTAGTTTGCTTGCAATTAAAAGATTCTAAGTATAGTAAATGATTAAATTTTTCTATTTGATTTATAGATGAAATCCTAATGGATACTACCACTCTGGGTCAGAATGGACCCACAAGTTATGGTTATGAAGGGGCACTCCATATTCTCTGAAGCTTTAAGGTAGGAGCCTCACCATCAGATGCAGGTTAGTGTCATATTCAGAACACTCATTTGTGGGCAGGGTCTTACCCACCTGCAGAGATGCAATCAGCATATTCTACAACACAGTTGACGGGATTCTTTTATAGGAAGGATGGCAGTAAAACATGAATGGTAAGAGACTGATCTTAAAAACAGTTTAAGCAGGATATCCTAGTATATTTTAAAACCTTTTTAGGCATGATCCTACTAATTCTTGGAAATTTGGTTGAAATCTGGCCAAAAGTTGTGAAGCTTTAGCAGTGAATAAGATTTTGCAATATTTTTACCTAGAGATGTTTTAGAACAAGTTTTGATAGTCAATCTATGATGTAAATTTGAAATCAGAAAAGGTAATTTTAGTAATCAGGAACTGATGAAAGCATAATGTAGAGGTTATAAAATGCTTCATTAAAATTCACTAAATTTATGACATCTCTAGTTATCCTCGGTGACAAAGATCTGTTTTTTTTAACCAACATACTTATTCTTTTTTCTGTCTACTGTCTTTTTGTTTTTATGGTGGTGCACTTTGCATAATTGTGGGAAATGGAATTGGTGAAATGGGTTCAAATCCTAGAGGAGGCTGTTTATGTTTCATTTAGTGTAAAGGGAAGAGCTGACAACAATTTGTTTTGCACATGTTCTTATAGAATACAATAATTAATTTTTAAACAGATCTATTTGACCAATAGATGAGACCCTAATAAGTACTATAACTCCAGCTCAGTATAGACCTGAGAGTAATAGCAGTGAAGGGGTACTCCACACCCTCCAGAGCTCCAAAACTGACACCTCATCACCAAATGCAGTTTAGTGTCATACCCAGAAGAATCCTTTTTGAGAGGGTCTTATAACCCTCGGTAGGAGATACAGTCAGCATTTTCTTAAGCTCCACTGATTGTAAAAATGAGTGAGTGGCTCATGCTATTTTTCATGCTAATCTTTCTCTTCAGTTTCTTTTGTAAAATTCTTTGTACAAATATCAAGAGATTATTTTCTCTATATAATTTTATTTGAATCTTAGATTATAGTTGCAAAAATACAAATCCTACTTTTGTGGTTCTGACTTTGTTAAACATATCTACTTGCATTTATTCCACTTAAAAATGACTGGATTATTTACATATGGATTAACACTTAATCTCATTTTCTCTCACACAATAAATTTTTATATTTCAGTCTTCTCTCTTTTCTGAGTCAGCACGTTTTTCTTTCTTCAAACTCTCTTTCCTTCCAAGTATTCTCTCTTTACTTGTTTGTTTCTTCTGTCTACTCAAGCAATGGCTAGTGTTATCCTGATGGAATTTCTCATTACTGGTGGAAAACCAGGTTGCGTGACCAATAAATATAAAGTCACATTATACTTATATATGTAGATGTAAGCAATAAGATATATCATAATTAAATATGCCATCAACATTTTTTTAAACACTTTTGGAAATTTATTCTTTGGTACACATAGACACAAAATAAGTATTACAGATTCCTGGTCAGATATTTTAAGATAATTAAAATGAAGCTTCATAATTGGCAGAGGGAACTGAAGCCTGAAAAGTTTAGAATGCTGAACATTTCATTTGATTGTTTTTGACAATAATGCACTTGAATTTAGGCTAGGTTATTTGGCAGACCAGCAGTTGCCAAGGCAGCAAATCTCTCCTCTCTATACAGTCAATATTGTCCAAGGAGAGGGAATGAGCTAACATAGTCAGGGATCAGTAGTATTAGAGGAACTGTGAGAATGAGGTTAAAAATGCTGGGCTGTCTGATTTTTAATTCAGAATCATCTTTCTCCGAATGTGAAAGCCTACTATGGCTAGAAAACCCAATCTTCCTTACAATTTTACTCATAATTAAAAGGAGAAAAGATGGATTTATACCATAGTGAATGCAAATAACCTTGACCAGGATTTGAACTCAGCTTAAATCTTCTATTTTCTCTACTGATAACCCCTATCATCTAGTTCAGGTAATATATCAAATAATGAAAAAAATTTGAATCACTTTTATTATTTTATTTTTCTAAAGTATCTTAATCATAATATCCACCATGTGGGTTGGGCCTGAAGAATATGCTGGCTGCACCTCTGTAGAAAGGTAAGACCCCTCAAATAAGTGTCCTGGGTATGATACAAAATTACATGTGATGGCGAGGCCCCAGTCCTAGAGCTTTGGAGAATGTAGTGTATCCGTTGATTGCCATTACTCCCAAGTCTACTTTGACTAAGAGTATACAGCTTGTTAGTGTCCCATCTATGGGTTAAACAGAATTGTTCAATCTTTTTCTAGGGATTATTATTATTTGTTATTTGAAACCATATGGCTGGCTGGGTGCAAATTGTTCATTTTAGATTATGAATGAAGGGATACATCCTTCCCTTCCCTAAAAAGGGGTAACCTCGGATTAGCCAAGAACTACCGAGGTAGAACACTTACATCCATAGCAGCCAAAATTTACAATGCCCTACTATGATACTGCATAGAACCCAAAATCGACAATATTCTTAGGAAAAACCAAAATGGCTTCCGAAGAAATAGATCCACGATCTCACAAATATTGACCATCCGTAGAATCCTTGAAGGCATACGGGCAAAAAACCTACAGGCGACATTACTATTTGTTGACTTTACCAAGGCCTTCGATTCCATTCACAGAGGGAAGATGGAACAAATCCTACTAGCATACGGCCTACCAAAAGAAACTGTAGCAGCAATAACGATTCTCTATTGAAACACCAAAGTGAAAATACGTTCACCGGATTGAGATACAGAATACTTCGACAATGTAGCAGGAGTACTACAAGGGGACACACTAGCCCCATACTTCTTTATCATCTGTCTAGACTATGTGCTTAGAACATCAATTGATAAAATCAAAGAAAAAGGCTTCGAGCTGACAAAGAAAAGAAGCAGAAGGTACCCCGCAAAAACAATTACCGACACCTACTACGCCGATGACATAGTGATTCTGGCAAATACACCCAACCAAGCCAAAACACTACTGCATAGTTTGGAATAAGCCGCCGCAGGCATTGGCCTCCATGTCAATGCCCACAAAACGGAATACATGTGCTTTAATCAAACAGGCGACATTTCCACACTAGACTGAGCCTCTCTGAAACTGGTAGACAAGTTCACCTACCTAGGAAGCAGTGTCTCATCAACCGAAAAAGACATCGACATGCGACTAACGAAGGCATCGACAGCTATCCATAAGCTATTGATCATATGGAAGTCAGACCTGACCGATAAAATGGAATATAGTTTCTTCCAAGCAGCGGTCATATCGATACTGCTATATGGATGCACAACTTGGATGCTAACAAAACGGCTGGAGAAAAAGCTAGATGGCAATTACACAAGAATGCAGCGAGCAATATTGAACAAGTCCTGGAGGCAACACCCCACAAAGCACCAACTGTACGGCCACTTGCCTCCCATCACGAAAACTATCCAAGTTAGATGAACCAGACATGCAGGACACTGCTGGAGAAGCAGGGATGAGCTCATAAGTGATGTACTCCAATGGACCCCCACATATGGCTGAGCAAAAGCAGGACGGCCAGCTCGAACATACATACAGCAGCTCTGTGAGGATACGGGATGTAGCCCTGAAGACCTGCCAGAGGTGATGAACGATAGGGAGAAGTGGCGAGAGAGGGTCAGGGATATCCATGCTGGTAGCACGACATGATGATGATAACCAATACTTGAAACCATTTAACTGAGTGCAAACAAATGAACTCTAACTCATTTGAAAATGAAGTTGTCTACCAGGTATTTTATATAAACAAAAAAGATTTGACATTAAATAACCATCAAGTGTTGACATGCCATTAAACCAAATAACCTAATCACAATATTTTGACTAGTGGGCTCTTCAGGAATTGCAGTGTCCATTACCTTAGGTTGTAAGATAAGATCTTCTAATTTTTTGCTTGTTCTTGCAAACATCCCTCATAGGAATTAACAATTAACCAAAAGAAGATGAGAATATGTTGTGCTGATTGAAATATTGTCATGTAAGGACAAAAATTATAATGATAACCGGAAAAAGCTATTGATTGATAATGATGTTTCATCTCAGAATTTCTGATAAAGATGAAAGGATTAAATCAATTAAATCATTAACCTTTAGAATCTGAATGAATGGTATTTGTGCTCTCATATATATGCTCTATCTTCCCTCTGTGTATAGAGTCAAATGCCTTGCATAAGTCTACAAATAAGTGAACCAGCATAAGTCTACAAATAAGTGAACCAGCATAAGTCTACAAATAAGTGAACCAGCATAAGTCTACAAATAAGTGAACCAGCAACCACAGATTGCACTTGTGTGTGATATGAACTGGTGGCTCAGTTGTAGAGTTTCGGCACTGCAATCTGTGGTCGCTAGTTCAATCTCCAGGGGTGGAGATTACAGTATACACTGCTGACAAGACCTAATAAGGTCAAAATAGCTGTCCAGTGTTCCTGTATGTTGTGCGTAGGTGTTTGGCAGATTTTCTGGTCATGGTAATTCAATTCACAAAATTAAAAGTCTGCTCACTGGATGGAGACACAGACTATTTTGACATTGTTGCAGCTGCAAGGAGACAAATTAGCCCCATACCTGTTTATTATCTACCTAGACTATGTTCTTTCCAACATCAATAGATTTAATGAAAGAAAATGGCTTTACACTAGCAAAGGCAAGAAGCAGATGCTACCCCACACAAACTATCATGGACGCAGATTATGCTGACGACATAGTGCTTCTGGCAAATACACCTGCCCAGGCCGAATATCTGCAACATAGTCTGGAATGGGCAGTTGGTGGCATAGGCCTCCATGTGAATGCAAACAAAACAGAGTACATGTACTTTAATCAAAGAGGCAACATCTCCCTACTACATGGTGTTTCTCTGAAACTGGTGAACAAGTTCCCCTATCTCAGAAGCAGCATCTCATCTACTGAAAATGACATCAACAGGCAACTAGTGAAGGCATGGACAGCTATTGATAGTCTATCAGTCATATGGAAGTCAGATCTGTCCGATCAGATAAGATAAAACACAGTTTTTTCCAAGCAGCGGTCATGTCAATACTGCTATATGAATGCACCATGTGGACACTAAGTGTATGGAGAAAAAGCTTGATGGCAATTATACGAGAATGCTATTGTGCTATATTGAACAAGTCCTGGAGACAATATCCCAAAAAACAGCAGCTGTACGGCCACCTACTAGCCATCTGAAAAACTGAAAAAATTAGACGACCCAGACATGCAGGACACTGCTGGAGAAGTAAGTAAGAGATGTACTCCTGTGGACCCCTTTACACAGATGAGCAAGGGTTGGATGACCAGCTAGAACCTATCTAAAACAGCTCTGTATTGATACAAGATGTAGCCTGGAGGATCTCTTAGAAGTGATGGACGATAGAGATGAGTGGTGAGAGAGGATCAGGGAAATTTGTGGTAGTGGCATGCCACGATGATTATATATATATATATATGTATATATATATATATATATATATATATATATATGATTAAAATTAAATGCTAAAACATTTTTAATCAGTAAAATCTTTACAGTGCTCAATGCAGAAAATACAGAGTAATATCACCCCTTATACATATATTTTTCGAGTATAAATAGTATCACAAAAACAGGATAAGAACTAATGTTTGAGTTTCACAGTAAGCTACTATTTGATTTGCCTGATATTTGTTAGATTCAACTGAATAAAATTTGTACTCTCAATAATAAATATGTTGTATTGAAAGTAATATGTCAGTAATGAGTACATATTTATTCAGTTGAAACTAACATAAGTCAGATGTGTCAAATACTAGCTGACCAGAGAATTAACAATGTGAAACTCAGAGTTGAGACTTTATTCAGTTTTTATTATCAGATTATATATAACATGCACAAATATATATATATATATATATATATATATATATATACATACACACACACACACATAGAATTTGAATTCTAGCAGGATAATCCACATTTTCATATCACTTTTGCCAAGAAAAATACAGTCAATCAGATGTGCCTTTATATTTAAGCCATGCCCCAGAGCATTCAGCCTTACAGGTGATTAGATAACAAATTATAACATTTTATATTTTAAGTTATTTTTCAACCAGGAGTCTAGAGTGTCAGGGGCTCAGGATTCTAAGGGTTAAATTTAGAATATTTTCTTGAATTACAATTGAGAAACTTAATTGATCAAGTTTTTTTTATGTATCAACATTTAAAAAATTCATAGTTATAATTCATACTATATAAAGGTCTTAGAAGATTGAACTTACTTTGGTTTTAACTATCACCAATGCAAAACTAGAAAGTCATGCCCAAAAATTATACAAGATGTCGTCTTTTTTGTTTAATAGCATATCAACCTTCATGGGTTATTTAATGCCAAAGCCATCTTTTTAGAAGAACAGTACTGGTACTATTTAACTCATAGCTGGGGGAATAAGGGGGTTATCCCTTTCCCAATGGTATTTGTCTGAAAGTGAATGTAATAGCATGACTGGAGTTTGAACTTGCTTACTTTAAGACCACAGTCCAGCACTTTAGTCATTACACCGTGGGGGTCTCTCTCTACAAGATGTGTTCAAAAAGTATTGAGACTGAAGCTGAATTTACTAAGACAGAAATCAACAATGAATGAAATGCTAATTTTCTTCAAATTTTTTTCCTTAAAGCATTTAAAAGTTATACTTCAGATTTATCCATTGGTCAAAGAACTTCTAAAACTTTTAATATGTTTGGTTTGGTTTTATATCAACCATTGTAGGTTATTTAATGCCAAATCAATTTTTATACATATAGACAGTTATATTTCAAACAATTCAGTTTAGAATAAGTATAGTTTTTTTGTTTACATTCAGTTAAAGGTCAAAACAGTTCTATTTTGAACAATTCAATTTGGCATACAAAAATAGTTTATTTGATTGTTTGGGCTTTATGCCATATCAACCTTTGTAGGTTATTTAATGCTAAATTCATTTTTATATAAATAAACAGTTCTATTTCAAGTAATTCAGTTTTGCATAAGTACATAGTTTGATTGTCAAAAATATTTCTCTTTCAAGCAGTTCTAATTCAAACAATTCAGTTTAGTATAAGTATAGTTTTTGTTTGTACACAGTTAAATGTCAAAACAGTGCTATTTCAAAGAATTCAGTTTAGCATAAGTACATAGTTTAACATTTAGTTTAGCATAAGTATGCATTTTAAATGTCAAAACAGTTCTATTTCAAACAATTCATTGATAGGATCTTATCAGGTACAACCATTTTGGGCCAGAGACCTCAGAGCAATGACAATGAAGGGGTACTCCACATTCCTCAAAGCTCCAGCATTACTGGAACCTCACCATCAGATTGTTTAGTGTGTCACGTGATGGCTCACGGAGACGAGGAGGTGGGAATGATACTCTCCCCCCCCGTTGAACTAAGATTATCTAGCAGTCAAAAAGTGACCGTTAGAAATGAATGTGGGTCACACAGATGTTCGCACTTAAGTGACCTTGGGTCGCCGGACATCGGAAGGGGAAAGAGAAAATGAAGCCAAATGATTGGCGGGGGACCCCAAACGGAAGTGGGGTTCCCTTCCCCTCAACGGAAGTAAATACAAAAAAAGGTAGTTTTTGGGCAAGTCCCGTGGCAGACGGACGATAGCCATTTTACTCCGGGCTAAAGACAAAAAGACTGAGACACGAAGAACTCCAAAAAATCCTTCAAGCCAGCATTAAAAACAGTACAAAGTCTATTAGCCCGTGAAAGAAGAGAAATTCTCCAGTGGAACCCCGTCAAAAAAGTAAGATAAGTAACTTTGGGACATTTTTCCGTTACACCCAAATTTTGTTACCACTCTCTCTCTCAATTTGGAAAAAGGATAAAAGCCAGGAAAAGACATTTATATTCATGGACTATCCTATCATATATCTTTGACATTTTGAAAGTATATATATATATAACCGTAGTAAAGAACCTATGTATTTTCATTTTACCATGTGGTCTATGTTATTATTCCATGCTTTCCTTTCAGCTTCTATTCGCCTTACATTATCTTGCTTGGAACTGTCCTATTAATTCCTAAAGTATCACACGGGAAACCGGAGTTGCCGACTGTAGCAATATTAATATTATTACAACTAAGACCTATAGGCCCGTATTCTTCTATTATCTAAGGGGAAGAAGTTTAGCGGCCTGGTGGGTGTGTGATAGTGTGAAATTTTGGACCCCTTTGCCAGCGGTGGCCAGTCTGGCCCTAAATTATTCCCTCACGTAATATGCCAGTTCTTATCTGCCTGAGAAGAGAACTCTGAACAGGACTTATTTCGGTAGGGGATCAAGTGCCAACCTGCCCCGTCTTCACACGTGCGAAAATAAAGTCCTGTTTAGGGATTTTAGTCAATTTCCCCGTCACAAGTGTCATATTCAGGATACTCATTGGGGAAGGGGTCTTACTCCTCTGCAGAGATGCAGTTGGTGTTTTCAACAGCCCTAGTCAGGTGTTGCCACTCTGGGCCACAGTGGACCTGGGAGTGATGGCAATGAAGGGGTGCTCTGCATTCCCCAAAGCTCTAGCATTACTGAAACCTCACCATCAGATTGTTTATCCAGGACACTTGTTGTGGGGGGTCTTCCCCCTCTGCAGAGATGCAGTCATGTATTCTACAGCCCCAGCCGACTGGGCAATCTTTTAATATGATATGAAGCAGTCCCATTGTATTTCTTTTAATGTTCTCCATGTCCTCAAATCTGACTAAGATAAATTTTCAGTTTAGGAAACAAGAAAACATTACATGGAGTTAGGGGGTCTGGTAAATATTGAGGGTGCTGCACTTACAAAAAGAAGACTGGATTCATATTTTTCACATTGGTACTGAAGTGTTTAGCAATGTAGACATCACTTTATTATGAAACTTGCTCAGCTGTACACAAGTCTTCATCTAAATATTTAAGATATAAAGTTTAACTTTGGATTTAAAAAAAAAACCTTGTACATACGTCATTAATATATCACTAGTGCTTGTATTCATTTATAATAACTGATAATCCTAAGCTCCTTTTTAGTATACAATATACTAATGAGTTCTGAAACAAACTTTAGATTAAAATTGCAAAACTAAGTGTTTAATCATCTTGTTTTCCTCACTCATTAGAAACATTTTTAAAGACAGTTACAGAGTCATGGTCTCTAACAAATTGGCAAAATAAATCTTTTGGCACACCCGCATTGCCGATTTGTCATATAAGATTTGAAGTGCTAGATTAATTTTAAATTCTTACAGAGTGGTGGTTTGCTCCTAAAATTTGACACTGGTGGTAATGATGATGAAGATGATTTTAATCTTTGCTTCAGATGAAGGTCTTTGTGACATGAAAAATTATTTGTATTTAGAAATGGGTGGTACATTTAAGTCATCACCAAATACATGGTACCAGTTGTTTACTATTCATTCTATTAAAAATGGAAGCATCAGTTCCTTTTGCTTTCCAAAGTCCTAAGCAACATATAAAAAGGATTTCATGAAACAAAATGGTTAACAAAATGAGCAAGTGATATTTGATTTTGACCAAGTTCACCATATTATTTGTGTGTGTGTGTGTGTGTATATATATATATATATATATATATACACACACACAGAGCTATATTGTATGAAGGTAAATTTATTGGTATCATTTGGATGACTGCAATTCCATTGCTGTTGTAATTTAGAGGTAAAATAGCTGGTATAAAAAACAAGCAAAAGGAGACATGAATTCAGATCTTTTTAAAATTCAACATATCCACAATTTCTGAGAACAAATTTGTAGCATGATGTATAACTTATGTATACACAAAGTATTTATGTAAATTACATTCATTAGGGGTCCAAGAATGGGTAAAATAAATCTATTTAAAAATTATTAGTATTCTTTAGGACTGTGTGCAAAAAAACAAAAACAAAAAAAAACTCTTAAGAAATGACTACATTGAAAATGTAAATATGAATGTAAAATGAATGCTATTCCCTAACCCCTAAGGATAAAATAATCCTAAATGGGTTGACATAACATTAAAATCAGGTCATTTTTAGAATAAAAATCCGAGTAGCTTTTATCAAAGTTTAAGCTAATTATTCATGTTTTATTTGTTTTTAATATTTATTTATCATAGGCTTCTATCTTGTTTATACCAAGTGTAGAATTTGGAAGATGGTTTCAGGTTTGTTTGGGGGTCCAAGATACCCCAGAAAACTCCTAAAAATTAGTAAATATTTGATTTTTTTCTCCAGCCATGACTAATAATTCCTCAAAGTTTGGTTGAAATTTAGGCCAAAAATGGCTGTATGGGCAGACATTTAGTGAATTATAACAATTTTCAAGGTCTGTCATAATGTCCATAAATGTTTAAGCTTCAGTGACTTTCAGCCATCATTGACATTGTCAAAAAATAGTGAAAATTTAAAGTTCTAATTTTAATACAGATCATAGCATTTATGGAATTTAGCATTTTTTGACAGTATATCATGTTGGTGACATCTTTGATGTTTCAAGAGTTAAAAGCTTTTTAAATTGTCTGCTTGTATGTCATATATTATTTTCTTGAGTGTCAGCTGTTTTAATAAATCTAGCTTTATGAATCCAATTTTTAGAAAAATTTATTTTATAGAATTTTTTAGTATATTTTAGTAGTCAATGGATATTAGTGCAGGAGTTGTGTTTCTGTGTTATGGATGGCAATTGAGAACACATTACACAGAAGCATAACTCTTTATGTTCATCAACTACTTCAGATTAATAATTTTCTGCAGATAATTTTTTTTACTGCTCTGACACACAAGATGCATAAATAGGAGAAGCTTATGAAAATATATAATAAATTTTAGTTGTTTGTTATCTACAATAAAAAAAAAGCATAAAAGAAAAATTTTCAAAATATTTTCTGTAATTGTGTGTATAGAATAATCAACTGTTTAAAAAGTGCTCAAGTGCTGGTCAGCAGAGCAGTAAAAACCCCGAAAGGAACTAAAGATCTCACCTTAATGGTGTTTCATGAATAATAATATTTTCATGTCTTCTATAACATAGAAAATGCAATCATTAGATGAAACTTATTTTAATACTCTACTTTATAGAAAACATATGAAACTTTAATTGATTCTGAAGTCCAGGTATTATACAGTTAAAACTCCAGTGTGCATGGGCTGTATTCATAAAAACAAGTTTTAAGTTCAGACTGTTTAAATCTTAGATGTCAAAAGCATGATGTTCAGAGGCACATATATAGTAATTAAAATGTTAACTGTTTTTTTCTTTATCAAAATTTCCAAGATGAAGTCTGATAATTTTTAAAACTATTTCACTCTGAGTTGTCCAGCAAGGGCACATGTCCCAGTGGATAAGATGTTTGGTTAGAAAATTACTTCTGAGTGAAATCATCTGGAGGTTGCAGGTTCAATCCCAACTACACATAAGATAACAAAGAATACTAACTATAGCTTAACATGTATATCCAGTCATGGTTAATGGAATTTGAACAATCTACCACCATGGATTGAATAAAAGTTTCAGTTCAAGGTTCTATGTAGGCCCCTAAGTTTGACATGAAACACCTGAAGAAGGACATATCAGCTGAAACATGAATATAACAATGAAGATGAAGACAATTGTCTGAATATTCCAAGTGATAAAAAATATTTTTTTCTTCAATTCTAATTCACTGTAAGTTGACATTACTAGCCATAATTCCTACATTTCAAAACTGATCAAGCCACTACATTTTGTACTCTGCTTATTTCTGATTTATTTAATTGGACTTAAAAAATTACTGATATATCTGACTAATATCAAATATTTCAGTTTTGTTGACAATATAGTACTGATATAAAAATCAACAGACTAGTTGAAAGTAATCTTGAAAACAATGATAAAAATAGGTGAACTTTTGGAAAAAGTTAGATGTAACTACTCTGAACAGATCTTAAAATAACAGAAAGATCCTAAAAATGAAATAAAGAGAATGGAATTTAGTGAAAACAATATATAAAAATAAAGAAAAGAAATTTAGTAAAAACAAAGAAAGGCACCTTACCATTCAACATATTTAAAACATAAAATATGCAATCACTGTATAATAATAGCTATAAGATACAGCTGTGAAATATGAAAACTAACTAAATCACTAGAAAAAAAACTCAGTGTCAATAGAAAAAGCAATAACTTAGAGATCAAAATGTATTAGAGTATATCATCACAGAAATAAAAAAATTAATAGGAAAATACCTAGCAGAAGATTGTTGGTTGGTTAATTATTTTATTTAATGGAATATCAACCTTTGTAGATTATTTAATGATAAATCTTTTTTTCTCTTCTCTTTTGTACGTATGATTTCTACATGAATTGTAACAGAAGATGGAGGAATGAAATAGTTAAGTTTGTTGGGAGGATGGCAGATTCTAGAACAATCAAGATCATTATGGAAGGGACCATGAATAGATCATTAAAATTAATTTAAAAAAAATCCTTTCAGTGTTTTGTTCACTTTTAGAGGTTTAAAATTAATGAACAAAAAAATAATTATAATAAAAAAAATGAAATTAAATATTTGTTTCTCCAAAACAAAATCAACTAAACATTAAAATCAATAGGAAAAATTATACAAGATTATCAAATATTTTGCTATTACATTTGTTCAAGTATGACTTTATTCCTGCATATTTGTAAAATTCATTAAATTAAATTTATTTAATTCAAATTATATTTGAATTTATATAAAAGTATCTTTGATGTAGAAAAAATGGTTACCAAAGTCACAAAAATTACTTAAATTGTAGAGTATTAGTCAACCTTTTAAGCCTGAAAAAATCTCTACAAAAATAGAGGTTGACTTATATGGCAAGGCTAAAATCCAAACTTTTATCACTGGTTGACCTCTCTGTTGTAAAGGTTTGGATTTTAGCCCTGCGTATAAGTTGACACCTTGTTTTGTAGATAATTTGTTTTCAGAGGCTGCAAGGGATATCCTGGGTATACCAATAAACTGAATTTGGTGGTGAAGCTGGAGCTCTGGAGAGTATGGAGTCACCTCTTCATTGCAATTATACCCAAGTCCAATCTGACCTAGAGTGGTACTACCTGTTTAGGTTCCCCTTCATAGGTTAAATAGAAACAATAAAGGAGACTTAAAAGGTCAACTTATATATGACAATTTGTAATAAGCAAAAGCTAACCATTTTTAATATTTGATTACTCTTTCATCTTATGCATGTTGCTTTTTTTACTGGAAATATTAGATTGTTATTCTATATCTGTCAAATAAATAACATTGTCAAAAAATAAAGAATAAGCCTCTGATGAGATTTGGACTCTTAGAACTTGTTTTTGTAAGTTCTGGAATCTTTCTTTTATGTAGTTTTAGCCATCAGGTTTCCAGAGTGTGCTATTGGTTTGTTGTATAATCTTTCTTTGAAATTTCAAAAATAAAATAAAAAAAAACATTCTGATGTTGAATAATGTTTCATGATTTAATATTTTTAATATACATCATGACTTAAAACACCCCCTCACAAAAAAAAACTTCAGTTGTTAGTACAAAAATATTGCATAATAAAGAAAAAAGTATCAAAAGTTATTTCTATGAATGTTTTATGTATATTATTGCTTTTATAGTTAACATTGGTCAAAAAAAGCTTAATAGGAACTTCACAAGGATGCTTCATGCAGTTTTGAACAAACCCTACAAAGCTGCAGTTGTAAGGCCACTTATTTCCTATTTCACAAACCCAGCCAAGAAAATCAATCAAGATATGTTGGGCAGTACTGGAAAAGCAAGGATGATCTTATATGTAATGTTCTTCTATGGACTCCTACATGTGAACACAGTGTTGGCTGACTTGTAAAAACTTACATTCATCAACTCGGTGCAAACGCTGGGTGTCGTCTAAAGGACTTATAAAGTGTGATGGCTGATAGGGACAGATGGTGAAAGAGAGAGAGAGAGAGAGAGAGAGAGTCAAAGGAATTTGTGGTGTCAGTATGTCTTAATGATATTTTCTATAATTCTTTTAACTAATACCATAAAAAAGAACAAATTGAAATAACCTAAAATTATCTTTCATATAAAAAAAGTATTAGTAATCTATGCATCTTTACAAAAATCCTTATTGATTCTTTAAGTTTACATGATATTCATATTCCCAGAAGACAAACTAAGAAACAGATTGAACAAGAATAAGAGAACTTTTCCAGTGAGGATTAAGAATAGAAACACCACTATATGTAATTACAAATCATTTATATCAGGAGGGCCAAATACATCAATCACAGAGGTTGTCCAGGTAGATTGAATGCCATTCAAAACGAATTTTTTTTAAAATGTTAGTCTATAATCTATCCTCCCTTTGACAGGTGCCCCTTGATTGAAGTTTAGGGTGGCCAGTTTGCAGTTATTTAAAACTTTGCCCATTCACGCCGTAGAAAATATGTAAGTGATTGCTAAACTATGATGAGCTTAGTGACCTAGTAAGTCTACCAATTTATACCTACTAAAGAAGGCATTATTTGGCTCTACTTATTTATGCAAGTCAGTCTTTTCCCACATGAAGATTATTAAGTTCAAGTACTGTTCCACCATGACTGATGATCATTTGGAAGCCTGCTTGAGGCTAGCTACTTGCAGTTACTGTCAAGACAATGCAACCCTGAGTTTATTCAGAATAAGGAAGTGACCATAAATATATTCAATTGTATTGTGTTGCAAGGGTTCATAGCAGTAATGCAAGGTATGCAAATGTATATAGTATATATAAAGTATACTCTGTACATATATAAATAAATACATTTAGCATTTTTTTATTCAGTTAGATAATTTTGACTTGGTCATTTTAAAAGCAGCTTGCAAGCCAAAAAAGAGTGGGTACCCTTAATTTATGTGTGAGCACTTTTCTTTCCCAGTAATAATTAGTACTAATTCTCACATTAATGGCCAGAAAACATTCATTACCATAAGCAATTTAGGTCCTGTGCAAATCTTAGTAAATTCTAAGAAGAAAACATTTATAATTTACTGTAATTTTTATTGCAAATTAATAAGGAAACCAGAGATTTAAATTACTATTTGGTTTAACAAACCATGCAAATACTTTACCATATGCAAAACTTTGAAATTAAAAATCAAACAATGATTGAATCCTACTCAGTTGCCTAATGGCAGGATTTAAAAAAAAATCTTTGTGAAATTCTTGGGAAGAAATTAAATCTAGAATTTAACAATGATATTCTCTGGGTGTTAAAAAAAGTGAGATTAAAAAATTTGCCTAGTGTTTGAAGTCACAATTTAACTCAGCTAAAACTTCCCCCTCAAGTCTTGCAACAGAAAAAAAAAGAACAAAACTGTTTCCATGTTTGTAAAGTTTTTATGCTAATTCCTCTGATTTGAGAGCAAATTGAACAGAAGGTCTGACTGAATAAGATACTTCTCATGTGTATCTATGTATAGAGACAAAAATTTACCCTTGCAGCCTGTACCACAAAGGCACCAGATTTACCCACAATCTTCCTTTTTAGTACAATAGGGAAGTGCTAATATGGAATTAGAATCTTAGACTAGTCACCTCTGCTTTTATGCCCTGTCCTCTCTGAACATTAGATGGTCCTGATCCTTTAGGGCCACAAGAGTTTATAAAGTAACAAGTAAAAATAGATTTACAGCTGCAAATTTTCTCTGCAGAGGGGCAATCCTCTCCATGGAATGTCTTGGGTATACAACTAAACTGAATTTGGTGGTGAGGTTGGAGCTCTGGAGAGTATGGAGTCACCCCTTCATTACCAATACTCTCAAGTCCAATCTGACCGAGAGTGATACTACTGGTTTATAGTCTCATCCATAGGTCAAATAGAAACAAAGGATAAACAATTGGTGAAATTTGAACTTGCATTCACTTTTTGCCTCAGTGATGGCAAACAAAATTAAGAAAAATTTCTAGTTAAAATTAATAATGGTTTACAAATCTAAATATTAAAAAACCATAATGCCAAGTTTTATAGCACCTTGCCCTTCTCTTAGATACAATTAGTGTCATTAAGTCCTGACGGCAACACCCCACAAGACACCAACTGTACGGCCACCTGCCTCCTATCATGAAAACTATTAAAGTTAGACAAACCAGACATGCAGGACACTGCTGGAGAAGCAGGGACGAACTCATAAGGGATGTACTCTTATGGACCCCCACACATGGCCGTGCAAAAGCGGGACGACCAGCACGAACATACATTCAGCAGCTATGTGAGGATACGGGATGCTGTCCTGACGACCTGCCTAGGGCAATGAACGATAGGGAGGAGTGGCGAGAGAGGGTCAGGGATATCCGTGCTACCAGCGCGACATGATGATGATGATGATCATGAGACCTGCAGCATGGGCAATTGCCAATCTTACACAGTCCTGTGTCAAGATCCATGTGCAGAATCATAGTCTTATGAGACTGCTTCATCTATGTATGGCACTCGTCACTATTATTCTATTATTAACTTTTTCATGTGGTCCGCTTGGTGGACGAGTGGTCTGAATCACTGTCTAACGTAAAGTTGGACAGGTTTCGATCCCGGCTCCGAACGTCCTGCGTGTCTAGCCACACTGAAGAGTTCTGATAGAACGAAACAGTCTGTTCTATCCGTGCTACCAGTGCGACATGATGATGATGAACTTTTTCATCTTATTGTCGTTCCCAACAAGATAGAGAAAAACTCTTATATAAAAGTGTGAGAATTAAAAATCACAAGAAGTTTGTGGAAAAAGTTTGCTTTTCTAATATTAAAAAGAATATTGCCTTTCTTTTTTTTCTTTTATTTATTTATTTATTTTTTTTAAAGTGAAGTGAGTAAGCATTAGTGATACTGAATATAGGTAAAGTAAAAAAAAAATTATGTACATATTCACTTACCTCCTCCACATGGCTCTGAACATTCAGTAAATCCAACAATATTCCACTGGTAATTAATTTCATCATCATCAGATGTATCAGTATTTGTGTTGCTGGTAGTAGATATCTTAGAACCAAAACTTTGAGCCTGTACACTAGATTTATTTGGCTGATTATATACAGGCCTTGAGTGTCTTAAAATAGGTCTGTGAGGGTTATTCTTATTAGGAATACGATTTTTAGTATGTTGTTTTGAAGAAGTGAAGACATGGTTGTTATAACTTCTGCTGAATGTCCTGTTAGTCTGAGTGCCTAAGTATTGACGTCCATGGGTTCCCCGAGCAGCAGAAGAAGAGTTGAACCTTGGATACTTGATTCGAGAATATCTTGGATACATTCCACGGGGTAGTGTTGAGTTAAATCTCCTTCTTGGAGCAGGGTACCTCAGGTAATTCCTATGAGGTATTGTTGAGTTTTTGTATTGTTGGTCATTTCTTGGATATGCATATCTTGGACGGTTTCCATTGATTCTACGTTGGGCCTTTTGACGTGGGTTGCGGCCATGAGTAGCTTGGCCTGAGCCTCCTAAAGCTTGGTTTGAAGCATAAGAAGGTATGTAATGAGGGCCAGGGTGGCGATTAATGATTTTATGATTATTCGATCTTTGTCTGTTCCAATAGGAATGAGTTCTGTTAAAAGCCGAATGGGTCTTTGGTTGTTGTCTATATTGAGGTAGGTTTCTTACACGGGGCCTACGGGGGTAGAATCGTCCACTGTATGCCTGGGGACGTGGGTGTATTTGTCTAGGAGGTGAAAGCACATTCTTCATTTTGTGTAGTATTTTAGGAACCATTCCACTAGGAATGGTGTATTCATAAAAAATGCCAGGATTTCTATTATGGGCCAATAGCTAAAAATAAATAAATAAAACAATTTACTTCAATAGAAAAACAAATTCCTGAAGAACATAAAAAAATGATGCTTAATATACTGGCATCCATTAATAAAATCACATAATAGAATATATACCAATCTACATGTAAACATTTCTTGAGGACCCTAACCTAATTTTCATCTTGAACAAAATCTCATATTTTCCATGTATTATAAAACAATGAGACTAAGTTTGGTCTAGATATGTTTTTTTGTTAGTCAAATTTGAAATTAAATAAAGTAACGCAATATTTATTAGTTGCAGGAAAATCTTAGCATAAAAAGCTATGAGTCTACTTGTTGCCTTTATAAAACTATGCAAAAGACAACTGGCCATTGCAGAATGAAGTCTGCCTATATATTCAGAGTTAAAAAAAAAAGCATTTAAAGACCATTATGTTATTCTTCACTAGTTCTGTAACTCGGTTTGGTTATGGTGGTGTTATTACTTAGGCTCCGTTCAAGACATGCTAGCTATCTTTTTACAGATCAACAGCTGATTTTCCTTCTCTGTGACTTGTTGAACAGCATGGTTAAATTTACTAGGAAATATTGAATAAAGCAGAATACACAGAAAATTAATCCTCGGCAGAAAGCTAGGAAAGTGGAGTGATATTTTGAAATGCCAATCCATAGATAAATAATATTGTCTTTTCTTTTTTTTTCTTAATTATAGGTACTTTACTATTGTATTTATAAACATCTCACAGTCTGTTCTGTGATGTTCAATTATTCAGTCATGGCATCTATTTCCCAACAGTGAACGAATTTGATACTTGCCTAGATATTTAATTCATGATGCTGAAGAATTCACAATATCAAAAAGAAAACAAAGAGAATAATGCATCTTAACCTTTATCAAAACAGATACCAACAGATTTCATTTGAATCATGTAAATTTCATTGCATTAAATATCATGGTAAGCATTAATCAATTCCTTTAATCTGTACTTTAAATAACTCTTTGGGTAAATATGCTTAAATGAAAATGAGTAGCTGTTTGGAAACTCATTAAGAAAATATTCATTTTTTTTCTAGTGATTGGTTTTGTTTTGTTTTGTTTTATGGCATATCAACTACTGTAGGTCATTTAATGCCAACTCCACTTTATACATATATATTAAATATGATGTATTTTTAAACACATTTTGTTGATAATGTTTTTAAATGAGCCGAAGCTCATTCTTTTGCACACAGTTAAATGATTCTGATTATTGTTATATATCACTAACAATTAGTTTATACTAAGAATTCAATCAAACACCAGTCATTTGTTTTCACACAGTTAAATGATCAAACAGTTCTATTTCAAACAATTCAATTTAGCATGTCATTTATTTTTGCAGTTTAAATGGTAAACAGTTCTATTTGACCTATAGATAGGACCCTATCAGGTGCTACTACTCTAGGCCAGAGTGGACTGGGAGTGATGACAATGAAGGGTTACTCCACATTCCCCAAAGCTCCAGTATTACTGGAGTCTCACGATCAGATTGTTTAATGTCATATCCAGGACACTTGTTGTGGAGAGGGGAGGGTCTTACCCCTCTGCAGCCAACGACTGTTTTCTTATTAATTTTCCAAGGTAATTTTAATAAACAAAAGAGTGTAAAATATGACTGAATTTCCATCACTAAATTCTGTTACCAGTTGATAAAAAGACTAATTTGTACGTCTTTTCTTTTCAATATTTCAGTTTTCAAATGAGATGACTTAAGGCCTCATTAGCCTATGATGATTTTGAAGTTTCTGTTTAGGAAGGAATAAAGGATTCTAATAGTTATCTCTGTTTTATTGAAAATTCGGATTATCAATAAATGACATTCAGTGCAAAGACAGACTTCACAAAGTTAAAGTTCAGAGGCAAATTAGAGGAGAAATTGTGGTAGTCTCTCACAGCATTTTGAGTATATTGCTCTTATAAAAATCTCAATGAAGTCATGGTTTTTGATATATAACAATGATAAATTTTAGTAATATATAAATAAAAAGACTACATTCAATACAAATGCAGACCCCATAAAATTAACATTGTTACAAATAGGACAGGAAATCGCTTTATTCTCTAAGAGCATTTTAGTGAATTTCTCTAATAAACATTTTATTACAATGTATGTTTTGTGTTGCGATATCAATATATAAAAATAAAAAAATGTTATCAATACATTGGAAGAAGCATTGTCAATAATATATTTTTGACTAGAATTTCTTTCATGTTATTTCTGTTGCTTTTTAAAAAATTTTTTTTATTGCAACACTGAAACTCATAATGCCATTCTATGGTCATTAGTAAGTTATGTAGGCTGGAAATAAATATCAAGCCTAATAACAGAATGAAATAATTATTTAATAATGAGTAGCTATTAATATTGTAACAAGTTTTATTCTATCAATGCTAAAGATCTAGAATTAACTAATAGTTAATTAAATATGTTTTATCCCTTTAATCTTGTGTAAAAAATATTTGAAAAAAAAGGCAAGATTAAGGAAAGATTAAATAACATTTTTACAGGTATCAACAATGCAATAAATATCAATAGTTTTTCTTTTCATGATCTATGCTTTAAGAAACATTCTAGGTACAAAATGTTTTAATACACTAAAAATAAGAACTAAACTAATCATGAAAAGACAAAACAATGTTATTAAAGAAGGGTGAGTTTAAAATATTTACATACCTGTAATACCAATTTTTCTGTGATAGGACCCTGTGCATGCAGGCATTCTCCTAAACATGACTTTCCTGAATGCCTGTTATAGTGAAATACTGTACCAGAAGCTTTGTATTGCCCTGGTGAGCTCCTCTGCCATCTGCCACTGAAAATGTATGTGCCATCCTCTTTTTTCAATGCTGAAGAGAAAGAAGTATAAAAAAAACTTATTGCTAATTTTGTCTTTCATCTTTTAATTCTAGTTGCGTTTTTTATGCATTAGAGATGAATGGTAATGTTAGTGTTGTACTCCCTACATAATGGACTCGCCCTCCTCCATAAATACACATCAACAAGAGCATCAGACAGAGTTCACCAATCAGCGTGACACAATCATGTGTGATACCATTTGCATAGTGGACTGATAGTCACTACCCCACTGGACTCTCAGCTTCCTATTAACTAACTACTGTTTAACTAGGTTCACTTGTATCTTGCTTCTGTTACTTGAATATATATGTTTTTCTATCAACCCTTTTTGTGTTCCCCATGTCTTTCTTTTGTCAGCATCACAACAGTCAAAATTATTGATTATAATGATTCATCGCGCTTCATCTAAAAGAAACAAATATAATATCATTATACTCTCATAGTTTATCATTGTAAGAAATTTATAAGGTGACTTGAATTCACATCTTGAATGAGGCTTTTTGCACTTTACATAACACTCTAGAGAGATATCCTCCCTCCAGCTATAGGTAAATAGTAGGATAGACTGTGCTTTTAATCTTTGGTATGGCAACTGATCTAGGAGAAGAAAAACTCTGAATTCAAACCTGTTAAACTTTACTTCATCGACCTTTTGTCACATCTTGCTCGTGGAAGAGGGGTTTGGTAAATGTATAGATATATTTACATTAATTTCTACTCTTTCAAAATTACATCAAGATTTAAATAACCAACATCAATTTGAGATCTTTTCAGAGCCCAGCTAAGTGTTTTCTATTGTCATTATCTATTAATTCCTGTATTTTAATTATACATAATTCAATAAGTCCTGGGCCTGACATATAGATGGCATCATTAATAAAAAATCCATATGATTCTTATAAAGTACTAACCTTCAAGTGGCATGTGTCAAAATTTGAGCCCAATTATATTAGTTTGTTTACAAATTACAGTTATTTAAGTGAAGCTACTGGGTCATTGGCCTAATGAGTAGAGTATTTGCCAATGGTTGGGGAGACTAGGGTTCAATCCCAGGTCAAGTCATAACAAAGACTCAAAAAATGGTACTTGATACCACTTTGCTAAGCACTCAGCATTATAAGGTATGGATCAAGGGTATAGTAGCTATTGAAAAGGGAGCCTTTGGGTCACCCTAGACTAAAGTCACCAACTTTTACTTACTCTTGCAAATTTTCAAAACAATGGGAAGAATCTGAATTTTGTGTGTTGAAAAAGCATTGCTTTCTGATGGGGAAAAAATACTGTTCAAGCAAAGCAATGGCATGATATGTGTTATTTGGATTCTGCTCCATTGGAAACAATGGTTAAGAGGTGGTATGCTGACTTTAAACATGGTCATACATACACAAATGATAATGAATGCTTAGGTTGCCCAAATTCGGCAGCTGTCCTGGAAAACACATAAAACTTCACAAACTCGTTTTAGTCGATTGTAAATTGAAGTTGCATGAGATAGCAGAGGAGTTGAAGATATCAGAAGGCAGTGTATTCACCATTTTGCATGAATATTTGACAGTCAGACGAGTAGATAGCAGCAGATGAAAGCCGTCCAAAGGGACCACAGACACAAACATCAGCAGGCAAGGTTTTGGCCTCCATATTTTGGGTTGCACAAGGTATTTTCTTTATAGATTACCTTGAGAAAGGAAGAACCATCAATATCGAACATTATATAGTACTATTGGTGCTTTTGAAGGAAGAAATCGCCAAAAAACTGCCACAGATGAAGAAGAAGAAAGTGCTCTTTCATCAAGACAATGCACCATGTCACAAGTTGATTGCATTGATGGCAAAACTACATGAATTGCCATTTGAATTGCTTCTGCACCCATCCCATTCTCCAGATCTGGTTCCCAGCAACTACTAGCTGTTTGCAGACCTCAAAAGAATGCTCCAGAGAAAGAGATTTAGCTCTAATGAAGAAGTGATAATGGAAACTGAGGCGTATTTTGAGGCAAAAGACAAATCATTCTACAAAAAAGGCATCGAATTGTTAGAGAAGTAATGGAATGAGTGTATCACTCTTGAAGGAGACTATGTTGAATAAAATCAAATTTTGCCTAAAAGTTGTTGTTTTATTAGTTAGATGCAGGACTTCTTGAGTGATGTGTTAAATATATAATAAAAATCGAGTAATGTCTCCTAATGTCAGAGGTCAATATTCATGGTATGGTTGTAGAGGTTGAACCTTTGCAACAATAGCCCATAGTTTTTTTAGCTTGTCAAAGATAGCAGCTGAGCAGCAATCTGGCAAAAGGATATCCAATATGAAAGTCACAAAGCAAAAATGTATCATTGAAGTTTTTGATCTTGAAAAAATTGCACCTATTGACATTCGATTGATGCTTCCCAAATATTTATAGGGACCAAACAGTGGATGTGAGCTCAGTTAGGCAGTGGGTAATGCATTTCAGCTGTGACAAAAATGACAAGTGTCCCAAGCCTCTTCCTGTATAGTTCTGCACAGCAGTCAATCTATGAAGAACTCCTTGATCAGCTCATCCATGGATTATGACCAAGGAACCATGTATGTAATAACCCATCCCCTCCATCATAGGCAGGATGTGACAAGTTCAATTTTTTAGCAGAGTGGAGTTGGTTTGAATTCAGAGTTTTCCTTCTCCCAGACTGGTTGCCTTACAAAACCTAAAGAAAAGAGTTTGCCCTACAATAGCTAGGGGTTAGGTTATGTTATTTGGTTTAATGGTATATCAAATCTTCATAGTTATTTTATGCCAAATTCTGTTTGTCAGAGTGGATCTGGGAGTAATGGCAATGAAAGGGTACTCCACATTTTCCAAAGCCCTGGAACTGGAGTCTCACTATGGGGTGGTGAATCTTGCCTGTCTGCAGAGATGCTGTTGGTGACAGGGCTCCTATAGCTAAAGGGAGAACAGATGGATTCGTATCTTTCCCAAGAGCATTAGCACCAAGTGAAATACAAATAACCTTGTCTAGGATGTGTATTTGGGTCACTGATTGCATTTCCTATGATACTAAATGAACCATGTATAGAGCTGAATGTTGACTTCAGCGCATTACAAATGATTTTGCACCAGGCAGATCTCATGGACATTTTACATAAAAACAGAAAGAAAGACTGTGCAGGTTTTTCTGTTCTTGTATAAACATTTATGAGACATTCTGAACAGCACCTTCTGAAGCACTTTGTAGCTAAAGATGATCTGGTATAACCACTATAAATCAGAATCAAAATGACATTGCTTGGGTTTTATGGCATATCAACATTTGTAGGTTATTTAATGCCAAATCAATTTTTATACAAATAATCAGTTCTATCTCCAACAATTCAATTTAGTATGAGTTTAATTGTCAAAAACATTTCTATTTCAAGGTATTCAGTTTAGTCAAACAGTTTTAATTCAACTAATTCTGTTTAGTATAAGTATAGATTTTGTTTATACAGTTAAATATCAAAACAGTTTTATTTTTAAAAAATTCAGTTCAATGTAGGTACAGTTTCAATGTAAAACAGTTCCATTTCAAGCAATCCAGTTTAGCATAAGTATGCAGTTTAAATGTAAGTTTATAGTTTAATTGTCAAAAACATTTCTATTTCAAACTATTCAGTTTAGTCAAACAGGTCTATTTCAAGCAATTCAGTTTAGCATAAGTACACAGTTTAGTCCTATTTGACCCATAGATAGGACCCTAGCAGGTGGTACCACTCCAGGCCAGAGTGGACCTGGGAGCGATGGCAATGAAGAGGTACACTGCATTTCCTAAAGCTTCAGCATTAATGGAACCTCACCATCAGTTTGTTTGATTGGGTTTTATGGCATATCAACCTTTGTAGATCATTTAATGCCAAATCCATCTCTACACAAATAAACAGTTCTTTTTCAAACAATTCAGTTTAGCATAAGTACACTGTTAAGTTCTATTTGACTCATAGATAGGACCCTATCAGGTGCTACCACTTTGGGCCAGAGTGGACCTGGGAGTGATGGCAATGAAGTGGTACTTCAGTCCCCAAAGCTCCAGCATTACTACAACCTCACCATCGGATTGTTTAGTGTCATATCCAGGACACTAGTTGTGGGGGTCTTAACCCTTTCCAATCAGTGTCTTCTACAGCTCCGTCCGACTCGGCAAATGACATTATAGAGAGACACAGATTTTAATCAGGTGTGCCCTTGGCAAAACTACAGAGCTCATGGTAGTCACTATGTGGAAAATGGTGTTAAAGGTGTGGCACAGTTTGGGGATGAGTTCTCATTGACCTACAAAATGGTCTACACCGGTGTGTGCAAACCATCCTCTTCAACAACACAAACTTCCTTCCATTTGTTTGCATTGAAGCACTGTTTAACACCAAATAGAGAAGTGTGTGAAAGTGAATGTTCAGTGCTATAAATGTTCCAACACTCACAAATCCAGAATTGCATAAGCCTGAGATCCAGCAGCTTCTGCTTGTTGTGGCCTGTGGGTATCCCATAGCAAACCAATCACTGGCAACTGGTGAGATAGTTAGCAGGCCATCCAAGTGTTTGTGTGTGCAATCAGAGAAACTCTGACTGATAAGCAGGGCAACAGTAGAAGATTATCATATGGGATTGATGGACAATAAGGCTCACAATGCACACATAATTTGTGGAGCCTTCTTAACCTGCATGGTGTGAATGATGGCTTTTACCCTATGTTGTAACTGAAAACCTGTTCTATTCAATGGTGTTATTGAGCTCCTTGTATCTGTTGTCGAAATAAGTAGGAGGCATTTCTTTCAAAGTATATATCATACTTCTTTGGTTAGTGTGCTAAACAATTTTCATAATGTGTACATGAGTGCATATTCACATATATAATACTAGACCTTATCAACACTCATGAGAATTAAAATATAAAAAATTTTCATTAAGTAATCTTGTTAACTTATTCACCTACTTGCAGAAAACTTTTTACATTTGGGGGTATAATATATCAGTTTTCAATGAGAAACAAGACACAAAAAAAAAGAAAAAAAAAGAAGGAACTCACCCAAGAAATTTCTGCTGGGTTTGATTTCTGTAACATTAATATTGCAGGCACCAGATGGAAAAGTCAGGATAGTGTTGTAACCTTTGGGTAGTCGTATTGGGGTGTAGAACCCTTTCATGATATTGCATGTCTGGTTGTTTCCTCCACATACCCCACACCTGTCAACAACCTTGCCTGAACCAACAATATCATCACACCCAACTTTCTGTAAGAGAAATAGATATTTTTAGTTTATATAAACTAAACTAAACATTTTTAAAAGAAATTTTGTGCAATAAAAACTTCATATATTGTGATGCATTTACCAGATGAAAAACTGATTCTTTACTTCAAATTGATGTTTTGAAATGAGAGTCTATAGTAGAAATATAAATCAACAGTTTGAAATCAATTTACAAGGGTCATTCATTAAATAAAGTGATTATTGCTCAAGGAGTTGGCAATAGGAAACATTTTACAGTTGTGACTTCTTCAAGGAAATCTATAGTGATGAGTCGTTTCATGTACCAGAAGACTGTCAGCATGACTTTCTTAACTGACAGCTGCATCAGGAAATTTTTCTTTACTGGAGAGTCAGTGTGTATCTAATCCATGGAATGTCTTTTTGACTCAGGCTAATAATAGCAAATCCATGTTTAGCTGGTTTGAAAATGTTTTTTTTGTCTGAAACATGCTTCTCCATATACATCACAGTCTTCTGTAAATTTCATGAAGTTTGAACTTCTCAGCCACCAAAAATTTGATGACAGACCTCTATTCAAATCTTGATTTGTTGCCATTTTGAATAGTTTCAAAACATTTTTGCAAGATTAGAATTTTTTCCTATAAATCATTTCCAAACACTGCGCAGTTCTTATGGAATGGAAAAAAAACAACCCCAAAAAAAACAAACCAAAAATTAAAAAAAAATATTTCGCTTTTAAAAAAATTCTCCTTAATTATTGATTGACCATTGTATTTTGGTGTCTTTGCAGTTAAGTTTACAAATCTTTTCAATTCAGCCAACCATAACAGTTCAAACTTTTGTTTAAAATTCTGGTTGTTAATTTGATAAATTGAATATGTGATTTTGAAGAAAGAACTTATTTCTAATACATCTTTATTTCATCCTTTTGTTGTGTACACTCATTGTAAGTTTATGTGAAGATTTTTTTGTGTAATTATTAAAGTGTTTTTTTCCCTATACATATATGATATCAACTATTCCTATCTAATACAAATAATTTTTAGACAGTTATATGATTTCAAGTAACTATTTAATGGACAGCTATCAATAGGCTATCGATTATATGGAAATCAGACCTAACTGATAAAATGAAACACAGTTTCTTCCAGGCAGTAGTTGCATCGATACTGCTATATGGATGCACTACATGGACTCTATCAAAACGGCTGGAGAAGAAGCTAGACGACAATTACACAAGAATGCTGCGAGCAATCTTGAACAAGTCCTGGCGGCAACCCCCCACAAGACACCAACTGTACGGCCACCTGCCTCCTATCATGAAAACTATTAAAGTTAGACGAACCAGACATGCAGGACACTGCTGGAGAAGCAGGGACAAGCTCATAAGTGATGTACTCTTATGGACCCCCACATATGGCCGAGCAAAAGCAGGACGACCAGCACAAACATACATTCAGCAACTATGTGAGGATACGGGATGTAGTCCAGAAGACCTGCCAGAGGCGATGACCGATAGGGAAAAGTGGCGAGAGAGGGTCAGGGATATCCGTGCTACCAGCACGACATGATGATGATGATGATGATTTAATATCAAACATTTGCTTGCATGAGGTTATTTGGTTTCTGTTATTCTTATCTAAAAACCAATAATTTACAATCAATCATATGCTTTTAGCTAATTAATCATAATCCTTATCTTTTTAGTCCTCCTAACATTAAAGTTCTATTTGATGATTTATTTGTACATATGGTTTCACATATATTTATCCAATAATTTTCAAACAAATCTATTTGACCCATAAATGAGACCCTAACAGGTACAACCACTCTGGGTCAGAGTGGACCTGGGAGTAATGACAAAAGAGTACACAACTTTCCCTAGATCTTTAGAACTGGGTGCAGTTTAGTGTCACACCCAGGTCACTACTTTTGTGGGGAGGTTCTTACCTCTCTGCAATATTTAAAAAGGAATATTTGTTGTTTGAAATAAATACATTTTCATTATTAATTCATGGACTTATTAATGTACCTATGTACACATTCACATACAAAAACATTTAAGCTAAGATAACTATTATCATTAATTAGCATGTTTTTAGCTTTTGCTATAACACCCTCAAGCACAGGCATATGTGAGAGTCATTCAAAAACTTCTAAACTTCATCCAGAAAGAACATAGTTAAATATTTTTGTTGTGGCAACGCATTAACTCTTTGATAAAAATAGAAAAATTAATTAAGATTTTTCTAGTTTTATAAGAAGTAATAGTGTTCAGTCAGAATGAAAATAGTCAGCTATGCTCTTCTTTCTTGGTGAGGCTAAAAACTTTTTGAATGATACTCATACCTAAGCACATTAACATATCTAAAATTTAATGATGAAAAAAAAAAAAAAGCATTTATTTTACAGAACAAATATTTAGCTTTTTATATCATCTTCCTTGTCAATGAACTTTAGTTGAGGGTTTGGTTTAATTTGATTTCTTTGTTTAATGGCATACCAACCTTCATGGGTTATTTAATGCCAAATCCATCCTTGTAGAAGAACAATAATGGAGCTATTTAATCCATAGCTGGTGAGGATAAAGAAGTTCATACCTTTCCTGAGAGTATTATTTTTATTTGTTTGTTTGGGATTTATGGCATATCAACCTTTGTAGGTTATTTAATGCCAAATCCATTTTTATACGATTGAGCTGTTCAATTTCAAACAATTCAGTTTAGCATAAGTACAGTTTAATTGTCAAAAACATTTCTATTTCAAGCTATTCAGTTTAGTCAAGGTCCTAATTCAAACAATTCAGTTTCATATAAGTATAGTTTTTGTTTACACAGCTAAATGTCAGAACAGTTCTATTTCAAACAATTCAGTTTAGCGTAAGAACAGTTTCAATACCAAAAACAGTTTTATTTCAAGCAGTTCAGTTTAGCCTAAGAACATTGCTTAGTTCTATTTGACCCATAGATAGGACCCTATCAGGTGCTACCACTCTGGGCCAGAGTGGACCTGGGAGCGATGGCAATGAAGAAGTACTCTGCATTCCCCAAAGCTCCAACATTACTGAAGCCTTGCTATCAGATTGTTAGTGTCATATCCAAGACACTCGTTGGGAAGGGGTTACTCCTCTGCAGAGATGCAGTCGGTGTATTGAGAGTATTAGTTCAAAAGGGAACAGAATAGCATGATTGGAGTTCAAACTTGCTTAGTATGATGCCAATTTCATTCTAAAATTCAGCTACAACTCGAAAAAACTCTGTAATGACTATATTTAGAGGATTTTCACCCAGCATTTTTTAATAAATGAATCATAGATATGAGAGAATTTTTGCTTAACAGCTGAATATTCTACTGTCAGGAAAAATGTCTTATATTTTGTTAAATTATTTCAATTAATGGCATATTTCTTTCAAACCAAGTAAAAGAAAAAAAATATGGAATATTCCAATTTGCATTTCTAAAACAATATCAGAACAAATTTCAATATACAAATTAGTCTCTAGTTAAAAGAGTACATGCAGACCTTAATGATTTGTTGGATTTGGTTAAATGAAAGGAAACATGGCTCAAACAACAGAATTGTCAATAAAAAAATTATAAAATTCCATTGAGAAGGAAATCAAAAGTGGAAAAAGATGTAGACTTTTTTTTCAGTTAGCCGTGTTTAAAATTTGGTTCAAGTATAAACAAAATAGAAAGTTTATAAAAGAAAACAAATTAGTTGGCCATGAAAGACATCAAAGCTTCATTTCTTGAAAACAGAATATGCATAATAAAACAAATGAAAACAATCAGAAATAGGAGTCAAGAAATTAATTAAAATGGGTTTTACACACAACTCCTTACCAAAAAAAGAAAAGAAAAACATAACAAATAGAAGACATCATTAACAACTAAACATTGACTTTTATGATATGTCAAACTGTTCAAGGTTATTTCATGTCTAGAGATTAGGGAATTGTGTTTATTTTAAGTTCCTTTTTACATTTTTTGTATAGTTGTTTCTTAAGGTTTTTTGCGCACGCTCCAATCAAACACAAATAACTTTTTAAATCGGATTTGTTTGATCCATAGATGAGACCCAAAGAGGTACTATTAGTCTTGGTCATGGTAGCTGGAAGAAAAGGTACTCCACACTTCTCAGATCTCCAGAACTGTATCTGCAACACAGTGTCATGTCCATGGTATCAGTAGTATTTATTTCCTATGGAATAAGAAATCTGGATGAATGAGTGCATTAATCCTATAACTTTTGTCAGGAAGTTCAATAATTGCGTTAGGCCTACCAATCCAATCTTAAACTTATTAGCATTATATATAAAACATAAGAGGATATGCATACCTATTTTGCTTTCTTTGTACTTGTATTTTCGAATATTCAGATAAATTCAAAGCCAAAATAATTTTATTTAAAAAAAAAAAACAAAGTAAAGAAAACTAGTCTTCAGTGGGTCAAACTTTTCGGTATGTTATAAGAAAATAGACTACTTTATTTATTAAAATATCAAGATTCAAATTGAAGACTGTGTGTTTCTTCAATTATCATTCCTATTAAGGTAAAACACTCAAAGTTAAATCTTTGCTTATTCTTGCCATAATTTACTTAGCCCCATGCAATAATATTGCTTTGATGTAGGCTATGGCTACTGCCAAAAAGAGTCCAAAGAAAGTCAGAGTTCAAAATAAAGGGGGGGGGGTATAGAAAAAAATTGTTTCATTTACGATTTTTTTGTTTTTCAAAGTCATCAAAGTCTTCTTTAAAAAACATTATATCAGAGGAAAACTGAAAATGTGTGTATATGTGTATTTCGTCATATACATTTTTATGGGTAAATATGAATGTATGTGCACCCCCACCCCCCAAAAAGATCAGTGTCTGTTAAAGAAATTTCCTTTTTGAGTTCAAAAGAAAATTTGAAACAGTTGAAAAAGAAAAAAAAATGTATGTTAAAACAAAAACTAAAAATCATTTAACATAAAACATAATATAATAATCTGATAGTGAAGCAATCCATAGAGAGTAGAAAATTTTGTAGTTACACATTGGTCATTACATAAGGTTGTACCCTAGGAAGTTGAAAAATATGAAATGATGGAAAAACTTTGCTTCTAACATAACAGGAAATGCTGGTTGAGTCAGAAACAATTGAAATAACATTGATGAATGAACCCTGAAACAGTTTTTTTTGCATTGCCTGTCACAAAAGGTGGGGGGAAGAAGGGAGCTTACTTTGCACTTTAGAAATAAAATGTGTCACAGAAAGATCTATTTAATCATTTTGGACTTTATTTAACTGCTTTTAATTTTGGAAACCAAAGTTATTTGAGCCAATAAATACTTTAATTTCCTAATTAAGATCTTTTTCTGAATCAGACAAGTTCAGTATAAAAAGTTAGAATGTGACAGATAATTGATGAATTGACTGAGTTTAACAGCATATCAACCAATCTAGGGTTATTCTATGCCTAGTAGTTAGGGAATTGCATTTACATATTTGTGAAGTAGATCTCTTTGACTCATAGATGAGAACAGTCAGAGTGGACTTGAGAGTAATGGCAATAAAAAGGTAATCCAGAACTGAAACATCACCATCAGACACAGTTTAGTATTATACCCCCTAGTGTAGCCTTAAAATCAACTACATGTCCAGATCAGGTTGTTCTTGTTAATTGTGGTCATCATGTCCATTATTTGTGCCATTAATATGTTATTATTGTCAGGATGGTCACCTTCTTTACATTAAAAAGTTAATAAGTTAAGAGTATTAAAAAAAAAAAAAAAAAAAAAAGGTTGAGGAAGTTAAATGTTGAGGGTGATATGATCAGAAAAATTCTTAGCCAGTCATTCTAGTCTCCATCGGGAAAATGTATAACCTCCCCTGGACCATTTCCTTCATCTAAGGCTTGTCTCTTATGTTCAGCATCTTGAAGTAAGTGGTGGCATTGACCCTGGGTAACTGCAAGAAGAAGTGAGGCAGTATAACATTGCCCTTATTGCTCACAACCACTAGATATAAACTTGGCATGCACCTATGTGTGAACCTCTGTGGATCAGTGCAGAGCCACTTACTGTCATCCTTGGGAAAAAGTATCTTTAAAAAAAAGAAAAAAAAGCCAACTTGTCTACTTTTCCAGCCAGCATGGAGTCACAAGACATCTATTTCAGTTCACTTTTTAAACAACCCTGAGACAGCTATGACGTAACCTTTACCATTTTATATATATATATATATATATATATATATATATACACACACACACACACACACACACACGTTTATAATAAAGAACAGGACAAAATTTAGATCTTGATTTTTACTAATTAAATGAAGTAATTGAATAATTAACAATCAATCGATTTATGGAACTCATCAAAGCTCTTCATTAGGAAGTAAGTGAAATAAAGGGCGGGGGGGACTCTTCAATTCTTCTTAAGCTCTGCCATGTTTCAATATCACACAGATTCCAAAGGTGAAATTTGAATTTAATGCTCTTTTGAAAATTGTTTGGCAATTTAGTTCTAATGGTAAAATGAAACAAAAACAAAACACGACAACAATTGGGGAGATAGAAAAGAAACAAAACAAAACAGAATGTGGAAATGTTTGAAACCAAGAAGTACTTTCTTAAAAACTCCTATTCAAAATGTCAAACAAAAAAAAAGTTTTAATATGAAAAATTTTACATTTTTAATTCTTAGCTTCTTTTTATTATAAAGATACATTTCTATTTCTTATCTTCATTTAATTGCACCTACCTATAATGTTACATTTTTAGAGGGTGAAAAAAAAAAAAAATTAGAATGAAGCATTATTTATTGATTCCTCAAAAACTGATCTTTTAAACAGTTTTCATATTTCTTAAAACAAAATATATTAATTCTTAATCAGTATTATTCAAAAACTTAAAAGAAAAAAAAAAAAAAACTATTTATAGAACACATGAATACTTTTCATTCAAATTAATGCACAACATTTTCTACCAATAAGGAGATATTTTTTAATTTCTAGCTTCATTTTATGCTTACATTTTCAGAGGGTAAAAAAATAAATGAAACAAATACATTTTTTCCCTGTAATTCATCAGTCAATTAAGAACTGAATTTAAATTTGACATTAAAAAAATCTTTAAAAAAATAAGATTATAATGTTACAAACCACTCCCAAGTTTAGGGTTACATGTTTTTTAAAATAATATCTTATCTAAACAAAAAGAAAAATTCCTAAAATAAAGGAACATTGTAATATATGAATTCTTAGATTCTTTTATCATTAAATTTTTAGAGAGTAAATAAAAATTTGTTTTAAAACTATGTTAATTCTTTTTTGAAAATTATTAACTAAAATATTAATCTGGAACTGAAAACTAATGGTATAAAAAATTGACAGGAGACAAAAAAAAAAAAAAAATTATGAAAATGTCTTAAACCTTTCACCAGTTTAGGGTTACATATTTTTTAAAATCTATTTTAAGTGTAAAAAAAAATTAAAAAAAAAAAAGAGAAAAAATAACAATTCATAAAATAAAATAATACTTTTCATTTGAAGTAATTGGTAAACAAAGATAAATTTTTAATTTTTTGCTTACTCCTCTCTTCCTCGTTTCAATCTTACTCACAAATATTCCTAAAATTCTTTTAGTTTGGTCATAAACTGGGTATTTTTTATTTGTTACTTATAAAATAATGCTGCTTCCATTTTGAGCTATGAGGAACCATAGTATTTGGTTATGTTCTTCTGGCCTTAACAAATATCAACTCTCTTAAAAAGTTTTGACATAACTAAAACATTTCTTTAGTTCCATCATCAGATTTAAAGCAGATATCTGGAACACTGTCATCTCTTTTAAAAGAGCTGAACAGGCTATACCTTCTAAAAGGTATTTTAACATTAGATGTGTCATTAAAAAAGTAAATGAATAAATTAAAAACTAATCCAAGTGGTCATGACCAAAAACTTTTCCTCATAAGTACTGGACAGTATTTCCACACACATTCAATATTCATTATTATTTATGCGTGTGTGTGTTTATATATATATAGTAATAATTTTGTAGCAGAAAGAACTTCGTATTTTTGTTTAGCGTGTAAATTAATTTGATCGTTATGGTTATCGCATATTTTCACCCTATGAGGATGACTTATCCTATTCTGCTTGGACCATTTTTCTCGAGCAAAATAAAAATGGTGAAAGCCCGCCAAACTCTCTCCCTTAGAATCTTTCGAGCAGGACAGATGCGCTTTCTGTCTGCTCCCTTCATAGCAGCAGATCACAACACCATGAGGAGAGCCATCTAATTCTTGGACCTTTGAGTCTACCCTTCTAGACCAAAGGTTCCCAGTTGAATATGAATTAGATGTATTTATTCTGCCACTTACAGGAACACTTTTATGTCACCTCTAACTTTTGCCATGTCTACGGCGATGCTTAATTCTGCTCAGACATTCAGCTACTTCATTCCTGGACAACCTTTTAGGAGACCATTATGTCTCTCTCCTACAGTAAACAGGACCATGCATTTATGGCTGAATATTCAGTCCTGTTCTAAAATCAGCAACTCAATATTTACCTTGACTTTAGCAATGCATATTCTGCTCAGACATTTAGCTGCTTTAATCTTTCTCAATTCAATAACTATTTTCTTCTACCCACTACAACAACCAGCACAAAGGTTTCCTTTCCAACAAACCTTTATTAAACTTCTAAATTGAAAACCTTCAATATTTTCATTCGTCTCCTTTATTTTTCTTTTAATATAACGGAGAGGGTAACCTAAACCACCTTCTATGTTATAATTTTTTTGTTATACAAACTGATAACCTCTTATGTTTAAATTACTTTTATGTACAACATACTGAATTTGCTCTTTGAATCCAAATAACTAACAATTTAGACAATTCTAAAACTTTATATTAATAACTTCTACAATGGTTCCTTGCATTTGCTAACTATCTGTAATTTAGTTCCTTCCAACAAAAAGGAGAACTAAATAAAGAGAGTTGGTGAGTGTGTTTATCAAGTTGTACATTGTGAGTTTCTCTGGATACTGTGGAAATATAATCAAATTTACCAAAAGTAATTTAGCCTAACAATCATCAAAAGTTACTTAGAATTTGTTCATTATTAAAACATGGAAGATGATCATAATAATGAATCAAATTCAGTGAAACATTGATAGAGTAATTTGCAGCTGTACAAACTAACCCACATTTTCTTTTGCAACTGATGATTCAGCACAAAAATGAATACAAAGAATGAAAATCAAATTGGAAAAAATATTGCAGTAAAATATTCACAAGAGTTTCATGCAAAGCCTTGTTTTGTAGCTGGGATAATATTTAGAGATTACAAATTATTGTGATAAAAAATATTATTCTGTTTATTCTTCTTTATTATAAGAGACTGGAATTACCAAATTTTGTGGTCTATAATATGCACTAGCATCAAGGATGTACCCTCACTTTTAGGATATTAGTTTTATTTGTTCTCTGTCCCACCACCGAACAAGTACGGCACAAGGCCTTTTTAAAAGTGGGTCTGGACGCAGGACCGCAGCCCACACATGTCTGGCAAAATTCAAAAATACCTTCGGCCCCGTCAGCATTTCCCCAATAGGGGTGCCCTAGATGCCAGGAAACAAAACAGCAAACAATTGGTAAAACATTAGGATATTAGTAATATACCATTGGAAGCTTTATTTTCAGGAATTTTTCTCAGGTGATACATATTGGTAACACTTGTATCATAATTTTAGTATGATAAAATATTATCTACACATCTTTCATTACCCACAGGCGGATTCATAAATGGGAAAGTATTAGTTTAATCTTGGCAAAATTGTACACTATATCTTTTTTTATAATAGAAGATGCACTTTTATTTGACTCACCCTTCATTTTACACAGGGATCATCAAGCTAGGGATCAATTCTAATAGTCCAGGCAACTTTTCGAATTAATGTGTATGGTATATTACTAATATACTAATGCCAGTAGAGAGACAAGTTAACAAAAAAATTAATTCTGATTGGTATGCTAATTCAATAAAATTTCCAATAGCAACCTATATGCTATATCTGACAGTGGTTGCACTCATAAAATGTACATCAGCAATTTTTCCTATAAATGATCAGTGAGGAAAATGTCTGTTGCTCATCTTTCATTGGCTCAGTTTGCATGAATGTACTGATTGAGGTGTTCTTTATTTTCTGTGGGTTGATAGCTGTTTTGAATGTAGCTTTTTATTCACATTGCTGTTGTTACTGCTGAAAGACATCACCCACTACCTTACTGTGTTCACTTGGAATGGTTGATCAACAAAAACTTTTGGCAAGTATTATCATTTTTTTCTATAAAGAGGAATTCAATGCATACTTCTGCTCTCATGTCAGACACTATTTTGTCAGCAGTTATCTGTAGCCATTTAAATAAAAAAAATTATGGGTTATTGCTAAAAAGGTTCAACTTCTACTGCCATCCCACCAACATTATGATATAAGAGACATTACTTTCAGAGTAGACTTCTAACAATCATACCATTCAGGCTCTTTGACATTACAGAAATGGTTGTGACTATATGGTAAAATAGTGTTTTATAGTTGAAATCTTGCTCTATTTAATAATGATATTGTGCCCCCTGTATTTATTGCCATTTCCTTGAAAAATAGATTTTACTTTTGGAACATCCCTTGCATAGACCATACATTCTATAATGTGTTCATGTTATAATTTTTTTCACATTTATCTAACCTGTCAAAATAGAAAAAATAAAAATAAAGGGCACAGTAAGTCAAGTTGTTGCAGAATAATGTATTTAATGACATACAGAATATGAGTATATAAAAGACAGCCAAATATTTTCAGGTAATAGTTAGAAAAAAGTTTCAACTTACAATAGTCCTGGCCAAATGCTAGCTCAGAGATGGGCATCACATTAAAATATTGCACATAGGACAGTTTAAAAAAATCATGTTTATTTATTTATTTATGTTAAAGGAAACCATATTTTATATGCTATTATAATAATTATGTTTATAGATAAAGAGTATTCTTATCAATTGCAATTTCAAAACCTATTAGGATCTTGAGGGAAAATTATGAGTAAGAAAGAAAAAGTAATTGGAGAAAGGATAGAAAAATTCCCTATACATGAAAGGAAAAAAAAAAAATCCAACAAATTAAGATTTAAATATAAACATATTAAAGATGAATGTATGGATATGTATGTGGTTAATTATTATAAAAAAAAAAGACAGATTTAGAAACTATGTATGTTTCTAGTAGCTAAAAAGAATTTAGCAAAAAAGTATGTAATAAATACAGGGAAAAATTTGATATTCCAAGTACATTTGTTAGTATTAATCATCTTCTTATATTAAATATTTTTCACTGTGTATACATTATTTTATCATGAGTATTAATTATCTTTAAGAAAATATGAGGATTCTTTACTTTCTTTCCATCAGAAGAAAAGAGTTAACCCTCTTTTTCCCTAATTTGAACAGTCATCATTCCTAAACTTCTCCAGACTAATGAATTCATTTTGCGGCCACAATATATGGCAGATTTATTCTTTGGTCTTCTTCAGCTGTAAAGTCTGTTTGGAAATGGTTTGGTTTAATAAATATGAAAATCCCTTGCTGTTTATGTTGTCTATGTGTTTATGTTTTGTCTGTTAATTTTTTTCTAGTTATTTTGTTGTTGAGAATTGCTTGTCTTAATTTTCCTCATAATACAAGTAAAATATAAGGTTATGGAAAAACGAGCGGGTATTCTATATTTAATAACAACCAGTAATCCTATTTGAGTTATTTATAATCTTTGAACTAAAACTGATTTTTCATGGCCATCAAGAGAACTTTATAATTAAAGCTTATATCTAGCAAATAAGCCAATTATTTTAGTGCATATTGGAAGTTTGTAGATAAGTCAGATATAAATTTTTAATACAGAAAAAAGTATTTTAATAGTTAAAAAAAAAAAAAAAGTTGTTAATAATCAATTAATTTTATGTGCCCAAAAACAAAAACAAAACTGATTTTGACAGGATGTTAACCTGTCTGGGGTTATATTATGCCTTGAGGTTAGGGAATTGTGTACATTTTCATTTTTGTGTAGTTGTTTCTTAAGAATTTTTTGCCCGTAGTTGTATGGTTTCAAGAATTCCTGCATAATAATAATTATATGGTTTCAAGTACTTATTTTCATTTAGTAATAGTCATTTGTTTGCACAGTTATATAGTTTCAAGTAACTAATAAGAACCCCTAGTAAACAATTATCATATGTTCAAGTAACTATTTTTGATACAATTAATTTATATGGCATCAAGTATTCCTATCAAATACATATAATTTTGAAACATATTTGACCCATAAATGGGATCCTAACAAGCACTTCGACTCATAATCAGAGTGGACTTGAGAGTAATGGCAATGAAGAAGTACTCCATGCTCTACAGATCTCCAGAACTGAAGCCTCACCATCAGATGTGGTTTAGTGTCATACCCAGGACACTTCTTTTTTGGTGATGGAAGCGGAGGGGGGATCTTCTCTACGGGAGATACAGACGGTGTATTTTAAGCCACACTAACAGGGCAGTAAAAAAAAATCTGTCTTTTATAAATATACATATATATGGCAGATAAGGGGAAAAAGGATTAAATGAGTTGGCCTGAATTTGTAAACATTTCCCTTCCAATTGCTATTATTATCTGGTTTGTACTATCAAGGAAAAAAAAAACCCACCCCTTTTTTCTTTGTTTATTATACAATTGAAGAAAGCTTTAGAGTAGATACCTTGGAATGTTACATTAGCAATAAAAAGAACAACTTTAATTATCCCAAAACTTTTGGAAGATTACAATAGTTGTATACTCTTGTTTTGTATAAACACTGCGACACACTTTAAAGTTTCTTGATAAAGTACCTTAACAAGTTAGATTGACTTTCAAAGAGAATTTGTTTATAACAAAGTCATTCAGAACTTTTGTATGGCGTACAGAATTTTAATATGTTAGTCTTATTCTGGGAATTGGCCTTCACTTAAAAATGAGATTTTATAAGTAGCTATGGAACTGTCTAGTATTTTAAAATGTCAGAATATTCCCTAAGGCTTGAAGATCTATGGGAATACCATACTCATATATGCAACACACAGGACTTGCCAAGAACCCTGATGTATACATAGAATAACCTGTTTCTATTGCATAGATGAAAATAGGGAGGTAATTGAGGTAATAATCATGATGTTCTACAAAACTGATTGACAAAACTATGGATGCGGCTAATTTTTATGAAAAATATTTGAAATTTGAGATAAGATGACCCATGAATTTGCTGGTTTCCCATTGAAACTGTGGTCCATGATGATATTGATGTTTCTATTTAGGAAGAAGTGAAAGATTTGGACAAAAATTTCATAGTTATTACCATATAAAAAGAATTTGAATTATTAAAAAAAAACCCACATAGAACAAATGCACACTACATGTAAGGCAATTTGCAAATTGAACAGGTAATTGCTTTATTCTCTAAATTTGAGAAGTTTAAGTTTCTCACTTTGATTTTTAGTAATATATCTTCATCAATGTGTGCTGATAGTATTGATTCTCTTGACACTCACCATCTGTCCTTATCAGTCACTGCTCTTACCAAGTTCTCCAGACGGCACCCAGTGTTTGCACTGAGTTGATGAATATAAATTTTGGCTGGTTAACCAACAATGGTGGGTTTAAGAGTCCATAAGAGAATGTCACCTATGAGTTCATCCTTATTTTGCCAGCAATGCCCAGCTTAAATGCTTAATGAGATGGTAACTAAGTGGCTGTATATCTGCCATTTTATAGTGTGCCACTTCAAGGAATTGTTCAAAACATCACAAAGCATTCTTGTGTAGTTCCCATCAATTTTTTTCTCCAGGTGTTTCCTTAAAGTCCAAGAGGTGCAACCATATAGGAGTACTGATGTGGCTATTGCTAGGAAGGATTCCCATTTTATTTTATCAGTGAGATCAGATTTCCATATGGTTGTTAACCTATCAATAGCAGTCCGTGCCTTTCCTATACATATGCCAAGATCGTTTTCAATTGATCAATTATTGCTACTAAGATATAAGAACTGGTTTACAAATTTCAGAAGTTGAGCATTTAATGAGATGGTTGAAACATATAAACTTTATTTTATTGGACTTCATGTAGAAACTAAAAATTATAAAATATAGATTTGCTGAAATTTAGCAGAGACTAAAAACATATGTATTTCATTCAAATGATACACATTTATCCAGAAAATTTATTTTAGCTTTCAGGAATAATTTGCAAAGAAAAATAATTATCCTATAAGATTAATACGTTTTTTGCAATTAAAATTAGTGACATTGTTAAAGATAAATCTTAGTTTTGATTCTTAACAGTCAAATGAGGGAGAATCGTTGCTATGCAGATTGCAAATACATTTTATCTGAATTTTTGAGGTGAGAAATTATTACTATTATATATTGATTTACTTTAACGAGCAGTGTTTGTATAAAACAAGAGTTTGCAGCAATTCTAATCATCCAAATGTGTTTTTTGTTGCATCTTAGTTGTTAGTATAGTCACAATTTTTTGACACTAGTATTCTCTAACCTTTTTTAAGTATCGGTTGGAGACAATAACCTGAAAATCTAATACCAAGAACTTTAAAAAAAATTTAATCCAAAGGGTCTGCTGTCTATGTTTAGAGAATATCTTTTGTCAGTTAATTTTTTCCAAGTTAATTTGTCCTTGTCTTTTAATTTTCCCGATAATACAAGTAAAATATAAAATAATTGAAAAACAAGTGACTATTTTATATTTAATAATAATAAGTAATCCTATATAAGCTCTAAATGATTTTTGAAAAAGTATGTTAATAGTTGAAACAAAAAATAAGTTATAAATTTTATCTTCTGCTTCTCCCTAAAAAGATCTGATAAATTCATATATATATAAGGAAAAATGAGTAAATTTTTAGTCTTAGTGTGTGTGTGTGTGTGTGTATATATATATAAAAGGTTATATGCCTTATCAAAGAAGGATGAATGAATGAAACAATCACCTTGTTAATAAGAAAAAAGTAGATGTTGTTCTTGTGTCTTTTGTCTATTTTTGTGTGCCAACACCAGCAAAGTTTTGTGTAACCAAAGATCTGCCATGTATCTTCTTCACAGTAAAGAAAACAATAATATATTTCTGCTTGTTGTTAAATCTCCTAACAAGATATAATGAAGTGCCAAAAGTGAAAATCTGACACTGCATTACAGAAATTTATGAAGAAAGACAATCCGGTTTTACCAAGAATAAATACATGTTTTTATAGGAAGTATTAAAAGGTCAGGAGAGAGTGTTTTGTTGAGTAATGCTAAGCAGCTGCATTTGATAGACAAAATGGAATCATTTTGTTCAGATCTCATAAGTAAAATGATATATAATATACACATCTGTAAAAGAAATTACACACAATTTTTTTCTTTTATTACACAAAGAAGCTTTTAGTCTCTTTGGGTGTGCATGCATAAAAAATCCCTTGCTCTAAACATTTCAATTAACTAGCAGATTTTCCACAAATTTTGCCAATTTGATTTCCTTGGCTATCATCTGTCAGTCCTATTGGGACAAATAGTGGCTGAAAGATGACAAACTAACAAAGTTTAAAAATGAACATTTAAATGAATTTTTAAATTCAATTGAATAAATTAAATGCTGATCAGTACTTAATTGACAAAATTCTCAGCTTCAGCCTAACTTTTTTTTTTCTTTCCTTCATATTTAGTTTCTGATTTTTAGTTTTAATCAATTGACCAGGGTTGATAATTACTCATAATGGTACCATTTTACCTCACTTCCTTATAAATATGCTCTTCAGAGATTGTAAATGAACTGAATTTTCCAGTAATGGTTTTGGAAGTGCAACAGGAACCTAGGCCATTATGAAGTAATATTCTTTCAGATATATTTGCTTTTTTCAAGCTTTAACATAGGTATTCATCAGATTATAAGTTGGTAATTTTCAAAATTAGCAAAATGATGAAAATAAAATGCTTGGATTTAAATCAGGTCATAAAATTTTATTCAAAAGTTTTGCACATATTAAATTGAACAAAATAAAGATTTTGATTTTATCAAGAAATAAAGTTGCTCAAGAGTTTATATTTATTAAGCTTAGTTATGTACAAGGTAAAATCAGAAAGGTTGTGTTGTGCCATTCCTTAAAATGGAGAGAGCTTTCCTACCTTGAATATCAGCTGCCAAAACCTTGGATTTTACCTGGACTCAAATCCAAACACCGAACAGTAATGAGGAAGACACAACTATACAGCATACTAAACAGGTTTACACAAACATGTACATATATGTATTTTAACTTTGAGGTTAAAAGCTAATTATTTTGGATCCAGTACTATTTTACTATACTTCATAAGCCCAATATTTGAGGTTAAGGAAGATCATGTAAAAGGCTTGATAGAGCCTTTCTTTCAATGGAACTGTTAGAATGCATCTTTGTCAGACAGCTTCAACAAATTAATAATATCACATCTTAAAATAAGAAACAAAAATGCACATATACTTATATCATATTTAATACATGTTACAACAAATATATACAATGAGTCAAACTGATGTTTCTTCCCCACTTGAGGAGTTATCAGTTCTCATTTCATAAGATATGAAGCCTCAACATAGAGTTTTATCTTCTACCTTATGGTGTTTGGGTAAGAGCCCATAAATGTATGTCTTCACTGCTCAGGAAACTGGTAAAAAAAAAACGGTTGACTGTTTCGTCTCTTCCAGGGGAGGTAATCCCTGATTTATTTGGGTCTCCCAATGCAAGAGAATTCCTATTTAGGAACCCTACAGAACTATAGGATAGTTTTAAACAAAGAGGTCTACATCCTGGAGTGAAGTTTGAATGTAATTTGTGCTTGACTTTTTGATGAATTGTATGTGAGCTCAAGGTTCAAAGACTTGTGGTTTAAATAAAATCACAATAATGAAGCTCTTATTAAAAAGTGAACTTATTGTAAAGCAAAAAGAGTTGTGAGAAGCTTATTAAATGATCAGTAGTTTATGGAGGTATCTACTAGTTTGATATTACAAATATCTCCCAATTTATGTTATATACCTTCTGGTTTTATAAAAAAAAAACCCCAAAATACATGATTACAGGTTTCCTTTGTTCTTAGAAATGACAAAAGAAATGAATCAGTTACCATTAACTAATATTGGAAATGTTTTAAAAAGTATTCCAAGGCCTCCCAATTAACTTTTTTATACCAGCCTGCTGAAGTATCAAGATTTGTCATCCACTGAAGCAAATTTGAAATTGGATAATAGACTTTTTTATGAAACAGTTCTTAGTAGTCTTCAAAATTGCTCTAAACTCATGTTCTCTTTCAAAATTAAAACCTTAGATTTCTTCAATTATTGATCTTAGAAAAAATGTGAAGATTATTTTTTGGACCTGGGAATGTTAAAAAAAATTTGGTATTTGAAAAGTTTTATTGAAATGTTCTATTTTCAAATTGCAAAAATCAATAAAATATGAATATGCATGTGATGTGTTAGTTGGATCTTGAGAGGTACATTACCAGTTTTAAGGAAAGAATTTGACAATTTTGAATGTTAAAAAATATTATAAAAATAAGTACATGCATGTTTTATTATAAAAAAAAAGGTAAAAAGTACTAAGTCATTGTATTTATTTTTTAGTCAGACGAGAAAGTGGAAAAGATTAAAAAAAAAAAAAAAAGATTTAATTGCCTTTTTATATCTTTAAAACAGTAGCTTAACTATAAAAGTTATGGCAGTGTGATGCAAAAGAACTCAATGTTACACATGATTGAATGAAGGTTACTTGACTTGTCAGGATTATTTGGCTTTGACCATGAAAATATAAAAACAATCAGTTAGCTATAGTCATTGGAAGACAAAGCTAGCAATTTTTTTTCTTTCTACCATTAAGGTGAAAGGTCAATAGTGGTTCCATGAAAATTTGAATTTGGTACAATTGGTGATTGATGGCATTTTATTAGATTGACAACAAATTTAAACTTTTTGATATATCATAATTAAGGCCATTCACAAATATCTAAGTAATGGAGAAAAGGTAACAGCCTGAAGAGAGACTAGTCACCAAAAAAGTTAATTCTGACTGGTATGCTAATTCAATAAAATTTGTGATAACAACCTATGCACTATATCTGAAACTGGTGTGAAAAAAAGTTAACCCAAGGTTGCTAAAATCATCAAAACTCTGGTCATCTATGAGGTCACAGGAGTAAGTCAAGTGTATCACCTACACAAATGGAAATTGGGGTTAGCTGGTCAGAGAAACCTCATAAAGAAGTTTTTTTTTTCAAGTCTGTAACTTTGTGCTTGGAGGGAGGAGTGAGATAAGCCAGAGTGAGGGCTGAGAAAGGACCTCAAAGATCCAAGAAGAGTTGGTTCATCTTGCAATGAAGAAAAAGCTGTGAATCTCAGCCAGAACAGTCAGTAGCCCTTACACATTTTAACATATTTTCCTGGGTTCAGTAACAGAATGAAGTAAAGTGATTAAACAATGGAAGGTCCTATATTTGAATAGAGTTGTTTTTGTGTTTTCCTTCATTCACTAGATGAACAGTTTATCACTATCAACATAGCAGTTGTTAGTGTCAACAGAAAAAGCATTTTGAAAAATCAAACTGACATGTTTCACAAGAGGTTTAATGTCATTAGAATTCAAATTATCTTTATTACCAAAAAATGAATCTACATTAAAGGGAGAGAAATGTAATTTATATATAGCATCTGAATGCTTAATTTTAAAATGCAATTGTATCCATAAATTTCTGATTAAACATTACAATCTGATTTTCTTTTTATTGGATTTCATATCAAAATTCATATATGTCCAGACAAAAGTGTATATGTGTGTGTGGATTTCTTTTTGAATTCACTCTAAAGGAACGATTAATAATATGAAGGTCAGAGTTTCTGATCTGGGGATAGACAACACATCTATTACACTACCACTCTGCTGTTTGAAAATAGCTTTTCTAACTTGATTTCAAAAATGTAAAGTTTCTTAGTTTTTCTTTTATGTTTTTAAATTATTTGAAAGATAACTTTCTTTCCTTTTTAATATTGAGCATTAAATTAATTTAAGAATGAAAACTAAAGTTAACGTTGAATTTTTTTATTACATTTTAACAAGACAATCTCACTTTAAAATTTAAAATCTATTATTACAGGGTGGAACGATAAAATTGTCACCCTAGAAAAGACAACATGATTTCATTTCCATTCAATGAAAACTGGTTTTCTTTTTTTGTTGCAGACCATCTACTAGTTAGCGAGATTGCAGATGCACCACTGTACAACTCATGCTCTCTACTGATCCAAGTTATGACAACAGGACCATTGCCAGCACCCTCAAAATGCAAATCTGGATTGCCATGAATAACAGGGACGTGCCCAGGGTGAGGAAAACAAAGTTTCCAGCTATGGTTATGGTCTTTGGTGTGGTTTCAAGTGAGGGCCACATCATGCCACCTCACATCTTCGAAGTCGGCTTGAAAGTCAACACCAAAGTGTACCTGGATGTGCTGAAGAGTGTGGTGATCTCCTGGTGCAATCAGGTGATCGGTGGCTGACCCAGGGTGTGGCAGCAGGACTTGGTGCCGGCCTACAAGTCCAAAGAGACCCAGGCTTGACTTCAGAAGGAGTGCTATGACTTTGTACCCTTCTCTCACTGGCCCCCCTCCTCCCCCGATCTGAACCCGCTGGACTACTTCGTTTGGTCTTACATCGAGAACATCAACAACATGACCTCCGACAACACCAAAGCCAGCCTGATTGCCACCATCCACTGAGTATTCGTTGAGCTCCCGCCGGTGCTTATGGAAAAGGCATGCTTCCAGTTCCGGATCTGTATCGAGGCAGTGATTGAATCTGAAGGCAGCTACATTTAATAGATGTCAGCTCTACTATATAATCAAGTTACCTGAATTGATTTTTTCAATAAAAGTTTTAAAATAAAGCTGTAGTGTCGTTTTCTTTAGGACGACAATTTTATCATGCCACCCTGTACTTTCATTTTTTAAAATTTAATTAACACTCATTAATACTGGAATATTCAAAAGAAATTAAAATAGAAAGTAATTTTTTCAAACAGGATGAATAGAATGTCATAAATTTCAACCTGCTAATCAGGATGCTATTTTTTTTTAACTGTTTACACAAGAAAATATGCTGGGAGTAATGTTTATTGTCATAAGAAATGATAGGTGATTAGAGATCAAATATTGGATGAATTTTTTTCCATTTCTCTTCAAGCTAATGCCTCCGGAAAAATGGTATGAATATATATCTTCTCCCTCTCCAGTTATGGGTAAATAAGGCTGATTGGGTTCTCTAGCCTTGGTAAGGCATCCAATCTAGGAAAAGGAAATTCAAACTTAGAGTACTTTGCTTAAAATTGACCTTGTGCCACATCCTGCTGGTGGTGGAGATGGGGCTAAATATATACATCCTGATTGTTTAATGAAAGAAATAATTTGTTAGAAACAAATAAACAAACAAAAAAAAACATTACTACTTTAATTATTTTACTGCTGAATGTAAATTTTCTTATATTTTAATTGGACACCATTTTAGTTTAATTAGTCACTATATTTACAAAAAATAATTTTGGAGTGTTAAACTCCTCAAAACTACTTTTAAGAGCATAGAAAAATGAATGAAAGACATCAGTTGGTTGGGGAAAGAAAAGTCGGGCAAGGAGGTTGGGAAAGAGAAAAGAAAAAAAAAAAAGATGTAATTCAGACTTTAAATGTTCAGGCAAATGCAATTGAAACAAACAAACAATCCAATAATTTTTTTCGGGTAATGTTACAAGAAAAAATTCAAAATGTTATTACACCTTTTATAAACCCACAACAACAAACTCAAAGATTTATCTAAGATACAATTACACATAAAAATAACTACTAAAGGATCTTGGCTACATAAACTACATTGTTACTTGAAACATTTAAGAAACTGAATATGAGGGGATTTAATATTTCATGCATAAATGCTAGTAGAAAACATTTTAGCAAAGAAGTCTTTCTTATCTTTGATAATGACAACACTTGAGAGAGAATAGTTACACTCAACATTAATTATATTAATGATCATTCAGTTACGAAATAACTAGTACTCTTTTTCTGCCTTATCTATTTTGAAGAATTCACATACAGTTATATGGCTAAATTTAAATGCCTCCTGCTGTTTAGAGTTCATAAATCTAATAGGTAAGACATGTTTTCCAAGGTTATGGTGAAGGAGTTCAAATCCTACAAGAAGCTTGTTCTTTATTTCTGATCCTTGTTGTTTACTTAATAGTGGTAGAATAACAACCAGAGAGTTGAAATCAAAAGCAACAGAAAAAAAAGATGAAAGAAATGCCAGTAAAGAATCGGTATTCACAGTGCAGCTGTGCACACAAGAAAATCATGGCGCACAGTAAAATTTTCATCCTTGCACAAATTTTGAAAGTTTCAGATAAAGAAAAAAAAAGGTGCCATTAAAAAAACTATTTGTCCAAACAAACAATTATCATATTGCTTTTTTTTTTAAACTGGTGCTTCATGAACTTTAGAAGGAAAAAAAAATCAATGATTGTTTAAAACAAAACTATTTACAGTAAATTCTTTAGTTGTTTGCTTTTTCATCAAGAGTAAGCCAAAAAAAAAATATTCAAGGGAACATTGCTAAGAATTAATAACTACAATGTTTTCAGCTGTATAAATGGACTAAATATTTAAAGGGGTTAATGGATACACTTATAAGTTATTCCACCAAAAAATTCACAATCCAAATTAAATACACTGACATATTTTCCATATATGATTCAGTTACATATTTTTAGTAGTCTTACTCCATTTTAAATATAGAAACTTTCCTATACCAGGAGTTTTTTTAGAATACAATGTTTTCTTTGTCTAATAAAGATCAGTGTAATACTTGTTCTTTTAAGAATTACTGTAGCTTTAGGTACAATACATATAAGGAAAACGGAGACAGAATCACCGATGCTTGGTGGCTGTCAGTTTCTCGTCTACACCATGATTGAATAGGTTAGAAACTGACTGTCACCAAGCACTGCCGACTATGTTTAGACTATCCTAATACACACACACATTTTATACACGCATACACACTGTCAGGAATGTTGAGGACACCTTATATATATATATATATATATATATATATATATTAGCTTGGTTGTACTATTTTTCTAACAAGTCATCTTGTGATCATTTTTATAGACTTAAAAATCATAATTGTCAGTTTTTCAAAATGATCAATTATACTTGTGAATGTAGCTTTGTGAAAAAAATCTTTGTCCAGTTATTGGGTCCTTTGAATGGATTTCACAAACTTGTATTATCATTTCATCATCATTAAGTCATGCTGATAGCACGGAGTTATCTACCCCTTTCTTGCTATCTCTCCCTATCATCTATCACTCATGGTAGGTCTTCTAGACACCATCCAGTGTCTGCACAGAGTGGATGCATGTAAGTCTTTTACACATGGACATACCAGTGTTTGCCAACCAGCAGAGTCCATAAGAGAATGTCATTTATGATTTCATTCTTACTTCTCCAGCAGTGCCCCACATATCTTGTTCCTCTTACTTAGATAGTTTGTGAGATGGGAGATAGGTGGCCGTACAGCTGTTATTTTGTAGGGTGTTGCTTCCTGGGTTTGTTCAAAACAACATATAGCATTCTTGTGTTGTTCCCATCTAACTTATTCTTAATGCATTTTGTTAATATTCATGTGGTTCATCCACACAGTAGTAGAGCCACAGTCATAGCTTGAAAAAATACTGTTTTATTTTATCATTTAAGTAAACCAAACTTTTTCTTTTGAAGGGAATAAATTGATTGTTAAGATAATGTTAAAGTTAAAAAAAGATGTGATTTCATAAACAAGGAAACATATTCTAGTTCATTATGACAGCATTTTAAAAAAAAGGAATATGGAAAATTTGAAATTATAAATTTTATATAATAAAAATTCTTAGTCAGCATTTTATTATCATTTATCTTCCCTGGGTATTTGCCTCTTCCCAAAGAAAAAAAAATCACGAAAGTCTCCATAGAGAACATTTTGATGGCAATCCTTTATCTTTGAAACTATAAAAAAACATCTTTAATGATGGTCTAACATTTACCATATGTTGAGCCACTTATTGTATCTGAAACACACACACAAATGTTGAAAAGTTGAACTGTCAAGAAAGTATTACATAATTATTATACGAAAATAGGGTTAAGCCATATAAGATAAGTTTTAAAGAAAAGGAATAAAAAAAAATTAAAGAAAAATGTTTACATTCAACTCTAGGTAAAAGATAAGTGGGTGGAATTGTATATACACTTGTTAATGAAATTTGTAAAGAAAGAAAGAAAAAGAGTTCTCAGTGGTAAAGCCAAGTTAAGTAGAGAGTTAAATCCACAAAAATTAATTATTAGAGTCAAGTATAAAAAAGTGATTTGGTGTATTGTTAATGTAATGATATTGTAATTGTGAATTTGCTTCTCACTGACTACTTTGTGACTATAGCTTTGTGTATAAATTGGCTTTGTCCAGCAAATAAAGAGAATTTATTTTTAATGCTTGAATAACAGCCATTATTAACAGATGTTTTCTCATTCAAAAGTGATAATCATAGTCATGATTTCATGTTTTTAATTCACTACAGTAACCATTAATTGATTGATTCAACTTAACAACATTGATTTTATATAATAAAAATGGCTATTTTATACTATACAGAAAATAACAATGAGTTTAGTGCTCTAGTTATTTTTTTGTATTCAAGAAAAAGTGGCCAAAAATTATATGGGTTATGATTAGGAAGTTTGATACATATTTTATGTTTGTTCTGTTCTGGAGATAATCTCCAAAATAAAATCACCCTGTAGGTAGGGATTAGAAAATACTGACTGTATCCCCTGCAAAGGGTGAAGGCCACCTTTTGAAAATGGGTTCCCTGGATATGATACTGCATCTAATATTGAGGCACTAGTTTGGGACATGTGGGTAGTTTGGATTACCCCTTCATTGCCATAACTCCTAAAAGCACAAACCCTGAGTAATAGTACATATTAGAGTCCCATCAATGGGTCAAATAGATCTATTTAAAAATTTGTATTAGATAGGGCCATGTGCGAAAGAAACAAAAAAAAAAAACTCTTTAGGGCCATGTGCGAAAAAAAACAAAAAAAAAAACTCTTTAGGGCCATGTGCGAAAAAAAAAAACAAAAAAAACTCTTTAGGGCCATGTGCGAAAAAAAACAAAAAAAAAAAACTCTTTAGGGACATGTGCAAAAAAAAACAAAAAAAAAAACTCTTTAGGGCCATGTGCGAAAAAAAACAAAAAAAAAAACTCTTTAGGGCCATGTGCGAAAAAAAACAAAAAAAAAAAACTCTTTAGGGCCATGTGCGAAAAGAAACAAAAAAAAAAAAACTCTTTAGGGCCATGTACGAAAAAAAACAAAAAAAAAAACTCTTTAGGGCCATGTGCGAAAAAAACCAAAAAAAAAAACTCTTTAGGGCCATGTGCGAAAAAAAAAAAAAAAAAAAAAAAAAAAACTCTTTAGGGCCATGTGCGAAAAAAACCAAAAAAAAAACTCTTTAGGGCCATGTGCGAAAAAAAACAAAAAAAAACTCTTTAGGGCCATGTGCGAAAAAAAACAAAAAAAAAAAACTCTTTAGGGCCATGTGCAAAAAAAAACAAAAAAAAAAACTCTTTAGGGCCATGTGTGAAAAAAAACAAAAAAAAAACTCTTTAGGGCCATGTGCGAAAAAAAACAAAAAAAAAAACTCTTTAGGGCCATGTGCGAAAAGAAACAAAAAAAAAAAACTCTTTAGGGCCATGTGCGAAAAAAAACAAAAAAAAAACTCTTTAGGGCCATGTGCGAAAAAAAACAAAAAAAAAAAACTCTTTAGGGCCATGTGCGAAAAAAAAAAAAAAACTCTTTAGGGCCATGTGCGAAAAAAAACAAAAAAAAAAAACTCTTTAGAAACAATTACTCAAAAATCTAAGTATGAACGTGATTCTATAATCTCTAAGCATAAAATTAGCCTAGACGGGTTGAAATATTGTTAAAATCAATTAATCAATCCAGTATAAAATGTATTTCTATGTGAAAAACATGTCTGATATGGAGAACAAGAGACAACTTTTCTTCTACTTCTACCCTTTCAACAAGTTTTGAGATCCTTAAAATATATCAACACAATAGCTTTGAGTTTCAATTCATGTATCAGATTTGAGCTACTCATAACAAATAATTCATAAAAAACAACTTGATTTAAAACTGTCAAAAAGCTGTGAACTTCTTACCTGATGTGTTTATTATTTCATAACCAGCAGAAACAATGACAGACACAGACTAAGCAGATGATATATCACTTCTTGCAAATACACCTGCCCAAGCCAAATCCCTACTGAATAGCCTAGAGCAAACAGCAGGAGGCATTGGTCTCTATGTGAATGCAAATAAAACAGAATATATGTGTTTTAAACAAGAAGGAGTCATCTCCACTCTAAGTGGCAGGTCTCTCAAATTTGTGGACAAGTTCACATACCTCGGTAGCAAAGTGATGTTAATATATACCTAGTAAAGGCGGGGGACTGCTATCAATAGATTATCAATCATATGGAAGTCTGATCTATATGATAAAATAAAATGGGATTTCTTTGAAGCTGTGGCTGTATCAATATTACTGTATGGATGCATTACAAGGACGCTAAGAAAATGCATTGAGAAAAAGCGAGATGAGAACTGTACAAGAATGCTACGATCTATCTTAAACAAAACCTCGAAGCAACATCACGTTAAACAACAGGTGTACGGCCTCTTACCTTCCATCTAAAAAAATATCCAAATAAGACAAACAAGTGATACGGAACACTGGTGGAGAAGCAAGAATGAACTCATAAATGATATTCTTCAATGGACCCCTACACATGGACATACAAGTATTGACCGACCAGCAAGAACTTATTTACATCAACTCTATGCGGATACAGGATGTAGTTTGGAGGACCTACCGGGTGCGATGGATGATAGGGATGGATAGGGAAAGAGAGTCAGGGAAATCTATGTTATCAGCATGACTTGATGATGATTACCTACAATCTTTCAACTAATGAATTAGCTGGCTTTCCTTAGGACCTTTTCTACATTTTTTTTATCAGGAACATACCATTATAATAGTTATTTTCATTGGAAATGGACACAGTGACCCTTGTTTAAATTCTGCATGGAAAGGTATAAATCAGACTATTCTCCTTTCAGCTATGGGCAAATATTAGGGCAGACTGGGCTTTTTAATCTTCATATAGTAACCAGTCTAGGAGAAGGAAAACTCTGAATTCAAACCTATTAAACTCAGCTTAAAAATTGATCTTGTGTCACATCCTGTTCATGCGGAGGGGTTGGTAAATGCATAACAATCCAAGAAACTGTTAGATTGATATGTTCCAGAGATGTGTGTGTGTGAGTGAGAGAGAGAGAAAGAGAGGGGGAATATTGTCTACGGATTGAAAAAAGAAAATCAATTTTCAGGATTGGGTATCTTTTTAAGATATATTCAACAAGAAACAAATAACTAGGGAAGCCCAGTAGCAGCTAAAATGTTGAGATAAAAAAAAGATAAGGAAATTAATTTGAATGAAGCAAAATAGAATGATTACAACAGCATTTCTAAAAAAAAAAAAAAAAAAAAAAAAAAAAATCCAGACAACCTTTAATTTATCTAAGAGAACTGAATGAAGATTGACTTGTACATTCCAACCAGGTTATATTAAAGAACCTCCCCCCAACAAAAAAAACACCCTCCCACTTCTCATGTATTTGATACCATATAAATGACTCATATACTAAATAATTTTACTTTAAAAAAAAGTGTGTGTGTCTATTACATATACACACTTGCAGATGAAATCTACAAATTCCTTATCGTAGAGACTCAAAGTGTTGATTATTTGGTACACCTATCATGTTATTTGGGCAACAACCAGGTTTATCTTTTATAGACTATAGTTTTGATTAATGACCACACCTCTCTGAAAAAAATCTTAGATTTCCTTTAGATTAAAATTTAACTTATCCACTTGATTATGAATAAAAAGAATATAAAATTTGTAATGTATAAATCAGAAAGAAATCTTTAATATGAGATGAAATAAACATTTGTGATAACCCATTTCTTAAAAATGAAAAAACACAAAATCCAAAGCTGATGGATAGACATAAAAAATAATCTGGTCAAAGTTATTTATGAAGCAGGGAACAAGATTCAGACAAAGATTCGATCCAATGTATCTGTTAGAGGCTAATTCTATATCAATACCATTTTAACTACCTACCTGTCTTTATTTTCAGGATTTGGTATGCGTCTTGCAAAGTGGAGTTGGGAAAGGGATGGATAGACTAAGCTACACAAAACCCTCCATCATACCTACAGATATGATTTCACTAAATGGATCAGCAGGTGAATTAGATTACAAAATTTCCCGTGACAACTTTGCTGAGGTACTCGTGGGATAATGATAATCGTCGTAAGCAACCCAAGTTCAAATCCTGGATGAGGCTGTTTGCATTTCACAAAGCATGAATACCCTTGGGAAAGATAAGATATTCACCCCAAAATATGGGTAAATAGTAGGCCAGACTGGATTCTTCAATGTTAGTATAGCAAGCGGTCTAGGAGAAGGAAAATTCTGAATTCAGATCAGTTGCACACTGCTAAAAAAACTAACCTTGTGTTGTATCCTGCTCATGGTAGAGGTCTTATATAAATGCATATTTTGCTGAGACATCTGTTTCATTCAACTGTTCTCTGCTATGTTTTCTCACCGAAATACTACTGAAATATTGGAATTCTAACAAGAATTGCTTTATCTTTAAAAAATTTCAAACATTTTAACTATATTTGACCTTTAGAACCTGATTGGTTAGTATTTGTGCTGTAACCTATGAGTACATATATCCAGGTGGCCTGAATTCCAGCCAGAGAATCACCCATTTCTACATTTCTATTGTCTATAAAATGTTGTAATTTTATATGTAATTTTATTATTACTTTGATATACATTTTAAATTTCCTATGAAATGTAATTTGTTATTTAAGAGCCTGTAAATCTGTTAAATAACAAATAACAACGTTTTACATTTTCACCCAGGAGGACAGAATGAGTGGCCCAAGGGTGGGGGTGGGAAGCTTAGAGTTTAAAAGCAAATGTATATATTAAATTTTTATGACCAGATATAATATTGATACTGCTACTAGTGGTAGAATACAGAGACAGTCTCTCAATATCAACACTAATGAAGACTTTTAGTGTTTGAAATCATATATATATATATATATATATATATATATATATAAAATATATATGAAGAAAATAGAAAAACAGAGTAATACAAAAGTAATAAATTTATTACGATGGAAAGTTAACATTAAAAAGTTTCAGTTTTAATAAACCTTCATCAGGACTTTCAGATGGTGAAAAATGTTGTTTGACCAGCAATGAACCATCTTAAAGTCCTGATGAAGGTTAATTAAAACCCAAACATTTTAACGTTAACTTTTCATCATAATAAATTCATTACTTTTGGATTACTTTGTTTTTCTATTTTCTTCATACTGTTGGATTTATTTCCATTATTCACTTCCATATATATGTAGAGAAGAGGAAAATCTCATATTTTGTTTTGGCGCGCTATTTAATTCAACACTGAATTTCACCCAATCAGGATGACATATCCCATTCAGCCCGGACCTTCACTTTCGGCTAGCAAAACGGGTGAGCGGCCAAACACACTCTCTTCGGCTTGAGACGGCGACCAGAACGGACGTGTCTCTGGTTGCCCCTGCTTAGCGATGCTTTTTAGCTAAACAAGCCACCCAGTGTGGACAACTCACTGTGGCTTTAACCCTAGCAGCAGCAACATGGACACTCAGCGAGGGAACCTTCTAATTTATGGATTCTTTGCGTCTAATATATTTTAGACCAAGGAATCCCAGTTGAATATGAATTAGATATGTTCAGCATGCCTTCCACAAGCACCACAAAAATTTACTATGTCGATCCGAGCGCCACTTCGCTCTCGACACACCTAGCTCTCATTTCACCTCTGGTCCACATAATGGAGATAACGCCTACTCTCCCCTATTACCAGACACACAAAACTACACGGTGACCTTGAATACTTCCCTCACACGTCCAACGACACGCTGCCATCTCAACATCTAGCTAAGCCATTTCGTCTCAAACATCCAACAAGCCTAAACACCACGAGTCTTGCAGCACCAAGAACAAACCGCCTCAAAGCTACAAATAAAGTATTTTCGCTGTTGTGTGTTGTTAAAGCAATAGTCTCGTAATTCATTTCTGTTGCCATAAAATCTATAGTGTTCGGGAAAATAACTAATTCCCTCAACAACCGCTATAAATTGGTGACCCCGCATGGCACCTTCTGAAGTGCGAGACAACTAAAAACTATTCATAACAACACCTTTCGACCTTCGCCATCTTACTTCATCTTCAACCACCTTATTATTTCCAACTAGCATTGGCGAGGACCTTACCACACTCGGAGAGGAAACGACACAACGTAAACACACATACGTTACACCCTTTTCCTCGCTGGACCAAACAAGCTTTTCCTCACTTACCAACAACCTTCTGATAACAAACACAGCCTTACGAACATGCATCAACCCCACGAAAGAAAAAAACAGCGAAACATCCAGAAAAATTTTCAAATGTTCCCGCCGAACTATCTTCAAGGACTATCCAAAATGGACGTAAAATACCAAACGTGGAATTTTTTTTCAGCAAAACTATCAACACACTTTTTCACTTCCTAACTCGCAAAATAGGTAACTTTAACTTTCACTCACCCTACTCCTATTTTGTTTTCTTCAGCAACGTGGGTTACCTCTCCCACTACCTCAGTAAACCTGCAGCGACTGCTAGAAATTTCAGAGGACCCCAAAAAAACTCACACTACTCCTCTGAAATATACAGCTAATTCTGTATGCCCCCTTCTCGGCTCATGAACTTTTTTCTCAGTGATATTTTGTTTTTAAAAAAAAACGTACCACGAGGTACACACAAAAAAAGAACTGAACAGGACACTTTGCCTTTTTTTATTAATTTGCTTTTGTTCATTTTTCTTTATATATGTATGTATTATATTTCATTTTTTGTATTTTGCTCTTTCGTGTTGTGACACTCGTGGCTCTTTTCTTTCTTTTCCCTTCTCTTACAATTTTGTGTATCGAATATCAGGTACTCCATACCTGAAATTCTGGGGCCAACCTATGGAGAGAAGAGGAAAATCTCGTATTTTGTTTTGGCGCGCTATTTAATTCAACACTGAATTTCACCCAATCAGGATGACATATCCCATTCAGCCCGGACCTTCATTTCCGGCTAGCAAAACGGGTGAGCAGCCAAAACCACTCTCTTCTGCCTGAGTCGGCGACCAGAACAGACGTGTCTCTGGTCGCCCCTGCTTAGCGATGTTTTTTAGCTAAACAAGCCACCCAGTGTGGACAACTCACTGTGGCTTTAACCCTAGCAGCAGCAACATGGACACTCAGCGAGGGAACCTTCTAATTTATGGATTCTTTGCGTCTAATATATTTTAGACCAAGGAATCCCAGTTGAATATGAATTAGATATGTTCAGCATGCCTTCCACAAGCACCACAAAAATTTACTATGTCGATCCGAGCGCCACTTCGCTCTCGACACACCAAGCTCCCATTTCACCTCTGGTCACATTAATGGAGATAACGCCTACTCTCCCCAAATACCAGACACACAAAACCACACGGTGGCCTTGAATACTTCCCTCACACGTCCAACGACACGCTGCCATCTCAACATCTAGCTAAGCCATTTCGTCTCAAACATCCAACAAGCCTAAACACCACGAGTCTTGCAGCACCAAGAACAAACCGCCTCAAAGCTGCAAATAAAGAACTTTCGTTTGTTGTGTATTGTTAAAGAATAGTTTCGTAATTCATTTATGTTGCCTTAAAATCTATAGTGTTCGGGAAAATAACTATTTCCCTTAACCGCTATATATACATATATATATATATAATTTTAAAATGAAGGCTGTACATTTATAATCAGTAAATTTTTAGTTTAGTGGATGAGAAAAGTGAGATTTCAAGGGAGAATTAACAGATACAAGATGTCCTCTGGTCATGGACAGTGGAAAGAGAGCAATCTACCTCCGTCGATTGAATAAAGGGATTTGTTTGAAATTCCAAGAAAGTTACTTAAAAAGTTTCCAAGGTACAATGATTTGAATATTCTGAATATTATAACAACCAAAATAAAGATTTTTTTTCAAGCATATTAACTATTATATTGTCAATGGTTGATTTTAATAGCATGTCAACTCATGTAGCGTTATTTTATGGCTAGAGGTTAGGGAATTGTCTTCATTGTAGATTCATATTTATATTTTTGTGTAGTTGTTTCTTAAGTTTTTTTTTTTTTGCACACAGTTCTATTAAATATGAATAATTTTTAAACAGATGTATTTGACTCATAGATGGGACCCTGACAGGTACTACAACTCCAGGTCAGAGTGTACTTAGGAGTAATGACAATGAAGGGGGACTAAGATATTAAGAGAACATTCATATATACTGAGATCATCCACCATCTAAGGCTAGAGTATTATAGGAAAACTGTAATCAAAGGAGAGAAGAAAATAAAATCAGACATGGCTGACCATATAAGGGAAGAAAAGGGAGGTTCTCAACTTTGATGGAATGAAAACAACATATTAGAGAAAGTGATAAGGTGATTGAAAGATTCAGTACATGTTAAGCTCTAATAACCTGCTTAGTCAGCCTTGTATAGAAACGAACACCATATAGGAACTTTTAATTAGAAGAAGAAAGATTCAGTTTATGACTCAAAATTCATTCACTTAATTATGCTACAAATTGTGCAAAAAGAAATCTTTGGTTCAGTGGGAAACATTGACAATTGGGAAAAAAAAATGACTATTCGGAAAAAAAAAACTGACACAAAATATATGATAAGTGAAAAGCAGAATTTGAACCCTCTACTCCCATGGATCTTTATTGGCTTCTGTAAGAAATTCCCAGAAGGATTGGTTTAGGTTTTTTTGTTTTATGGCATATCAACCTTCATTGGTTATTTAATGCCATTATTGTAGAAAAACAGCAGTGATTTTATTTAACCTGTAACTGGGGAAATAAGGGGGTTCATACCTTTCCCAATGGTATCAATCCAAAAATAAAAGTAATAGCACAACTAGAGTTTGAACTCCCACTGTTTGACAATACAGCCTAGTACTTTAACTGTTACAAAAGAGACTCCCCAAAAGGAATGGTTGGGTTTAATAAGATATCAACTACTTTTGGGTTATTTAACACTGAAATAGGTTTCATTTGTAAATGTTTGATTGTAATCATAACTATATTTTCAATGTTCCATTGCATTTTTGTAATTGAACATATTTTTTAAAATTTATAATCATTAGTTTGCACAGTTATATGGTATCAAGTATTCCAATGTTATATGAATTATTTTCTAATATCTATTTGACCCATAGATGTAAATGTTTGATCATAATCATAACTATATTTTCAATATTCTATTGCATTTTATTTTGTAATTGCAATTATTTGTCCATAATCATTTGTCTGCACAAAGTTGTATGGTTTCAAGTATTCTTATCTAATACTAATAATTTATGTACAATTTGATGCTTTCAAGTGTGTATTTACCCAACCAATCCTCTACAAGAAGAATATGAGATAAGATCTTTTTTTTTTAAGAATTGTACAGGTGGTTCACATTTAGAGTTTTCCTTCAACAATGATTGCTCTTTCAAAGTTAAAAAAAAAACAAAACAAATAAACCTAGTCTACCCAACGATTTATCCATAGCTGGGGAAAGAACTTGGATTTATGCCTTTTCCCATGCATGAAATGAAATGCAAAGAGCCTTATCCAGGATTTGAACTCAGGTTGTTGATCCCATTTCCTATGATTATAACTCTTAGGCTAAATATGCCCTCTATATAGTTTCAAGTAACTATTCCCATTTGATAATAATAGTAATGATAAAAATTAAAAAAAGAGTATCTTAGGAGAAAAAAAAATCTGTTTTCACAAAAACTATCCAAGTTAGATGAACCTGACATGTTGGACACTGCTTGAGAAGTAAGAACGAACTCATAAGCAATGAACTTCTTCAGACCCCTTCACATGGACGAACAAAGGTTGGATGAACAGTTAGAACCTATATACAACAGCTCTGTGCAGATACAGGATGTAGTGATGGATGATAGAGATTAGTGGCGAGAGAGGGTCAGGTAAATCCGTGCTAGCAGCACGACATGATGATGATGATCACAGGAGAACAAGGAAACTACTGAAAATCAAACTATATAGCAGAAATCTCATCAAAGGGATAAACACCTAGAATGTCCCACTTTTAAGATAGTCAGGACTTTTCTCAAGGGGAGAACTTAAACAAATGGACCTGAGAACAAGTAAACTCATGACAATGTATAAGGCCTTACACATGCCAGATATGATGTAGATAGACAGCATGTGTCAAGAAAAGATAGAGGAAGGGGACTCACCAGCATTGATGCATCAATACAATGACTTGAAGACTGCATAAAAAAGTGTAGAGGAAGACGGATTACAGCAACCAGAAATAATACAGACGGCACAAGCATTAGCAGAACAAAACTAACCAGAAAACAAATACAGGGGGAAAAACAACAGAGAGAATATTCCAAGTGATAAACAAGTGAAATCTCACATGATAAAATTTGAACATGGCTAAAAAAGAGAAACCTTAAGATAGAAACTGAATCTCTTCTAATAGCAGCACAAAATGCCATAAGGCCTATGTCAAAGGGAGAATAGACAAGACGCAACAAAATAGCAGATGTAGATTATGTTGTGATTGAGGTGAAATGATCAATTACATATGTGAATGCAGTAAATTAGTGCAAAGTGTAAGATTAGTCACAACTAGGCAGGGAAGGTGATCCATAGGGAATTGTGCTAGAAGTTTAAATTTGATCATATGAACAAATGGTATATGCACAACCCAGAATCTGTCCTGGAAAATGAGATGCACAAACTTCTCTGGGTTTTGAGATACAAATGGATCACCTAATCCCAGCCAGATGACCAGACCAGACCAGACCTAGTGATAGTCAACAAAAAAAAAAAAAAAAAAAAAAAGAACCTGCCAAATAATGGACTTTGCCATCCAAGCAGACCACAGAGTAAAACTGAAAGTGAAAAGAGGGATAAGTACATAGACCTTGCTAGGGAACTGAAAAAACTATGTAACATGAAAGTAACGGAAATACTAATTGTAATTGGTGCTCTTGGTACAGTCACTAAAGGATTGGAATAGGGACTGGAGAACTTGGAAATAACAAGTGGAGACCATCCAAACTACTGCATTATTACTGCAAAGAGTCCCAGAGACTTGCTGTCACTCAAACTCCAGTGAGAAATCAGCTGGTAATGCCAGTGAAAAAACTCTGAAGAATAAAATAATAATAATAATGTTTGCACAGTTATAAGATTTCAAGTATTTTTATCCAAGAGTTTGTTTTTTGCCCATGGTCCTATCAAATATGAACAATTTTAAAACAGATCTATTTGACTCATAGATAGGTTCCTAACAGGCACTATCACTCTCGGTCAGTGGACTTGAGAGTAATGGCAATAATGGGATATTCCACATTCTCTAATCTTCCAGAACTGGTGTGTACCACTTCCAGATGCAGTTTGTATCATAGAAAAAACACCCTCCTTTTTTTCAGAGGAGGTCTTAACCTTCTTCAGAGAATGCAGTCGGCATATTCTAAGCTTTGCAGACAGGGTAACTCTAGACTATGACTAACACTTGAAGAAGGCTGGAATGTATAATAGTTGAAACGTCATTATAATTACAACCTAGATGAAGATCCCAGTTGGAGTATATCAGTATATAATAAAATAATGTCACATATAATCCATTTTTTCAATAAGTTGGGCATCAAACTCCATAAAAAAAGAAGCAAACATTTGTCCACATCTCATATGATTGTCAGCAGCATTTCGTTCCATTGAGAACAGTATGCATGCTCCTTTCAGCGTAAGACATTCAGCTGCAAAATGTCAATTTCATCACAAGACATTTTATTATGTTCCTTTATTGCAAAAATATTAGTTATTTGGGAATCTCTTATTTCATATCTTAGAAAGTCCATAGTCAGAATACAAGCAATGTCCTACTCCTATTACCACATAATTAAAAAAAAATTGTTCCAGATTTTCTCTCGTATTCATCAGCTTTCAACCTGTGATAATTACTGCTCGTTCTTGATCCATTTATACACAAATGGTTTGAATCAAAATAGTAACACAACATTTTTTTTTTTCATTGTGATAAAAGTAGTTTATTTAGTTATTCACCTCACCAACTTCCAATACAAATGTGTCTGCTCAAGCGATTCCCAATTCATGAGAGTCCATGTACTTGAATCTGTGGTTGACACTGCTAGCTTATCTATATAGTCACTCAGTCAGGATTTCTACCCTGTATATCTATATAGTCACTCAGTCAGGAGCTACCATCCTGCACCAGTACTGAATTAAACAGTGTTTCTACCTTGTATATTAAATACACTGTACATAAGGAACCATCAATGAATCTAATCATAGACATAAGGGGAAAAAAAAATCACAAAGCAAGAATATCTAATTTTTTTAATGAGCGGAAAAAAAAGGAATGATTGCAGCAGCCCATTACTTATTCATTGTGTAAATGTTGCAAAATTCTTTGCTGTTTCCTGAAACTGTAGATTGTGCAGAAATTTATAATGCTTTCTTTTTCCTATGTGTACATATCTAATCATCATCATCATCATGTCGTGCTAGTAGCACGGATATCCCTGACCCTCTCTCGCCACTTTTCCCTATCATTCATCGCCTCAGGCAGGTCTTCTGGACAACGTCCCGTATCCTCACATAGTTGCTGAATGTATGTTCGTGCTGGTCATCCTGCTTTTGCACGGCCATGTGTGGGGGTCCACAAGAGTACATCACTTATGAGTTCGTCCCTGCTTCTTCAGCAGTGTTCTGCATGTCTGGTTCGTCTAACTTGAATAGTTTTCGTGATAGGAGGCAGGTGGCCGTACAGTTGGTGTCTTGTGGGGTGTTGCCGCCAGGACTTGTCGGTATTAATAAGTTGATTTACATTTTCACTACTTAATCATTACTCCCCATTGCCTAGAAAAAACAAAAAACCCTATTGCACAGCGATCAATAGAAAAAGGTAATGCTAAAAATAACCAAGAAATAAAGTGAGATCAACATAAATTATCCAGGCAACTAAAATGTATTTACTCAACCACTTCACCATAGGGTAGGATGTGACACAAGATCAATTTCTAATTGATGTAAAGCTGGTTTGAATTTAAAGTTTTCCTTCTCTAAACCTGGTTGCCTAACCAAGGCTAAAGAACCCAGTCTCTCCCATTATTTATACATAGCTGGTAATCAAACAGATAGTGCTAATACCTTTGGAAAAGGGATGAATCCAAGTGAAATACAAACCGCCTTGGCCAGGATTTGAAGAACAGACAAAAGTAAGAAATATAGAAATTATAAAACAACAAAAATCTAAGAGGGTAGGATATAGAGCAGATAGTGCACAAGGTTAAAATAATGGTGCTCAAGGAATAACAAGTGTCGTCAGAACTGACAGAAGATAAAAAGATGAGATTATAGAGTTTGCTGCTAAGACATGGCAGAGGCTAGTACAATCAAAGTTGTCAGAGAAGAAATTGAAAAAGGCCATTATGAAGCAGTGGACTCAAAATGGCTGATGATAAAATTTATGAATTAAGGATAATTAGAGATTAATAATAACAAATAATAAAACAGAACAATTAAAACAATATACTGCAATAAAAGTGACAGATAAAAGATCTTAATTCTGGGATATAATTTTCTTTTCTTATTAAGAATTTTCACTAAAAGGAAGACACTTTGATTTATTTTTATGATGATTGAATTGCCAGCATTATTAGCTTTGCACTTTGGCTGCATTAAGTAAAAACAGCTTGTTTGTTTCTGAGATTGACTGTAAATGAATGAAATTGAAGAAAAGCCGTAACATTGCCAGTGGTCACCAACTCTTTGTTGATAATGCTGCAATTGTATTTTAATGTTGGAAATAAACATTTGGTTTGGTTTATTTGTTTAATGGCAGTATGGGGTGTTTAAAGCCATAATTTGATACAAATTATTTGCTCACAATTATATGATAGTAGATATAATCCATTCAGAAAATCTTGAATGATTCAGATTTGGATAAACCTAAGATGGTTCGGTTATTTAATGGCAAATCAGCTTTAATTTAATGTAGTTTAATGCCAAAATTTGATTCACTTTTAAATGCTTGATTGTAATCAAAACTATATTTTCAATGATCCATGACATTTTTTAAAAATGTCTAATCATTTGTTTGCACACAGTTATATGGTTTCAAGTATTCCTATCTCATATTAATAATTTATACACAATTTTATTGCTTCAAATAACTATTACTATTTGATAATTTGTTTGTCTACTCATGGTTTCAAGCATTCCTATCCAATTATGGTATCCTAATAAGTACTACCACTCTAAGTCAGAGTGGATCTTGGAGTCATGGCAATGAAGAGGTATTCCATATTCACCAGAACTCCAAAACTGAAGAAATCTTGCCACAAAATGCAGTTTAGTGTCATAACCAAAACACAAATATACATTCTTAGTGTGGGTAATGTTACATAGGCACTATAATTATATTGCTTTATCATAAGAGTAAAACTGCAAAAAAAAGCAGCTATATTCTGGCATTATGACTAATATTTGGTAAAGTTTCTTATATACCTGGGATTAAAATTTCTGAACTGGTATTTTTTAAAGAAGACTTTAGTGTAAATTGTGAGAAATTTATATATGTATGTTTAACAGAAAGAACTTTGTATTTTTGTTTGGTGCGTTAATTAATTTGACCGTTAGGGTCGACACATATTTTCACCCAATCTGGATGACGTATCCTATTCAGCCCGGACCATTTTTCCGGGCAGCCTCAAATTGGGGAAAAGCCACCAAACACTCTTCCTCAGAAGCTTTCGAGCTGGACAGATGTCTTACTGTCCGCTCTCCTTTTCTTTTTAGCAGCAGCATCACGACACAATGAGGAAAGCTATCTAGTTTATGGACCTCTTGAGTCTATTCTTTTAGACCAAGGGTTCCCAGTTGATTATGAATTAGATGAATTCAATCTGCCTCACATAGGAACAACTTTAAGTCACCTGCAACTCCCTTAAAACATCAACATAGTAACCCTAACTAACCCTTTGGCCAATCAACTCTGGTGTATTGACTTCCTTACTTCTCCCACACCTCTCACAGAATTCCTGCTTTCCTTGAATCAACTCTGGTGTATTGTCTTTCTTACTTTTCCCACACCTCTCATCATCCCTCACAGACTCCCTGCCTTCCTTGAATCTCTTATGTTACTCTAAAACTGATGCTTGATTCATGCAAGATGGTCGAAAAGCAGTCTGAAGCATTCCATACATTTCTTTAAAACAGAATTTTATTTCATATCGTTCTTTTAAAGTGTCCTCACATCCAGATTGCATTTTTGAAATTCGCCAACTGTGACAATCAGGCTTTAGTAGGGTGTATTCCAATTGCTACTGTAGCTGTTCATTTGAAGCTGAAATCATTGGTCAGTCATCTCATAAGATGTATAGCAATAACATACTGAATTTTCAAGAGTCTACGAAAAATTTAAATACCTGTACAAAAAAGTCATCATATTCAATAGCACCCTCAGCTAACAATGGCTGACATGTATTTTTGCTAACTTTCAAATTTATTCATTTTATGATAATATGAGAATAATATATGATAATTTATTTTTCTTTGTTTAAAAAATCAGAAGACAGTATTCATGAAAAAATATTAAAAAAAAAAAACTAAATCATCCACGAATCTGCTGGGTAGACATTGTAACATCAGTCCATGATGATATTGATGCTTTTATTTTGGAAGGAATGAAGAATTTTATCATTAAGGGTTTTTGGACTGTTGTCTTCATCTTTATTGTTATTTCCGCAATGTTTTAGCTAATATGTCCCCTTGCCTTCTTCAGGTGTTTGTTGAACTTGGGAACCTACATGGAACTTCGAAATACATCCTTTATTGAATCCACGGGGGTCGCCTGTTCTGCTTCCATTAACCATAACCAGGTACAAGTGTTAAGTATGCCTGTATTATTACTCGCCTGCAGTCAGGATGAACCTGCAACCTCCAGATGATTATCTCCTTAGAAGCTTAGGGAACCAACGCCTATAATCATTATGCTATGTGTCCTGGTGGGCAAGAATTCTAATTAGCATTTCATAATTATTTGTATTATATTGAAAACTTAGATGATTAAAAATGACATTTAGTGCAAATGCAGAAACCATCAAATTATTATTCATTCATTCTCAAAGAATATTTGAAGTGCATTACTCTAATAAAAATCTTAAGTACTCTTTTGATGGGGAGCACACACACATACAACTAGAATTCTCTCTCTCTCATATATATATATATATATGTGTGTGTGTGTTATGATAACTATCTTAAAAAAAAAAAAATCAGTTGCCCAGTCAGCTGGAGCTGTAAAATACACCGACGGCACCTCAGCAGAAGGGTGAGACCTCTCTGAGTGTCCTGGTAATATGACACTAAACAATCTGAAGGTAAGGTTCCAATAAGGCTGGAGCTTTCAGGAATGTGGAACACTCCTTTATTACCATCACTCCCAAGTCCACTCTGGCCCAGAGTGGTAGCATCTGATTGGGTCCTATCTATGGGTCAAATAGAACTAAACCATAGTTTGGAGAGTTTACTGTTTTTTTGCATTCAAAGTGCGTATTTATGTTCAACTGAATTGTTTAAAATAGAACTGTTTTGACATTTAAACCGCATACTTATGCTAAACTGAATTACCTGAAATAAAACTGTTTTTACATTTAACTCTGTTGGCTGGGGCTGTAGAATACACCAACCGCACCTCTGCAGTGGAGTAAGACCCCTCAATGAGTGTTCTAGATATGACATCAAACAATTTGATGGTGAGGTTCCAGTGATGCTTTGGCGAATGTGGAGTACCACTTCATTGCCATTGCTCTCAGGTCCACTTTGGCCCATAGTGGTAGCACCTGATAGAGCCCTATCTATGGGTCAAATAGAACTAAACTGCATACTCATGCTAAAGTGAATTGTTTGAAATAGAACTGCTTTGACATTTAACTATACTTGTTCTAAAATGAATAGTTTGAAATAGAAGTGCTTAACTAAAATGAATAGCTACAAATGGAAATGTTTTAGACAATTAAACTGTGTACTCGTGCTAAACTGAATTGTTTGAAATAAAAGAGATTTGAATAAAAATGAATTTGACATTAAATAACCTACAAAGGTTGATATGCCATAAAAACCAACCAACCAACCAACCTAAAAATATTCAGTTAAAATCAAAATATAGCTATTACCATCATGGGTGATAACAGAATATTTTGCTGAATTTCTTTTTTTTCTCTATGTACAGAAAGTTTTTTTTCTTTCTCTTGAAAAAATTTCTCCCACACACACGCACAACCAATCTCTGATGCATTGGTTTAATTAGCTGTTTTGAGATACCCTCAACAAGCCCTGTATAGTGACATAGGAAAAGGGGAAAAATAAGTTATGGAGAAATATAATGGGAAAAAACTAATAAAACTACTTGCTTTTCTAGTTACAAAAATGTCTGCTCATCAATCACTGTAAGTCACGGTCAAGAAATTACATTTTTGTCACTCTATATACTTTCTCTATTTTTGTTGTTGCTATAGTCATCTTGAAAAGCTAAAAAAAATTGTATATAACTATCTACTTATTCTGTCTCTTTGTATGCAAATGATGACATAAATAAGTCTAAATTGCCTCAGCAGACAAAATTCCATTACCAGTTGGTACAATAAAAAAAAAAAATAAAAAAATAAAATAAAGCAATATTGATACCATTTCTAAGTTAGTAGGAAACATTTCATATGTACTCTGTGGCTGTGTCCATACTGCTGTATGGATGCACCACATGCTAACAAAATACATTGAGAAAAACCTAGATGGGAATTACACAAGAATGCTACGAGCTGTTTTAAACAAATCCTGAAAGTAACACTCCATGAAGCAACAGCTGTACAGCCACTTACCTCCCATTTCAAAAACTATCAGAGTAAGACAAACAAGACATGCAGGACACTACTGGTTTGGTTTCTTTGTTTTAATAGCATATCAACCTTTGTGGGTTATTTAATGCCAAAGCCATCCTTCTAGAAGTACACCAGTGATGCTATTTCACCCATAGTTGGGAGGATAAGAGGGTTCATACATTTTCCAAGTATTTGTCCAAAAGTGACCGTAATAGTGTAACTGGAATTCAAACTTGTTTGCTACGATTCTGCAGTCCAATATTTTAACCATTACACCACAAGGACACCCAGGACACTGCTGGAAAAGCAAGGACAAACTTATAAGAGAGGTTCTTCAATGGACCCCTACAAATGGACGAGCCAGAGCTGGCTGACCAGCAAGAACTTATTTATATCAGGTCTGTGAGGACACAGGATGTAGTTTAGAAGAATTGACATGGCGATGGATGATAGGGACAGATAGAGAGAGGGAAATCCGTGCTGTCAGCGCAACTTTACATTTACAGAATTATTTCTTAATATTATTATAATTAGTGGACTGCTTGTGAAGTTACCGTAAAGTAATCTTAATCAGTCACAAAGGTTAATTTTAAAACCTAGTTAAAAGTTTTCAAGTATTGATTTATCATATTTACCCAACCCCTTCGCTCGAGCAGGATATGACACAAGGTCAATTTTTAAGCGGAGTTTAACAGGTTTGAATTCAGAGTTGTCCTTCTCCTAGACTAGTTGCCTCGCCAAGGCTGAAGAACCTAGTCTGCCCTACTATTTACCCATAGCTGGAGGGAGAATAATTGGATTCATACCTTTCCCAAGGGTATTAGTGCTATGTGAAATGCAATCAGTCTCATCCAGGATTTGAATTCGTGTCGCCGTGTCCATTTTCTACGATGATAACCATTACACCACAGGCACTTCCCAAAGTATTGATTAATAAGACAGAAGAACTCCCCCCTTTCACTTTGACAACACAATCTTTCCCAAATCTGTTCCCCTCACTTGACATTCTGTTGGAGTGAAAGACGATTAGTGAATATCAATGACAGTTATTACAAGAACTCCTGAGTTATTCAATGTTGAAATTTGATTTCTTGGTAAATGTTTGATTTTAATCATGATTATATTTTTAATGATCCATTGCTCTTTTTTATTTATTTTTCCGTCTATAATTACTTTTTTGGACACAATTTGTATGATTTTAACTATTACAACCATACTAACTGTTATTACGCATATTAATAACAATCATTTGTTTGCACACTGTTATATGGTTTCAAGCATTTCTATTCAATGTTAAAAATTTGTTTGCTTCATGAGACCTTAACAATTACAACCGCATCAGAGTAGACCTTGATGTCATGATAATGAAAGGGTACTTCAAATTTCATTACTAGTCGGTATAAAAAGAGAAAAAAAGAGAAAGTAAAAGAAAAAACATAAAAGTTAAAGAAAAAAAAGAAAGAAAAGAGAAGAGAAAAAGAGAAAGAAAAATGGAGCAATTCTTTTAGATTAAAATAAGGTTGGTAAATATCTTAAGCAATTATTACAAAAACTACTGGGGGAACTGAAAATTTTTCTGCTAAACAAGGAAGGGAATGACATTTTTTTTTCTTTTTTTTTAAAATTTTTAATGAAACTTTTTGAAGGATTAAAGAAACTTGAGAAACAATATGTCCAGTATAATAAATATATCAAACAATATGTATATTTGATGGGTTTTAGTCAGGTAAAATACTTTTCAACACTCACCTGTATAGCCACTTTGATAAAGAAAATTGTAGCAAAGTTTATTTATTTTAGTTTTGGTATTTGAGTAAAGACATCTAATCCAATCTGATGAAAACTTTTTAATTCTAAAACTAAACATTAAGATCTGTCAGTCTTACATTGAATGTTAAATCATTATCTTTTCATTTTTTATAAACAGACATGTTAAAAATAGAGTTATTATCCAGTTGGTGGTTCAGAATAATTTTAGCAGACATTTAGAGTAGACCTGCATTAATAGTTTGTCTTGAGAAATTGTTTTGGAGACAGATTCATTTTAAGAATCAAATTTATGGTTTTTCCACAATGAGTAACATTTAAGTTTCTTGTAATTTCTCAGTTTGTTTTTGGAGATGGATAAACTATGAAATCCTCTGGTCCCAGTACAAACAGTTGTCCATGATGATATTGCTGCTTCTATGTTGGAAGGTGTAAGGGATTCTAATTAGCAATTCAGAATTATCTCCATTATATCGAGGATTTGGATGATTAAAAAATGAAAGTGTGAATGTAGACCCAACAGAATTATCATTGAATAGCAAATTCATTTGGAAATTTGATTTATTCTGTAAAAGTATTGTTAAGTGTATAGCCTAACTAAAAATCTCAATGATGTACCATTTTCTGGGTTATGATTATATATATATATATATATAGGGAATTTTAAGAATATGAGTAAAGCTTGGAATGAAATTCAATGGAATGAGAAATAAAAAGATTTGGGGAAATTTGATGGACTTATTTTGCAAAAGCTCTCATGTCTCTTGTTGATGATAGATCATTAATGAAACATGTCATTGGGATTTTCCAAATTGTCTTATATAAGATGACAATAAGGAGGTGCTCATATTGTATTAGTTATGGGAAATGGACACAGATCTGAATTAAAATCCTGGACCAGGCTGTTTACATATCCTTAGGAAAGGTAAGCATCCAACTATTCTCCTTCCATTTATGGGTAAATAACAGAGCAGAATGGGCTCTTAAATCTTTATATGGCAGCCAGTCTAAAAGGAAATTCAGAAACTAAACCAATTAAACTCCACCTCCAAAAAGTGACCTGTTGCATCCTGCTCATTGCAGGGGTATGGAGAAATGTGCGTGCACACACACACACACACACACCCCTAAATATTTTCAAAAGGTTTGGATGTTATTTTGTAATACCATACTTGGAGTTGTAGAATTTTTCTTCTGTATTGTCTGTTCATAGATATATGCATTTATTTCTAACTTGCACATGATCAACTAAGAAGTATTACATTAAAAATGTTTGCCAGTACTTTCTCTGTATGCCTCTTTCAACAGACCTTCCCTAATCTCTCTAACCCATGGGGCATAATGAGCCTTACCTTACCACACTGGCTCATGATAGATTAGTTAAAAGTTATGAATTCAGAATTGTCTTTATCTTTGACTGTTTGCTTCCCCCAAGGCTAAAGAGGCTAGTCAGCCAGACTATTTTAACCATAGCAGAAGGAAGAAATGGATTCATGCTTTTTTCAAGAATATTTATGTAAATTGAATGCAAAAAGTCTTCATTGGAATTTGAAATGGAAGCACTAATTCCATTTTTTATAGAGTTAACTGTTTTGCCACCTATAGATCTCTGGTAAAATTCTTAAGAAACAAATTATGATTTTGAAATTTCAGCTCTATATAAGCTTTAAGTGATTGCACAGATGTCTGAGGTTTCAATTGAAGGAAACTCATTAAGAAAAGGTAAAGAAAAAATGATTTCAAAATAGAGCAGGGATTTATCATGAGAATTAATAACATAGAGCAGGGATTTACTATAAGAATTAATAACATGGGCTACCCACCTTGTCTACTGGAAGGCCACCTGGGTAGATGTTAAGTTGACAGCTAAGCTTATCGTTTGGCACCTAAGGGATACCTAAAGGGGAATGCCAAAGAGATCAAGCTTTTTTTGTAACAGCTATGCATGAGTCTCAATTCGTGCAAGTCCTCCTAATTAAAATGACCTTGCATTAAATCTAGCCTGGTAGGAGTTTGGATAAATCCAAGAACTTTATCATAAGAGTTGGTTTTGTAAGCTTCTTCAGCATCAAATCGTACTGATAGCACAGATTACTCTGACTCTCTCTCTCCATCAATCCCTATCATCCATTGCTCCTGGCAGGTTTTCCAAACTACATCCTGTGTCCACACAGAGCAGATGTAAATAAGTTTTTGCTGGTTGGCTAACACTGGCATGTCCATGTATAGGGGTCCATAGAAGAATTCATCTTTGCTTTTCAACTAGTGTCCCATATGTCTTGTTCATCTTACTTGGATGGTTTTTGAAAAGGGAGGTAAATTGTTATGCAGCTGAGTTTTTATAGAGTGTTGCAAATTCGGCTAGGCCGGACATGTTGCAAGATTCATCAACAAGTAGAACTGTGCAGTTGTTGAGTGGTATCCGAAAGACTGGAAATAACCACTTAGAAAACTTCCACAACAATGGGAAGATGGAATTCACAACTGATTTGGACACAAGTGAGACCAAGAATGGCATAGAAATGCATTCTGGTTAGTGATATAGAAAACATTAGACAAGTTCCTTCAAACATATTTTATACTCAACAACATGGGAGGCACAGTTAGGGTAATGGCAATTAAAAAATTTAGACAAGTTCAAATTCTTAGAAAAGGCATGTATCCATCTTTTCTAGTAAAAATATGGGGTAAAAAAGAATGGATGGAATTGTTTAGTACTGATAATGCAACTGATCTAGGAGAAAGAAAAACTGAATTCAAAACTAGGATCTAGAGTCTCTAAGGTCATCTGACATTGTATTCAACTTTTACCTGGCAATGTTAATGCCAAGTTGTATAGCACTTGGCCTTTTCCTTGAACAAAATCAGTGTCATGAAGAGAGATGTGTAGTATGGCTAACAGGCAGTCTTCCATACAACTTTCTTCAGGATTGTGTCAAGATTCAGACACAGATTCATGCTTTGACAAGACTGATGGATGCTATGAATATAAAGGATACTCAGAAAAAAGGTTTCATATGAAAAATTATATCAGTTTATATTGGATAAGATATTTCTTAAATTATGTTCACATTTTGACTAATACCCTTGGGAAGGTATGAAACTCCTTATTCTCCCAGCTATGAGTCAAATAGTAACACTACTGAATTTCTACAAAGGTGGCTTTGGTATTAAATAACCCATGAAGTTTGTTATGCCATTAAACAAAGAAACCAGAAATATATTTCCAAAAGGTTTAAAATCCTTATAAAATCTGCTGTGCAAAGTAAAGTTCAAGCAGAAAAGGAAAGAAACCTTTTCTCCAACATTTCTTAACCCATGCATTTATTTTTAAAGATGTACAAATCTAACCTCTTTAAGAATAACAACTTAATTGGAATGGGATTTGCTGTTTTCAAATGAAAGGAAAAAAATCAATGAGTTCATCCATATTTTAAGAAAATTATCTTAATGATTGTCATATAAATACTAAAAAAATTGGTTTAACCTTCACTGTTCGGATTAAATTGTAAATTTAGAAATATGCTCCACAGGCTGTTCATATAACATTCAAATTGGTTCTAGCAACTTCTTTCTATTGACTAGTAAATATGAAATGTGGAGAATTTTGAAAAGTAACTTGCTGTCAAAAACAAGTTAACTCAGTTCCCATGTCTCAAATGCACATGCATGGAACCAAGTTGACTTGGTTTCAATGCAATAAAGGTTAAAATAACAGTACTCCGCCCCCTCCCCCCCGAAAAAAACCTGTAAATGTCTTGGAAAATGCTTGAAGGGGTATTTTTCCTCCAAGTAAAAAAAAAAGAAGATAATTTTAAGATCAATGTAAGAAGGGAAGCAACTCTTGTTACCTATACTGAAAAATTGGGATGTGTATATGCATCCTGGTAGTGATAAAACATTAAATGTTGGATAAATCTGAGAACCAAAGGAATCCAGTCTACCAGGTAGCAGGCACAAAAATTGTTTTATATAGAGATGCTTCAAATGTTTGGCAATAAACCCAGCCCTTAACCTAGGCTCAGGTACTGCCAGGGAGTAAGTCTACTGTTATTGGACCATAGCAAATTTGCATTTCCCAGGCAAATGACTAAGAAGCAAAATTAGGATGTGATATTTGCATTTATAACCAAAATTATTTTGTATGTGACAGTATGTGTGTGTGTGAGTGGGTCGTTCAAAAACTTCTAAGCTTCATCCAGACAGAATCAGAAAGTCAAATGTGTCCTGTCAATGTCAATCTTTTTCAGCTTGTGCTCTGGGATCACCATTCTTACAGTCAGCATGCTCATACCCAAGATTTTAGTTATGGTTCTTTTTTATGAGTGAGGTTCAGAATTTTTTGAATGATCCTTGTATATAGTGTCTGAGTAACACAGCAAAAATGGCACATCATAAGGAAACTTATTAGTGTAAAACACTTACAATTCTTAAAGAGAATAAAGCACTTTGTAGCTGAATGATAGTTTTATAGGGATATATGTTCACAATAAATATTTTTAATCTAAATTTGATTTAACATGATTATGGAATTCATATTAAAATCCTTCACTCCTTCCTAATAGAAACCTCAATATCATCGACTACTGTTTATATATATATATATATATATATATATATATATATATATATATATATATATTTCATCCATCCATGTGAATATGTTTTTTTGTTTAATGGCTTATCAACCTTGTGAGTAATTTAATGCCAAATCTGTCCTTGTTAAATAACAGTAGCTGTACCATTTAACCCATATAGTTCGGAAGTAAGGAGGGTTATACCATTTCCAAGAGTATTAATCTAAAAAAGAACGTGATTGTGTGACTGGAATTAAAACTCGTTCACTATGATGTCACAGTCCATCACGTTAGCCACTAAACCATGTGGCCCAGTTGGCTGGGGCTATAGAATACATTGACTGCATCTCTGCAGAAGGGTAAGACTCCTTGAATGAATGTCCTGTATATGACACTAAACAATCTGATGGTGAGGCTCCAGTAACACTAGAGCTTTGGGGAACGTGAAGTAACCCTTTATTGCCTTTGCTCCCAGTTCCACTTTGGGCTGGAGTGGTAGCATCTGATAGGGTCCTATCAATGGGTCAAATAGAACTAAACAGTGTACTTATGCTAAACTGAATTGTTTGAAATAGAACTGTTTATAAATATAAAAATAGATTTGGTATTAAATAACCTACAATTGTTGATATGCTTTAAACTAAACCAAACCACTAAATCATGGGAACCCCCCCACCTTGTGAATATATGCTGCAGACTTACACCATATATCATTTATATACATATATGCGTTAATCATATTTCTTGATGTATATATTACTAAAATTCTTAAATTTGTACATATGTGACCTAGAAAAAACAACACATCAAAGTGAGATTTTTATTAGAGCAATAAACATAAAATATTCTCAGAGAATAATCCAATTTGCAACTGAATGTTATTTTCGGGAAGATCTGCATTAATTCTGAACATCATTTTTCTAAGCAAACAAATTTTTTATATTGCAGAGAAAACTATTAGAATCCTTCCTTTAAAACATCAACAGCAATAATCATAATCTTCATTTTGGAAATTTTCAGAGCATGTAAGTTTTTATTTTGTCTTTATCATGTAAAAATCTTCTATCCATCACATAGTATGCATGTCTTAACATACTTTAAGTTCATCTTAGAACACATATAATAACACTAAAAATAGCTTCCTACATTATGCCAAGTGTATGGTCAATTCCTATAAATTGTAAAATCATAGTTTGTAGGTAACATTATTTTTAAATGAGCTAACATACATTTTTTTTTGCATACAGTGAAATGGTTTCAAGTACCGCAATGTAATACAAATAGTTCTATTTGCCACAGTTAAATGGCTTCTAGAATTGCTATGCAATACTAATAATTCAATTTAATATTATCACAGACCATTGTAACAACAGAAATTCACTAGGTCACAAAGTAACAGCTATAACTAGGGTAAATTCTTTCAACTCCAATTGTCCTCAATCTCACAGTTGGTAATTTAAAAAAAAAATTCAATGTATTAAACTTAGTTACATTATTCTTCGTATATCATTTTTTTGTTAGTTCTAGAATAAATAATTATCTAATAATCATCCACTCATAAAATCTACAATATTAGTCGATAAAAACTGTTACTACAAATGCTAAAACAGGTTAAGTCATTTGGTTTAATAATGGCATATCAACCCTCGAAGGTTATTTAATGCTAAACCCAGTTTATACAGATATTATATACGATTTTTAATTGGATAGTTTAGAGGTAACATTATTTTTAAACAAGCCAGAGCTCATTTGTGAAATGGTTTCAAGTATTACTATGTAATACTAATAGTTTTATTTGCTACAGTTAAATGGTTTCAAGCACCGCTATATAATACAAATAATGCCGTTTAATATTAAGCATTTGTTTGCACACAGTTAAATGGTTTCAAGCATTGCTATATAATACAAATAATGCAGTTCAATATTAATCATTTGTTTGCACACAGTTAAATAGTTTCAAGAACAGTAAAGGATAAAGAAATTCTATTTGACCCATAGATGGAACCATAACAGACACTACCACTCCTGGGAAGAGGGAACCGGGGAGTAATGGCAATGAAGGAGTACTCCACTTTTCCCAAAGCTCCAGGACTGGAGCCTCACCATCTATTGATTTAGTGTCATATCCAATATACTCATTTGGGAAAGGGGGAGTCTTACCCTTCTACAGAGATGCAGTCGGTGTATTATACAGCTCCTGCCTACGAGGCTGAAATGCTGCAATAGGAAATACTATTAATATCATGGACATTACCCAAACATATTTGCTTTTTTAAGCATAAAACTCAGTTCATTTAAAGTCAATGAAAGACACTGAGTCCAGTAATAAGTTGTTTACGAACTCAAGTTGAATTGTACTAAATGAACTTTGATAAAATGATTCTTTTTGTTTTTGCCGAGACATAAGACGCCCAATTTCCCCCCAACATGAAAACAACACCAACTGAGTTTTCCTGGACTAGATTAAATTTTGCCCCACCTTTTGCAGATTTGTTTTATTTTATTTGCATGTGTGCTAATTTTCACATAACCAGCTACACTTTTAAACATCAATAAACAGCAATAATCATAATCTTCTTTTTGGAAGTCTTTCTGTGGATATAAGTTTTTATTTTGTCTTTAGTATGTAAAAATCTTCAATTCATCTCATGATATGCATATCTTAATATACTTTAAGTTCATCTTAGACAGCGTATGATAATAATAAAACTAGAAATAGCTTCTTACACTGTGCCTAGTGTGTGGTCAATTTCAATGTTTTCTAATTGCTTCCGGCACATGTAATCTTTTTCAAACATTTTTCTTTTCTTCTCAAGTAGATGCAAAATTGAAAAAAATTAGATTTGTTATGATTACCATTAACATTTTGACTTGCTTTTACTTAATGTTTTTATTCTGTGGTGTGTGTGTGTGTGTATATATGGAAGGAAAAGAGCAAAAGCAGCCGCTTATTTTTATATTTTAGAAAATTATCATTAAAATTATTTTTGCTTATGTTTGGTAATTAAATATTATTTATTTTTGCTAATTTTTTTTTTTATTTATCGGATCATAAAAATGATTTGAAAAAAAAAGCACTTTTCATTCATTTGATTTAGACGTTTAAATATAGTTTGAATTATAACAAAACTAGCAATTTTTTTTTCTCAATAGGAATTGTGACACTAAGGTAAGAAAAAAATATATATATGTATATATATATATATATATATATATATATAAAAAGATAAAGTCTTAAAGTAATGGTGATCATCAGAGGAAATGGAATCGGTAGCCTGAGTTCAAATCATGGATGAGGCTATGTGCATTTCACTTCATGCTAATGCCCTTGGGAAAGGGCATGAATCTATATTTTCTCCCCCCCCCCAACAGCTATGGTTACAGCCTTGGTTAGGAGAAAATAAAAATTGAATTGAAACCAGTTTTTCGCCACTTCAAAATTAACTAAGTCACATCCTGCTTGTGACTGATGTGTTGGGTAAATACATACATACAAAAATTAATTGGTTTGGTTGTATTTTATGGCATGTCAACCCTTGTGGATTATTTAATTCCAAATCTTGTTCATTCATACATGCATATTTGTAAGTAAATAGTTTGTCGGAAACATTTTCAAATGAGCCTGTGCTCATTTATTTGCACACAGATGAATATTTTTTAGCGTTGTCATCCAATAATAATTCAATTTAATATTAACCATTTATTTTCTCACAGTTAAATGGTTTTAAGTATTACCATCACACATTAATAGTTCTATTTGAACAGTTAAATGGTTTCAAGTATTGCTATTTATTGTTTACACACAGTAAAAGGATCAAACAGTTTTATTTGACCCATATATGAGATCCTACCAGGTACTACCACTCTGGATCAGAGTGGACCCTAGAGTAATGGTAATTAAGGGGTACTTCACATTTCCCAAATAGCCTCACTATCAGATGTAGTTTAACATCATATTCAGAACACTAAATGGTACAAAAATCAACTCGATTTACTAGCATCATCATCATCATGTTGTGCTGGTAGCACGGATATCGTTCATCACCTTTGGCAGGTCTTCTGGACTACATCCTGTATCCTCACATAGTTGCTGAATGTATGTTTGTGCTGGTCGTCCTGCTTTTGCACGGTCATTTGTGGGGGTCCATAAGAGTACATCACTTATGAGTTCGTCCCTGCTTCTTCAGCAGTGTCCTGCATGTCTGGTTCGTCTAACTTGGATAGTTTTCGTGATAGGAGGCTGGTGGCCATACAGTTGGTGTCTTGTGAGGTGTTGCCGCCAGGACTTGTTCAAGATTGTGTAATTGCCATCTAGCTTCTTCTCCAGCCGTTTTGTTAGAGTCCATGTAGTGCATCCATATAGCAGTATCGATGCGACTGCTGCCTGGAAGAAACTGCGTTTCATTTTATCGGTTACAATAAAAACAAAAGATGATATTAGTAAACTTTTTAAAATGACAGACAATAGCTTTATCTTTTTTCTGCCTCAGAGTCCCAATTCCTATTGAAAAAGAAAAAAAGGCTAGTTTTGTAATAATTCAAATTATATTCAAATGACTAAATTAAATTTGACAAAGGGTAAATAGTCACTAAATTGCTATGCCCATTTATAACACCTTAGCCCTAATACATAAAACCATTCAACTATTAATAATTGAAAAGAAATTTTAAAATCAATGGAAAACTGACACAAATAAAAAACAAAACAAAAAAAAAACAGTCGTCCTTGGGAAGCCAATTTTAGATTTCACCAAGCTCTCTAAAACTTTTCTACAATAATTCTTTGACAGTCACTTACGATAGTCACACCATGATTATCTAAGACTCTTCCTGTATTTATGTGCCTATTCCAACTCTTGCTGTGCCACACGCATCTAAGACACATTTTCAATGACTGACAGAAGAATCAACATATACCAGCACAGATGCAACTAGTTTCTTGTTAAATAACAAAAAAGAAAAAAAAAAAAAATGCCAAGGCTGACGTCTTTAAAATGCTGAAAACCAAATCTTTCATTACATAACAAGTGACTTTACAAAAACTTCAGCTGTTGACTCAGGCATGTAGCAATCTCAATCCACCTTAAAAATTTTGTCACCCATCTCCACAATTCTGTCACTCAATATGCAACATGCATAACTTCATTACTGCACCCCACCTCCGTCAAAAAAAAAAAAAAAAAAAAAAAAAAAAGAAGAAAATTAAAACTGATGCCATGTGTGCCACCAACTGAACATCCTCAGCAAGTATTTCCCTAAGTCCTTAACCTAAGAAAATTTTGACTTGAAATTTTGTTGCTCTTTCTCTTCAAAAACCTATCTTCAACTTATGAGTCTTTGTCTCAAATTGGCTGCTCATATTTCAGTACAAAACCAAGTAAGGAAAACTTTATATTAACACTTAGATACAATGAAAAGCAAAAGTCTTTTCATAAAAATTTTATCATACATTTGATTTCCCAGATTTATGAAAAGAGAGCAGTTAAATTTTGTCGACATAGTTTGTTGAAATGGGAAAGGTATGTCAGTGATGACAGGTGACATTGTGAATATGTTTATATTTCAAAACAAAAAAATGTTAATGTCACATCAACTGAGTGGCATGGCAGAAAATACTGCTTGGAAATTTGGTCAAAGACAGAAATTATAGACCAAGATAAGTTAGAGAGTTACAGACTAAGCAAACAAGTAAAGAGCTGGTCAGAACAGTAAAAGAGATTTTTTGGTGAAGGTCAATCCTCAGTCAGAAAAAGAGAGCAGACTGGAAAAAGAGATGAAGGAAGGAAAGAATATAAAATATTATACCTTCATCTCAACTGACTTGCAGCTTATGCATTCAACTTTTCAAACATCCTCTAAGGAAATAAACGTAAATGATTAAAAAAGATTAATAGCATGTCAACTTGTCGAGGTTTATTTTATTCCTAAAGGTTAGGAAATTACATGTTCATATTTACTTATTGGTGTAGTTGTTTCTTACGAGGATTTTTTTTAACACTGTCCAATTGAATACAAGTAATTTTTAAATATATCTATCTGACCCATAGATGAGACCCTAACAGACATGACTACTCCTGGTCAGAGTGGACCTGAGAACAATGGCAATGAAGGGATATTCCACACATCTCCTGAACTGGAGCTTCACAAACAGATACAGTTTTGTGTCATACTCGGGAAACCCTTTTTTTTTGTGTGTGAGAGAGGCTGCTCTTACCCCTCTGCAAGGGATACAGTCATCATATTCTAACCCCTGTCAACAGGGCCAAATAAAGATAAAAGGTCATGTATTAGAACTAATTGTTTATAATTTGTTTTCTCCATGATCATTGTCAGCTACATAATTCTTTCTACTTATATCAAAGACAAAACAAAAAAATAAAACCACTAAAAATCAAATATTTGCACATTACTTCTCTGATGCCTTCTAACACCAGTAAAATATGTTCAATTTGTCTTTCTTTTTATAATTCCTTTCCTCCTTTGATGTCTTGACATTCTGCTGACCAAAGAGGTAAAGAAAGAAAGGAAGTTAATTTTATCCATAGAAATTAAAGTGTCTTACAGCAGTAGAATTTAACAGACCTCCAAAATTAGCGGATATTTCACTTCAAAGATGAATATCATATGACGACAATGGTGACCCTTTTATAAATAACACCTACAAGATTAAGAATCCTATATAAATTGACTCACACCTTTTGCATGAATGAGAAAACAGTAGTAGTAACAATAATAATAGATGGGCTTTTATTTCTAGTCAAACACTCCTCTCGCTCATTTGTTCCAGCAATTTAAAATGACAAGCCAAAATGAAAATGAATTACCTGCTTTAAATAATTGTTAACCAAGAATTCAACTCAACAATAAAGTTGAATGCTAAACAGAATTGTATATATTTGAATAAAAAAATGTTTGTGTTGTGTTAGTGACTCCATAGTATTGAATTATTAGAATTATATCAGTAGAAGCATTTTTTCATTGTATACAGGGAACAAGATTGACAAGATGAAATGGCTTTTAGAAACTCTTAGGTCTATGTTTAATTAGGTCTTTTACATTCACAAATAAGAGTCACCATTAGTTATATTAATGATAAAAAATAATCAATATAAATTTTCCTTCTTTGTATAAATGACAAATATAAGTTAGTGGAGAATCTGGAGGTAGTAATGCACATGAGAGAGGTTTAGGAAATGTTCTATTTGCTAGGTAAAGTCAACTAAAGTTTTTAAAAGACTTCAATTTATCATATGATAGTTTGCACTAAACAAAACAGAAAGCAATGTAGTCAAAAAAATATTAACCAGATATTAAGACATGTAAAGTTAAATATATATCAAAATAAATAAATATCAATTTTTAACTTAAAATCATTAAAAAGAAAAAAAATTAAAAAAAATCTATTGGTAGATATCAAAGATACATTATATAATCTTATAATTCACTAAATGACCATCTGTCAGAATTACAATAACTCTGCAATTTTGGGCATAATTTCAACTAAACTTTCAGGAATTATTAGTCATACCTGGAAAGATTTTAAACTGGTCTTATCCCTCTACAGAGGATGCAGTCAGCATATTGTAATCCCCACAGATAAGAGGATGAATATATTGGTTAGTAAGTAATGCATATTAATGTATAGATTATGCTGGGCCTGTAGCTAAGATAGATGTATATCACCCACCAGTATCAGAGATAAGTGTTTGAGAACAGGTAAAAGTCAGAAGCAGACAACCCCTTACTTATACACTTGATAATCCACAAAATATTTTTTCTGCCCAAAATTTTCTATCATGCTATATTAAGCAAATATTAGAAAATAATATAGAGATTATGTTTCAATGTTTATAGCTCTGTAGTCAATTATATTTGTTAAACTTTGATATCAATTTCATCATTGAATTGTATTGAATAATGATAAAAAATAAGCAAATAGTGAATACATTTTGAAAAAAAAATTAATTTCCTTTAAACTAGTGATGGTTAAGCAAAATAAGACAGAAATATTCTCGGCTGAATCAGCAAGACACTTTAAAAAATATGAAAGCATTGACTGGGGAATGTACATGAACTTTGTCAAAGATCTAAGCTTCTTTTAAAACTTAACTCTTAAAAAAAGTACAAGAAAATCTACTTCAATTACAATGATATGACCTAATTGAGTAGGGTTTCTTTACCAGTTGACAGAGTCAAAATAGATGTATAATATACAGATGACAATAAAGTACAATCACAAAGACATTTATTTATTTTTTCTCACAATCTTCATGTTAATAAAATGAGTATGTTGGATAACAGTAAAATAAGTATATGTTCATGAAGAAATGTGTATGTATGTATGTGTTAGCATTATATACATCTATTTTTATTTAGGTCTTTTATTCAACAAAGATTACAAATTTTTAGGTGAGTCTTTCACTTTTATATTAAATCAGTGAACGAGTATGATGTCTTATTTTCTTTTTCTTGATCTTTTGTCTGTCCCAGATAAACTTTCAAATACAATTTATCGTTGATCTTCAGGTTACTCTGACCATGTAACATTGTCCTCTTTACTATAATATTTCTCTTGTCCTTGAAACAGTTTCTCATACATATGTGTCTATTTATTATTGAGCAAATAGTCTGTCACCTTTAACATTCTATCTTTTAGATTTTCCAAAAAAGAAAAAGATCCCTTTAAATATCATTTTTCTTATTTCGAATGTGATGTTATATCATCTTTTATAGCTATAATAAAAATACTAGATAATTTTATTGCAAACAAGATTAACAGTGTAGCCTTTTGGTTTCTCTTGTAACAGCACCCATGAATAATACTGGTACAGTGAAGAATTCCAATTAGCATTTTATAGTTATCAACATTATATTATGAATTTGGATTAAAAAATAAATATGAACTCAGATCCCACAAAATTATTTACTCGCAGACTGGACAGGAAATTGTTTTCCATCACCTCTAAATTGCAACATGGTCACATGCAAAAAATGAGAATTTTAGTGAGATGGTGATTTCAAGTACAGTTCATATTGCAAATGTTTTTAACATTCAAGTTCAGTTTATAGAGATTTATAATGTTTATGCAGATTTCATCATTAAGTCATTTGGAAAGCATGGATTCCCTTGACTCTCTTGTCACCTGTCCCTATCAATCATTGCTCTAGGTAAGTCATCAAGAAGGCACCCAGAGTTCTCTTAGAGCTGATGAATGTAAGTTTTTGCAAGTCAGCCAACTTTGGCATGTACATGCGTAGGGGTCCATAAGAGATCAAGTGATGCAGACTTAAAGCCAAATGTACTGACTTTTCCTCTGTATCAAAAAAATGCAAGCAAGCAGAACTAATATATTTATCATGTGAACATTTCATGCAATTATGCAATTTTTAAAAAAAATAAAAGTTCTTCCCAAATAGATATGCTTGAACATACAAGGGCAATTCAATAAATAAGGTGAATTTTATCCTGAGGAGCTGGTAATAAGAAGTACTATTTACAGTTTCATTTTTTTCAAGGAAATCAATAGCTATGAGTCCTTTCTTTACAGACCATTGTGTCCAGAACGTTTTCTTTACTGGAGAGTCAGTTTGTTTCCTCTACATGAACTTTTTTTTTCAACTCAGGCTTGTAGTAAAAAATCCATGTTTATCCCATTTGTAAACATTTTTGGACTAAAATGTGCTTCTCCATTTCTGTTTTCACTTCTCAGTCGCTAAAAATTTGATGACAGCTCTGTTTAAGTCTGGAGCACTTTGTTTGATTTACTATCATTTTGAATAGCTTTAAAACAAATATTTTTCTAAGATTAATATACCTTTTGCTATAAACCAATCCCAAACAATGCAAAGTTTACATCTATGAAAAAAAAAGTCTGATGAAACATTATTTTGCATTAAAAAACAAAAAAACAAAACAAAAAAACAACCCTTTATTTATGGAACGACCCTCGTACAATGCCCCAGCCGGATTTGTTATTTTCCAGAAGCAGATCTGGGGATGACAATACCTATCAAAGATGTGTTATGAAAAAACATTGGATGGCTATGAAAATAATTGGTCCTAAAAAAATCTGTTGGGAAGCTGTGTAAACAAAAATAGCAATGTGAATAATATTCTTTTCTTGAAAAACAAATCTTTATGTCTAAGAGAAACTGCTATGTAGATGATACTATAAAAACACTTCTTTAGTCATCATTATGAATAACTTTGATTAGTATTATCTTTAGTCTTCCTAATTTTAGTTACTTATTGCAACTTGCTTGGGTCATCACTTTCATGGCAGTGAGAATGAGTACACAGTGGAAACAAGAGTAAAGAATAAACAGGGGGTGTGTTCCCATGGTGTATTCACTAAAATGCAGGACAACAACTTTGTAGTGAGTGAGTTTGGACTCTAGTCAAGCTATTAGGTATCATACAATAACTGATGTTTATACAACAGCATTGCTTCTAACAAAGCCTTCATCAGATGATGACTCCCGGTTCAGGCATAGTTTCAGGGCCAAAGCATCATTACCACTAACCCAACCCAGAGCGCCCCAGCAGTATCTCACGACATCACCAGACTTTGTCAGATTGCTGTCACTCTGTGGGATTGCCAGATCCATGCTGATGCAATTAGAGCTTTGTCTTGGATCTTTTCCATGTATTTTCTCTTGTCCGATGGAGGAAGTCCAAGATTAGTTAAGAAAACGGAGGTTGAGTTGGCAATAAAACCTCTGCATCTGACTTCGATAGGAAATACATTCGTTATCCAGCCATGTGAACTAAGACCCTTGGGAAAAGTATGAACTTCCTAATCCCTCTAATTATGAATTAAATACTACCAGTGCTGTTTTAGGCATTAAATAATTCACAAAGGTTGATATGCCATTAAACAAAGAAACCAAACCAAAATAATAAGCACCATAATTCTAGATAACTTTAAAGTCACTCAATAGATACATGTCTCTGAATGATCAGCGCCATGTTTGTTGATAAAGGATAAAACTATATAGAATTATTAATGATCAACAGAACTTAATTTTAAAAGAAAATTTAGAAATACTTCAGTCAATGCTCTGGGCAAGACAAAAGTTAGGGGAACTTCTCTCCCAAAATAACAAAAGATTTCTCATGTCTTTAAAAGGAACAGTTATAATTATATATTCATTGATTTTTTTTTCATTACCTAATTCTTTATCTTGAGTGTAATAATATTTGATTTTAATGGCATTTTTTTTCAGTTTGGTTAGGTTTTATGGCATATCAACCATTGTTGGCTACTTAAGGCCAAATCTTCTTTATACTTATATGATCATATATGATTTGTAAACATTTGGTTGATAACATTTTTTAAAAATGTGCCTGAGCTCTTTATTGCACTCTGTTAAATGGTTTCAAGTACTGCTGTATAAAAGTCATAAGTTAACACCAGTTATTTGTTTGCACACAGTTTGTTGGTAATTTCATTTTTAAATGAATTGGAACTAATTTGTTTGCACACTAGTATTCCTATTGTTTCTACACAGTTAAATGGTTTCAATTACTGCTCTCTGGCACTTATTATTCTATTCAACATAACTCATTTATTTGCACACAGTTGCTATGTATCACTAATAATTCAATTAAACATCAGTCATTTGTTTACACACATTTAAATGACAAAACGGTTCTATTTCTATCAATTCATTTTAGCATGTCATTTGTTTGCAGTTTAAATGTCAACAGTTCTATTTGACCCATAGATAGGACTCTATCAGGTGCTACACTTTGAGTCAGAGTGGATCCGGGAGCGATGGCAATGATGGGATACTTTGCATTCCCCAAAGCTGCAGCATTACTGGACTCACATCATCAAATTATTTAATATCATATCCAGGACACTTATTGGTAGGGGTCTTGCCCCTCTGCAGTGATGCAGTTGGTGTATTCTACTGCCCTAGCTGTGCATTTTTTTTTACAATTGCAAATATGTTTGAACTTTTTTCTACTCAGACTTCCTGCTTTAGATGGCATCTCACTGACTGATCCCATAACTTGGATTGGTTGTTGAGTCACTACTCATGTAACATATCTTAAGCAGAAATTGCCCATCCCTCTCCAGCTCTACAACTGATTTGAATTCAGAACTTTCCTCATCCTAGACTGATTGTCATACCAAGGTTAAAGAGCCTAGTCTGTCCTACAATTTACCCATAAGTGGAGGAAGAATAGTTGAATTCATACCTTTCCCAAAGGTATTAGACATGTGAAAAGCAAATAACCTCGTTCAGGATTTGAACTTGTATAACCAAGTCCACTTCTGATGATGACTGTTGCACCATAAGTTCGTCCAAATTAAAATTCACAAAGTTTACTTCCCTTGTAAAATTTGGAATAAATTAACTAGTTTTATATTCTAAACATTGAACCTGGTTTTTTTTTTTTTAATTTTAAATGTTAACAAAATGTTTTGCCTGATTCATTCATCAGTCCTTGTCAGGTTAATTTATGAACAAAAAAAAAAAAAAAAAAAAAAAAAAAAGAGAAACTTCCATCCCCCCCCCGTGTAGATTTTTGGATATTTTAATGACTGAGTTCAAAGTTAATTATATTTTAATATGAATTTTTTATAATTGTTTATGTAACTGATGATATAAAGGTTAGGATTAATTCCCTTTGATGATTACCTTAATTGTTGGCATATAAGATGCACATTTAAACTGAAAACTTTGCAATCACTCTTCATCCAATGTACTGATATTAAATGGTGGTGGGGTGTATCTACGGAAGCTTGAAATGGATAGCTACAGAGTGGAGTGTAGGGTATTTTCAGAAATAAAAAAGTACTGATAGTTTATAATTTATCCATCAACTCAGTTCATAGATCAAGTGGGTATTGAGTCAGCTTCCCTTGCCTAACGATGATGAAAGTTTGTTTAGATTTACAGACATATCATGCTGGAGCTAATGTATGGATGGCCAAAAATGACATAACCTGATATTATGCATAATGGCAAAAGTATATTTATTACATTAAAAAATTGTCTCATGATAAGCAACACTAGTTTGTTTACTTTACTCCAACTGCCTGTCAAACACAGAAATATTACACAGAGTAGAACTGTGACTTTTAACCATTTTCATCTCAAGAAAAACATTTATATAACAATTTGTTCATTTAACTATGTACACAATAATATATAAGCAATACTTGATACACTAATTTCAAAATAATTATAAAATAAATAATCAGAAGATTTAATACATATGTTTTTTACTTGCTTAAAAAAAAAAAAAAAAAAATTCAAGTTTTATGTGGATTTCTGTTAATTGCTACATCCACTAAATCTGAACAGTGTGATCTTATAAAGTCATTCTATATTCACTTCATAAAACATAAAAATGCTAATTTGTTTTTCTTATTTGAATTGGGTCTTCCAATCTCATCAGATAAAAAAAAAAAGAAAATATTCAATATTTATAGAATATGTGATATATGAGAGGGAGTTGGTTCCTTGGGTGACCAAGATAACTCTCATGGAATCTGACCAAATAAGGTTTATTTTTCAGCATAGTCCTCCTTGTGGTCTATACAATTTTTCCATTAGTATTTCAGTGCTTGGATCCCACTGGTCAAAAAAGTCATCAACATTGTCATAAAGGGGTGGGCTGAAAGGTCTATAAAACAAATATCTTATAATTGGAGAAGGTTCAGATAACCAAATCTCAATAAATAAAGAGTAAAACAAATCAATATTTCCATATTTATATAATTGAATGCAAAATGTATTTATATGAAAATTATACTGTTCCGTGACCCTTGTTTGTGGGAGGATCAACCCTTGACAAAATTACTTGTAGCACATCTAGTTCCACATTACATTGTTTGAGAATTGGTTTTAAAACAGCTATATATATATATATATATATATATATATATATATATATACACACACACATTTATTTCCTGCGCAAAATACTCATAAAAAGCATTTTCATAATAAACCACAAAATATTTTTACGATGTTATTGGGACTTAGATCATGTTATCATTTATGTTTAGTTTTATCAAGAGATAATCATTAAAACATGTCTAAAAGATAGTTTGTCTTTACTCTTTTTCCAGTAGAAATGATAGCTGGCAACAAAAATTTATTCAGAAAGTCTTATAGATGGTTACAGGACTGATCCATAACAGTGCATTGATATATTTTCCCCTTCATCATATCTCAACATCCTAAACAATGTCCATATCATACCAAACCTAACTAATTTACCAATTGTACAACTGTATAGATAGCTAATACCCCATCATTTCTGGCCTGATTTAAACCTAATTTCAGGAATAGTTCGGGCCATCTCAGGATTAATTTATTTTTTCTACCTCTGATACCAGAAGTGTTCCTATTGTAATTGTAAGGGAGGTAACTGCCCTTTTGATTTATTCTATTAAGTTCAATCAATTTCAAGTAAATTTTACCATCAAAGGTTATTAATAAAATTGTAGCTGCATTGGTAGAAATAAGAAAAAAAATCTCCAGGTGCCGTATCCAAGATTGTATAAATTAGTTAAGATCCAATACACTATCTAATCCGATCTGTTTGAAAATTTCAACTCCCATTAAGAAAAAGAAAAAAAAAATCAAAAAAGAGAACAGATATATTACAAACAATATTATCAATCCAGAGGTTCTTTCAAAATATAGGTATAAATAGATTTTTCATACAAAATATTTTATGAATATGAATGACTATCTCACAAAGAGGCTGCTGGAAAGTTCTTAGCCCAACCAAAAAGAGAACTTAAAAAAAGAGAAAAGAAAATTATAGAATTTTTCTTCAGAATTATCAAACAATTTAACTGTAGGATGAATATATAGAATAAAATGTATATTCCAGGCTTTAGTTTGTCCCTGTCTCATTCAGGTTAAGAACTTTTCAACATCTTTGTCAAACCTGTATGAAATAGAGGTAGTTTTGCTAATACATATAATCTTTGCTATTCTCTGAGAATTAGAATTTTTTTTTGTTGTTGAGCATTTTCAAAAAATACCTTGTTTTGTCTTCTATATATTTTTTTAGAATGTTTTTTTCCTTTGAGAATATTTTGAGATTACAAAAGATAAAAGTCTCCTCCCAAAAAAGAAAAAAAGCAGCTAAAGATTCTGCATTCTTTGAAAGGGTTAAATCTTTATTAATAGATAACTCCACCTTATGAGAAGGTGCAGCAGTTATTGTTGTAATTTAAAGTTAGCCTTAAGGATAAAGGTAAGAAAAAAAAACCCTTCAAAATTTTTAATTTGACTGCATTCTGAAGATTTTTGTAGTGCAAAAAATATTTACTGAAAAAACAAAGGATGTCCTTGAGCCTCTAAAACTTTAAATATTTATGGAATTTAATTAAGAAAAAATTCATCTTTTGTTTTTCAAGGGTCAGTGCAGTGCTCAGTAAGATTTACTTTGATAACCTTACTTGTTTAACAAGTTTAAGAACTTTTTTTTTGAGTAAATTTCCCTTATAGAGCTAATGTGTGCTTATCCCTTAAGTGCAAAAATGCTTGCACAGATTAAATCCAACTAGTTTCTCCCTCAAAAACCAAATACACTTACCCTTTTAAAATACAAATATACATATTTAAAAATGCATAATTCATTTTTATGAAGAATTGAAAGAAAATTATGAGTAGAGAGAAAAAAATCACAAAAGTTGTATGAATATGTGCAACAAACTGGGATGAATGAAGATGAATACATTTAAATGATTGTATTTGCATACACTAGAAAAATAAGCAGATAATATTCAATAAGTGGATAGAAAAAGAGAGAGATTGATGAGACAAAGGTAATTTTGTTATGCTTATCTATTACACACAAATATATATTAGCTGAACCTATGAGAAATTCAGAGTTTAATACAACATACAAATGATATTTATTAGTTTGCTATGCCTCCTTGGACATCTCTTTTTACTATCTTCTCCTATCAACTTTAAAAGAAAAAAGTCTTTGCAAAGAACATATACCATATTGATAAAATATCTATATACAGATCAAATTCCCTGAAATATTTCATCCAATAGTTCTCCAAAACGTCCTCTTTATTTCCTTTTCTTACCATTATTTCAGAATTTATCCAGTTAAATCTTAAAATTTTCTATGCTATTGCTGTTTTTGACCTGATAGGGCAATCTGTTCCAAAAATCTATTAGCGAAAAATCCAATTGGTTTATAGACTGGGGAGAAATATTAAAAAAAAATGTCTACCATTATTAGAAATTTCATCATTTTAAAAGTTTCAATAAGATCACCTCTTATTCTTCCTTCTAGTAAAGTAGTTAATCCTAATTTCTTCCAATCTCTCCTCTAACTAATCTATTACACATTTTATTAGTTTTGTCATTCTTTGTATGCCTTCCAACTTCAATGTTACACTCCAATTTCTATGTCTAGACACCAGGCCTGAGTACAATATTCTATATGATACATTATTTAATATATAAGTTAGAATAGCATAAAGTCACTGGTCATTGGTAACTCTCAGTTTCTTAACTATGCATTCATCAGACCATGATTTTTTAAAGCCAAGTTTTACAGGTTTAAATTCAGAGTTTTCCTTTGCCTAAACCAGTTGCTAAACTTAGTCTGCCTATTTGCCCATGGCTGGATACATACCATTCCCAAAGGTATTAGCACAATGTGAAATACAGATTGTCCAGGAATTAAGCTTTGGTTACTATGTCAATTCCCTATAATGGTAACCATTACTCAATGGATACCTCCAACACACACATATATATATATATATATATATATATATATATATATATATATATATATATATATATATATATATATATAAAAATGAAACAAATTCTAAAATGCAGAAAATAATATTTTACTCATTCAAAACTCCAAAAACATTTTTCATAAAAGTAATTCCTATAACTTTCTTCTTTGTTTATTATAACTTCTACTTTTAACAGTAAAAATATGGAAATAATTTTTTACAGCTTATATAATAAAATGGACTTGTTGATATTTATAGAATTTCATTGTATTCCACCATCTTTAACAGCATAAATATGATATCTGGCTTTGTTTGCTTTTTTAATAGAGTTGAATTTTAGGGAATGAAAAAAGATAAAGAAATTGTTAGTTACTATTTAAATACTGCTGTAGTATTTCAGTGAAAGTAAGGTAACTTGGAAGCAGTTAGCTGTGACAGATGTCATGGTAAATTTGTCAGCTGATATGCTAAGAGTCAATTTCATAACCTCATTTACCTGTTGACCAATATATAGTAAAAGCCTATGTGCATAGGTTTTTGGAGTGGATTAGGTTTCACTTTCTTTAGTGCAACAACTCTTCTTTCTATTTATGACAAACACCGAATCATAAGGACAAAAAAAGTAAAGGATTTGAATGATATTGATATATAGATGGAAGTTTTCTCTTGCAAAAACTTTTATTGATATATTTGAATTTCAAGGAGATTTTTTTTTTTAAAGAAAATAAACTAAGATTAAAGATTTACAATCTTCTACTGGAGGAGTTATTCAATTACAACCTTTTTGTTGTTATGGTAGCATGACACTTGTTGGTTTTGAGTGACATTAAGCATGCCTTATGTTACCATAACAGATATTCCCATTATTCAGTATACACATCAATTAGTAATGGAATTTTTTGGTGACAAAAGTGTCACACACACATTAGACACACACTCACCACATTATTTGTGATGTGATCCAAAGGTACAGGAAAAAATTGTTATTTTTAATTTGAAAATTTAAATGAAGACATGAGCACAGATTATCAACTTATATACTAAAGTGATGATATCTAGATGAATCAGTGCTAATTCCCAATACTTTTTGATAAACAGTTTTTGGTGAAACACAGGATTGTTTAAGTGTAGTCCTTTCCACATTCCCCAGATTGAGCTACTCTAGTTTCCTAAATGGAAAATTTATCTCATGAAGCGAGATTTAAGGAGGATGTTGAAAGAAATATAATGGTACAGTTTCCTATTATATCAAAAGAAGAGTTTTAGAGGTGCTTTAACCAATAGGAAACTCATTGGAATAAGTTTGGTTTGGTTTTATGGCATATCAACCATTGTAGGTTATTTAATGCCAACTCCTCTTTATACATATATATTAAATAAATATGATTTGTAAACATTTTGTAGATGACATTTTTAAATGAACCTAAGCTCAATCTTTTGCACACAGTTAAATGGTTCTATTTCTAACAATTTAACGTAAATCCTTTCTTTGTATCGGGTATTAAATGGTTCCAAGTATTATTATGTATCACTAACAATTCAATTAAACATCAGTCATTTATTTAAACACTGTTAAATTATCAAAGTTCTTTTTTAAACAATTCAATTTAGCACAAGTCATTTGTTTGCACTCAGTTTAAATGTTAAACAGTTCTTTTTGACCCATAGGATCCTTTCAGGTGCTTCCACTCCAGGCCAGAGTGGACATAGGAGCAAAGGCAATAAAGGAGTACTCCACATTCCCCAAAGCTCCAGCATTACTGGAGCCTCACCATCAACTTGTTTAGAGTCATATCCAAGATACTTGTTGTGAGGTGGGGGTCTTACTCCTCTGCAGAGATACAGTTGGTGTATTCAACAGCCCCAGCTAAGTGGGCTATAGAATAAGTTTGTTGGATGCCAAGGAAAATTTTTTTTGAAGAAAATTAATGTTTCATTCACTTCTCATTATTGTCTTGGTAAATACAGCTTCAGTCAAAGATATCTTGCTTATAAAACATACACTGCAGTAGTGTTGAGAAAAAAAATTTGATTGTTTACCAGTTGTAGAGGCATATTGCAACCAAAATATTATAGAAATGTAAATTATGACAGGGATATGTGAAAAAACATTCAACAAAATTCTGTAAGCTTTAATGACAAAACCTTTATCTTAGACAAGTCAAATCAAATCATAAAAATTATTTTCTATGTTTTACTCTGAGATTGCAAAGTTTAGAAGCCAAATTTTTAAAAACTTTAGCTCATGAAAATAAAACAGATTTTTAGCAATATTTCTTTTTTCTTATTGAAAAGTGAAAAAAGTCAGTGAACATATTAGCTTTTGTCAAAATTCTCCCGAGTTAAGTGTTAGACAAGATCATAAGATAGTTGTCATAATGCAATCAAAAGTGTGATTTTCTACATTTTTTTAATGTAGTTAATTATAACCAAACAATCTTAATGCTATCCAGGTGATTGTTATAAGCAAACCACTAAGTCCCAGGGGACCTTCTCCCAAAGTAATACCTGCTTAGCAGGGCTGGGTTCATCACTTGGCACTTGAGGTACCCCCCAAAATGGGAAATGCTGATGCGATCAAGCATTTTTTTGTGATGACTGCACATGAACCTTGATTTGTGCATGACCCCCACCAATAAAATGACCTTGTGTCAAATCCTGCTTATTGGGAGTTTGGATGAGTATCAAACACTTCTATTTCATGACAAACAGAACAAACATTCTGGCCAAATCAATACTTAGAAGCATGAAAGACAATTATGAAATCTATGTCATGAGTTACTATAGATGAATTCTTAGCGCCAAGCTATGGGCAAATAAAGTTGAATTTTATACTATATTCCACTTGAAGACTATTTTCCAGTTGCCGAGGGATTTTACGGAGAAGCTTGCCATTATTTTGACACCAAATTTAACCATTTTTGCCATATTTTTCATTCAGATTATTACTCATTCAAATTCATAAAAGTAAACAATAACATTCCCTTCATACTGAGCAGGTTTGGGATAAAATTATTCATAATTTTGTTCGTAATTGAGTGAGATTAACAAATATAAAGCAAGTTTCAATCATAACAAATTTAGACACAAAATGAAATCATATGATTTGGAAGATCTAAACTGTTGATTAATTTCATAAACTTCTTTAAAACCTTGTTCCTAGTTAAGAAATACCTATTCATTAATATCGTGATAAATACCTACCAATCTGTGCATTGGTTTTAACATGTATCATGCTAAGAGGAGGGGATAGACAGAGTGAAAACCTTCCCCCTCCCATATGCTTTTACTCCCTGACAAGTGAAGTGGTTCATGAAATTAATATTTAGCACACCAGCTCTCCCTAAGACATTTGTCCCAGTGAACTTCTTTCAACCATGCTCTCACTCACTTTCAGGAAAATACTGCAGTAATATTGGAATCACAATTTTTTTAATTCAATAAAATTCAACTATACTTAAAAAGTGTATATACATCATTATAATGATACAGTTAAAGATGAAGGAATGCATTCACAGTTTATGAATATATTAACATGTCTTCAAGATTTTCTATTATGAAAATTCTTCTCATATTCTAAATTAGAAAGTGAAAGGTGCACAATCCAATAATTAAGTCAGTCAGCCAACTAAAAGAGGAAATACTTATGAAAAATATTGCTTATCATGAAGTTTTAAATGTATAAAATATATTATTTCTAGTAGTTTAATTTACTTGTTTATTTTATTGGATATAACTAAATATTATACACACACACACTAAAATGGAATTCGCATTGGTTCAGCTGGTAAACTTAAATGTTCATCAAATATCATAAAATAATTTTTGTTCTTACATAAATTGCTTTTTGAAAGCATATTCAACAACACTCAATTGTTGAATACTAATAATATATGATATTAATAATTCAGTTATAGGTATTTATGATATTCAACTTTTGTTTTGGTTTAATTTCTTCAAGACATTATTCTTAATTCTTTATAATGCTGTGTAATTGAAGTTTTTGAAAAGTAATATTTTCATTGTCTTTTTCAAATGAGCAAATTATTCAACTTTTGTTAGTTATAATTTGTCTACGTTACATGTTTCACAATTTAAGTAATTTTTAAATAAATATTACTGCAGTTTAAACAATGAAACATACAAGTTCACCACAAGTTATAAAGTAAATAGAGAGTTATCATTTTGCCAAGTTACAGATAATTAGACTGTTTAATAAGTTTAAAAAGACTAATTTCAAATATAAAAAAAAACAAATTTTTGACAAGCAAAACTCTGAATTTTCAAGTTGTTTATTGCAATGTCTCCATGTTGGCTATAACAAATACTGAACCTTGTTTTTATAACTTTGACTATTTTTCCGATAAACCTCTCCAATTCTGAAGTTAAAGATATCCTTTTGTCATGTCCTGTAATATTTGTCAATAGTAACTATTGACATAGAAACTAAATAAAAAAAAATCTTACCCTTTTCCAAATCTTTCCAAAGATGAAAAAGAAAGAAAGAAAAAAAAAAAAAGAAAAGAAAACAAAAAACCCAAACATTTGTTATTAAAAAATAAGACTTTAACAATTACATTTCATTCTAGAACTTTCATTCTTACACTTTATATGACATTATCTGATGTATTTTGTTTTATTTTTGATGTATTGTTTAGTAAATCCAAATGAAAACTTTAATATAATTGTATTATTACCATTTAACACTGTAATGGTTAGCAAGCTAGGCTAGCAGAATTATACTAGTGAATTTGATTCTCACTGAGTGCCAATACATTTGGCTACGTGCCAAATTAAGTTAAGTTTAGTAAATATTATTTGTATTATTGCATAAGAAATGTTTATTCAGAAATTTTTGGAATTTTTGTTCCTAATACATTATTATTGCCATCAATCAGCTTGAAATTGAATTTACAATAATTTAATATTTACTACCTACTTTTTGTCCTGTACTTTAATACTTTACAAGGGTTCCATTGCCTTATTAGAAGATAATATATTTCAGTATGGCCTTTAAACATAAAAAAGTTCCTCACCATCAAACCTCAAAGTGGAATAAAACTGGTGGGAGATAGATAAGTTCAACATCACTACTTTTGTTCATGATTATTAGATGATTCAAATAAGTCCCAGGTATGACACTAAACTGCATCTGGTGGTAAGGCTCTAGTTCTGTAGTGTGCAAAATCACTCATTTATTGTCATTACTTCCAGGTCCACTGATTCAGAGTTGTCAGTATCTGTTAGAAACTCAGCTACAAGTTAAATAGATATATTTGAGAATGTTTAAAATGACTGAATGACATTTGCTCTTAAAATATTGATATTGCAACTAATTATGAAGTGTCTACTAGTTTAAAATGATTGAGAGGATATATTTTTGTACCATATATAATTGAAGGCCATAATTGTGAAATTAACTTTGACATGAAATAACCCATCAAGGTTTAATAAGCTGTAAAAATCAAACAACATATTCAAATGAATTTAGCAAATTCATTTTAGTTGTGAAGGTACAAGATAATTTGTTTTTATAAAACAATAGAATAGTCAGTTATTACTTTTTTATTTTTCATTTATTATGTATGTTGCTCCAAGATTTTCTAACATTTTAAGACTTATAACGTCAAATAAATATATTATGTAATGGACAAATCTTTTACAGTCAATAGTTGAAATGCAGAGATATCTTTCAGGCAGTTTGCATTGAAACAAGCAGTATAATTAATTTGAAAAAGTCCAAACTTAAAAAAAAAAAATGAATTTTATTATAAAACTACAATTTGAAACCTGTGACATCACTGGTCTGTAACAACATCTGCACTTCAGTTATAAAAAAGAGACAAGAAAATCTACTCTATCAATTCAGACATGGAAATCAAATATTGAAAAGCATCACAAATAAAGTAAAAACTTTTGTTTACAATATCCTTCATTCTTTTGGTTTCTTTGTTTAATGGCATATCAACCATTTTGGGTTATTTAATGCCAAAGACATCCTGGTAGAACAGCAGTGATAATATTTAACTCATAGCTAGGGGGTTCATATCTTTTCCGAGGGTATTTGTCTGAAAGTGAATGTAATAGTGTGACTGGAGTTTGAACTTACTCTGAGGCACTTTAATGATTATGCCACAGGTACTCCTTCACCACATATCCTTAATCATTCCAAATAAAAACAAACAATGACAAATATCACCATTTTTTTCCTTTTAATTACATTTACTTTTTACATTCATTATATATGTATTCATCAAAAACCTCCACCATAGGCAGGATGTGGCCCAATGTCAATTTTTAAGTGGAGTACAGCTGGTTTAAATTTAATTTCCTTCTCTTAGATTGGTTGCTGTACCAAGATTAAAGCATATGAAGGATGTTTGCTTAATTTTGCATTTTACCAAAGAACATTTTGTTCAAATATATTAAGACTAGCTTCATTTTTTTTTGCACTGACTCATTCAGACATCACAATTATATAAACTAACGGGACATTGACCTAATGAGCAGAGTGTTTGCCAATGGTCTTGGAGACCAGGGTTCAATCCCAGATAGAGTCATACCAAAGACTCAAAAATGGTACGCGATGTTATCTTGCTTAATACTCAGCATTGTAAGGTATGGATCAAGGGTAAAATGGAGCAATCCATGGAATTGAGTAGTATCCTTCCCAACACCTAGGTGTAGTAGCTATTGAAAAGGGAGCCTTTGGGTCACCCTCGACTACTGTCGCCAACTTTACCTATTATATAAATTGCTCAGCATCTTTATTCAACTTAAAAATTCAGTCTTGATACTTTTTTTTATAACACTTTATAATCATTAAAAATTCTCTAGTTAAATTCTACATATTTGCTTCTTGGAAAATCTTAAGTCAATTTGTCTTTTTGTAAACAGGAGAAAAAAAATCTCATTTATAGCAGAAATAAACAACTTTACTTTTTCATTTCAAAAACTATTTTTGGATATCTCCCAGATTAATTTTTCACACAAGAGAACACAAAAATAAATCTTATTCTCTATGTTTGGTGACTTACCATTAATGTAGTATGAAATTAAATTATATTTGTGCACACACATATAAAGTAATTCAACTATAGTTGTATATGACTGTGAAGTGGTAAAGTTAAGATAATGATTCTCTCTGGTTTACTATGGGCTAAAATTTACCTGGGTTCTGAAATCAGGGATACATATCTTGGTATTTATAATAAACAGTAGAATCTGCAACCCATGCTGTAATAGGTTAATACTTGAAGTTCTGCTTTGTTATTGAATATGGAAAAAAAAGATTCTTAAATCTTTGGGACCAAAGATGAACAGAAGAGAAAAAAATCCTATTTTTTTTTTTTTTACTTTCAGTAGATATTGCCAACTAAAACTTTCTACCAAAATTTTTATGCAAAAAAATAAACACTTGGTGGGGGCTATAAATCTACTGATTTGAGTTTGATTCTATAAAAACTGTTTCTCCGATATCAGTTGATCTGGACACACTATTTTAAGAAAGTTAATTTTTGACTTTATGAAAATCTATTGAGTAGAATAAAAAGTTTGTTCACTTTCTTAAAGATAAAAAATTTAAAAACTTTCAACATGAACTTTATTGTTTTGATTTGATCTATTAATCTACCTGACCGTTGAGCATCATTCAGCTAAAAATATCCAGTATGAAATTCACAAATCACTTTTGACACATTCTATTATTTTTATTAACTTCTTCATAAACAGACGTTTTTATTTTCAAATCATTTGTATCTTTCATGAGATTAAAAAAAGTATACTGAAAATGTTGCTTAATTTTTCCATTGTTAATGTTAGAAATGTTCATCTTAAACAATTTTAAAAAATACAAGCAGATATGATGGTTGTCACAATGCAATTAAAAGTGTGTTTTTTAAAATGAAGTTAATCAAAAACAAATATGTCAAATGCTATCTAATAACAAATAGAACAAACTTTTTGGCCAATCAAATACTTAAGAATATTAAAGAAAATCTTTAAGACCCTTTCACAGCTGTATGTGACTACAGTCAAATTCTGAAATCAATGCCATGTGAGACAATATTTGAATTCCTGGAACCATCCTATGTGCAACTAAAGTTGAATTTTATCCTATATTTCACTTGTTGATAATATTTTCCACCTGCTGAGAAATTTTGTAGAGTAGTGTCTCATTATTTTGACTCCAAATTCAACAATTTTTGTCATGTTTTTCATTCAGATGAAACTCATTGAAACTCACAAAAGATAACAAAATCAGTCACTTCATAATGAAAAGGTTTTGTATGAAATTAACAATTTAGCTCTGAATAGAGTGAGATTAATAATATATGGAGTCAATTTTGATCATGATAATTCAGATATAAATAGAGATGTATATAATTTAGCTCACATAGAATAAAGCAAGAAATTTAATGATTTTCTAGAGAACATGATATTTTTACTGTTCTAACACTACATCAAAATGTCTGCACAGATTAGCACATAATTTTATGGTCATTTAAGATTTTAAAGTAACATTTTTTGCTGCATTAACAACACTGGGAGTCACAGAAAATTAGTAAATATGGCGGTGAAAAGGTTAATGATCTAACTTTAAGATTTGTATCTGATTAAAATAGTTATGATGACTGAACAAAGTGAGTGCAATGCTATATAAAAAAAATTATTCTATTTAAAAAATAAAACTGTAGCCGGAATGTTTTTAGAGCTTCTGTCTAGAATAAAGTAAAAGGGCTTGAATAACAACTGTAAAAAGGAAAAAAGAACAGGAAAAAAAATCCAAAACCTTTGTAGTTTGACAATGGGCCAGTAGATCTGAGGCTTTGTTCCCTACAGTGCAGCTTTGATGCATACAGGATAAAAATATATGACAGCTGAAAATATACTCAAAGAAAGAAGAAAACCTTCTCAAAGATAGATATTATATCTAGTACTGTGAAGTAACCCATAATGTCAGAACATAGTATATTAATATCTAACATCTTCCTTTGTAAATAGAGCTTGTACTTGATCAAAGAACTTTTAGAATATAGCATTATGAAAAGAAAGTGTGCCAGGTGTACTTGAGAAACAACAAGGTGGAAATGACAACTCCAAACAGCAGAGACATCTTTCTTGAATTTCAGGTAACAAATTGCTGTTGATATAAATATTAATATGTGAATATAACTCGATTTCTTCCAGTTCAATCTAACAGAAGTGGCAGTGTACTGAACAGAAGGTAAGGATGTAAGATTTAAGCTCTAATGTTGAAATCATTACACTAAGATTAATCTTAAAACAAATATACACCAAAAGAAAAAAATGCAACACCTTAAATATGTGTAAATTTACAATTATGATTTATAGTTGCAGTCAGTGTAATGGTTATTGTTGAAAGAAATGGAATTGGTGAACCAAGATCAAATCCTGAACAAGGTTGTGAGTCACCTCATGCCCTTGGGAAAAGCATGAATCTCTACAGCTATAGTTAAATTGAAGGGTAGACAGGGTTCTCTAACCTTGAATAGGCAACCAGTCAAGGAAAAAACAAATTCAAAACAGCATTATTCTAATTAAAAGTTGACCTTGAGTTACATCCTGCTTATAGTAAAAGAAGCTAAACCGCTTTCACAATCTGTCTGAGGGAAATTCTTGGCATCACATGGCAAGAAAACATCCCCAACATTGAAGTTTTAACTCAGGCTTTTCTTTTCAGTATCTATACCATCTTGATGTAATCACAGCTTCGTTGAGCTGGTCATGTTGTCTGCATGAAAGATCACTGCCTCCAGGGCAAGTGCTCCCAAAGGGGCCAGAAAAAGCATTTCAAAGTCCTACTGAAGATCACCATGAAATCTTTCAGTGTGGCTCCTAATTGTTTGAAATAGAACTTTTTGATCATTTAACTGTGTGTAAACAAATGACTTATGTTTAATTGAATTGTTAGTGTTAAATAGCAATACTTGAAGACATTTAACTGTATATAAACAATTGATTAATAATAAATAGTATTATTCATATTAGAAATAAGTGAAACTATTTAACTGTATGCAAAAGAAAATGAGCTCAGGCTCATTTAAAAATCTTATCTACAAAATGTTTAAAGAAATCATATTTTATATATATATATATATATATATGTGTGTGTGTATAAAAAGGGTTCAGCATTAAATAACCTTCAATGGTTGACATGCCATCAAACCAAACCAAATCCACTCCAGATGGGATCTGCCAGACTGAAAAGTGTTGAACCAGAGGCATCCTGCATGTAGGAATGCAGATGGAGGTGGACAATTTTTGTCAAGAAGCACATGGAAGAGAAACCAACATTAAATCTAACTTTGTGCCACTGCAGAGATGAGTGGATAATCAAATATAACCCTGAATTTGTGTTTCAATATATTCAAAATTAAACATCATTGGAAATGATCCCACATACACAGACTAATAAATGCCCAGGTTCTAAAATAAAGGGTGTATTAACAGTACTGAGACCCTATATTGAGACACTTTATATCTTCCTTGGCCAGAAACACAGGCTTGCACTCTTACATACATGCAATATGGCACACTAGTATATTTTACTAAGTCAGAAAATGGCCAAAGACTATTTTATCAAAATATCTACAACCTGCAAGCATGAACATACATGGCATTGTCTTTCAGGGTGTTGCAATATTTCCATTTGTATATTTTTTTCAAATTTTTCTTCAAAATACAAAATATCTCTGAAATACTATTTTTATTTAAATAGCTCTGTACAATTTTATATTGTACTATTTACTTTATAACTTGGAAATAAAATATGTTTTTTCATAATATTTAATGTTTGGTATCATTTAAAGAGAAAATAGATGATACAAGACTAAATGATATAAGCTTTGAAAATGAAAATCATATTAAACAATGTTATTTCAATTTTTATTTTCTGGTCAATAAAATAATATTTTAATCATGTACCCAATTCCTCAGTCACAGGTATGATAAAAAGTTAATTTCTAAATAATGTAAAACTGGTTGGAATTCAGTTTTCCTTCTAAATTAATTGTCTAACCAAGGTTTAAGAATCCAGGCTGCCCATCTATTCACCTGTAGGGAGAACAGATGGATTCCTGCCTTTCCCAAGGGCATTAGCACAAAAGGAAACACAAACAACTTCATACATTTCTTGCTATTTTATCCATTATGTTAAGGGGGCCTCCCCATATTTTATCATATTTGGTATCATTTAAAAGAAAAACAATACAAGAATGTAAATGGAATATGCTTTTCAATGAGTGTGGTAATGAAGTATGTTATTTCAATTTATATATTTTCTGGTTTATAAAGTTATATTTCAATTGCTATTTATCATATAGAAAAAATTTTTTTTTTAAATCTTCAAGTTAAAGTAACATAAAACAATTTTATCAGTATAATCTTTGAGTCATTTAAATTTTGGGTAAGGTTAAAGATCAAATGATTTTCATTTACAAAATAAGAAAAAAAAGAATACAACTAAAATGGTTGCATTAAAAATAATGTGTAAAGACTTCTTTTGAGGCTCAATATCTAGTTATATCCTTATTATACAATTTATATAATAAATAATTTTAAAAAATAAAGAGAAGTACTATATAATTAGCATTAACAATTACCTCCCTTGCCAAATAATTAATCGGGGGGGGGGACTTGACTACAGATCCTACACTATTAAGGTACAAATTGGACTGTGAATTGCTTTATTATCTAAGACCATTTATACCTATTGGGTTGATAAAAAGTGATATATTCCATTAACCTACATACAAAAATTGAATGATTATAATAAAATTAAAAAAGCCATATGATGATGAAAAAGAATTTCTGTTCTCATGAGAGTATAGACATATGAAGAAAAAATACCTACAGGAAGGATGACATGACAGACATGGCTTCTCTAATTGTTGCTAATCAGGTTTGTTAGAGAAATGACTACTGTATTCAATACAATTTTAAATTAAATGCAATTTCTTCATTTATTTACATGTAATACTAATTTGTGTAAAAAGATATTTTCAGTTGCATTTAGGTTCTTCCTTTTACAATGTATTAAATGGAATATTCTAATTATTCATATGATTTTGATATGTAAATAAAAATTTGACAACAAAAGAACCTTACACAATAGAATTTTATTTCTTTTTACTTGTAAACTTTCTATTTATCTTCATTCATTATGTGTTGAACCAGACACATTCTTGTGCTTACTTAATAATGCATTTACTAATGATAGTATTACTTGTGCAGTAAGATCCACAGTCATCTGTTGCCAGGACTAAGTTAACTAGTTCAACTTCAAGGGGTCAGTTGTACTAAAAAAGGAGGAGGGTCAAACCCAATCCTTGATACTTGAGTAACACCTAATGGGGAATGCTAAAGGAGCTGAGCTATTTTAAGCACCACCTACTTGTATATAGGATATATAGTCTCTGTAGTGAACTTGACCTCAATGTCAAATACTGACCTTTTGTGGGTAGGGAGAGGATCAGGCAAATTCATAATATTAATCTAATATTTCATGATCACAGATTTCTTTTTTGTGGTCTGATGAATAAAAAGACAATTTCGTTTGCATTATCAATTACTTGAGAGCAGCTGATGAGTCGTTTCATAGATGTCTATGTCTTGAATCTTCTTACCCTGGCAGTGGACAATACAGTCATTCAAAAAAATTCTGATGAGGAAATGTTCAAGAAAGTAGTGATTATCTTGCATTGACAAATGAGATTTTGCTTACACAATGTCATTATATATTTATTTATGAATAGAATTTAATGTTAAAAGCATTTTTTAATATGTAAAATCTTTACAATGTTCTATGCATGAAAATGATAAGTAATATCACAATATATCTCAAGTATAAAAAAAGATAATAAAACAGGATTTAAACAAACAGCTCAGAGTTTTACATTGTTGATCATCAGGTGAGATTGTATTCAACACAATGTTGTCTTATTCATATATTATTTTATACTTGAAATATATTGTGAGTTATGTATTAGTTTTTCTTTTTTAATATTTATTTTTTGGGAAAGTATTGAATTTTATACTCTTTTAAATAATCATGCTTTTAAAATGACAGGGTTTTTCACAAGTACAAATACAATGTTGATTTTAGTCAGAAATATCATAAGAACACACAGATACTACACTCTGATCCCCAATGGAAATGTTGATCTATTTCATCATTAAGCTTGTCATTTTCAGACAAGACTCTGCAAGTAGCTAGATAATAGAAGTAGCTTGTCTGAATTTCTAATTCAAATAAATCATTGTATGAATACAATTTAACATATTACTTTCATTGAAATTTTTTATGACAAAATTGATATTAGTTTTATACAAATACAATGTATAAAGATTTGTAAATCTTTATTTTTTTACTTGTTAAAACCTCTACATCAGAGAGTACGGCTAATACCAACAGGGATTTGTTTTTAGGTTTAATGGCTTTTTAGGTTAAAAGGCTTAGGAGTTATTTAATACCAAATCCTGTTTATTCCTATATGATTTTTAAGTGAACATTTTTTAAACAAAGTTAATTACTTTAAAAATAAAAAATATCAAGAACAACTGATGCCATTGGATTTTACATTTCAAATTCATCTTGCGATGCTTCTCGGATTGATAGGTGTGAAAAACAATGGTTTGGTTTCTTTGTTTTAATGGCATATCAACCTTTTTAGGTTATTTAATGCCAGAGCCATTCTCCTAGAAGAACAGTAGTAGTACTATTTAACCCATAGCTGGGAGGATAAGGGGGTTCATACCTTTCCCAAGGGTATTTGCCCGAAAGTGAATATAATAGTGTGACTGGAGTACAAACTCACTTACTACGAGTCCAGAGTCCATCACTTTAACCATTACACCATGAGGACACCCCTTGAAAAACAATGATGTAATTATTTGAATAAGATCTTTATAGTTCTTAAACACCTAGTTTGATCAATAGTCAAACTTTAAAAATGATTTCCCAGGTTGAATCATTTCTACGCTTAGATAAACAAGGGACACCTGAGGAAGGCTGGAGGATACAGCAGTCAAAACGTTGCGTTTCAACTTACTGCAATAAAGATGAAGACAGCAGTCCAAAAAATCATAACCAAAATAATTTTTTAAACAAGCCTGAGCTCATTTGTTTGCACACAGTTAAATGGTTTCAAGTATTGCTATTTATTGTTTGCATACAGTTAAATTGAACTCATAAGAGACGTACTCATGTGGATGAGCAAAGGCAAGACAACCAGCTAGAACCTATATAGAACAGCTCTGTGTCAATACAAGATGTAGCCTTGAAGACCTACCAGGATTGATGGATGATAGAGATGGGTGGTGAGAGAGGGTCAGGGAGATCTGTGCAGGTGGTACGACAAGATGATGATGACAGTTAAATGGTTTCAAATACTGCTGTCTAACATCAATAGTTCTATTAGTATACAGTTAAATGGTTTCAAGCATTGCTATCTAATATCATTAACTTAATTCAATATTGACCATTTGTTTGCACACAGTTAACTGATTTCAAGCACTACAATCAAACGCTAATAGTTTTATTTGCACACAGTAAAATGATTTCAAGTACTGCTATCTAATACTTGTAATGCAATTTAATATTAATCCTTTGTTTGCTCCATGGTTTCAAGTATAGTAAATGAATGATTACAAAGTTCTATTTGACCCCTAGATGGGACCATAATAGTTACTAAAACTTTAGGTCAGAGTGGACCTAGGAGTAATGGCAATGAAAGGGTACTCCAGGGCTGGAGCCTCACTATCAGGTAGTTTAATGTCATATCCAGGATACTTGTTGGTGGGAGTGGTTTTACCTCTCTGCAGAGATGCAATTGGTTTATTCTACAGCCCAAGCCTACTGGGCCTCAGATATTTATAAATTAATACAATGATTGATTTTAATGGCATATCAACCAGTCAGGATTATTTTATGCCTGGAGGTTTGGGAATTGCATACTTTGTATGTTTAGATTTACCCTTTTTAAGCAGTTGTTTCTTAAAATTTTTTTGTACACAGTTATATATCAAGTATTCCTATCTAATACAAATAACTTGCAAACAGATTTATTTGAGCTATCAATGGGACCCTAACAGGTACTACAACTCTGGATAAGAGAATAATGGTAATGAAGGGGTACTATACACTCCTAGATCACCAGGAGTGGATCCTCACTATCAGATGGTTTAGTGTTATCCTCAAAATACCACTTTTTTTTGTCTTGCTCTTCAGCAGGGAATACAGTCAACATAAATGTGATAAGGTAAAAATAAATGCAAGATTAAAATTTTAAGTAAATTTGTGTTAAAACAAGCAGATGAATAGAATAATTATCAACTGATTTATAGGAAATATTTAAAATTTATGAAGTTTAATTTAGGGTTATTCTTAATTAAGAATAATGAAAAATTTTAAGTTGGAATTTCAAACTTATATATAAACATCAGGTTCAAACTTTAGTGGATAGCCAGAAGGTCAAGAGTTGAATCAATGGCTTACACCAGATTACAATTTTTGTCACTCCACCTAAGAGAAACTAAATGCAATTCTTTTGTAGCCTTTTATTTTCTTTTATTTTTTTTACAGCATGAACTCTCTTCCCACTTATGTGGCTTGTCACATAAAGACGATGGAGGGGCATAGTAATCCATGATATAATCTATTATAATCCTAAATTCAAGCCAGGACAGAGCAATTAGGCTAATCATTGTTAGTTAATCACCCCTATTTCATAGTCTGTAGGAATCTCAATTACTTTGTCCTACAGATTTCACTTTGCACTCCAGCAAGTTTGCCTACATTAATCTTACAAAAAGAAAACAAAAAACATAAACAAAAAAACAAACTGAAAAACAAAAAACAAACTGAAAACAAAACAACAAAAAACTTATTTAGATCCAGCTGGTTAATTGTATAAAAGAGCTTGAATACTTAACTCCATTGACTGGTTTGAATTTAACTGTAATTCAATGACAGAATAATTTTGAAAACTCATATTTAATCAATTAGTATTACATGCATTTCAATTACTTCCAAGTTAATAATACAAAACTGTCTGGGTTATAAACTAACAATATTTCAGCTTGTTTTACTGATTCTTATTTTTTAGATGAAGTATTGTCAATAATTATTAAATTTTAACTAGTATTTTCTTTCATCTTATTTTTAGATGCTTATTTTTATCCCAATTTATTTGGGTTGTCATTTCGATGACTGTGCACATTGAAGACAAATTATTAGATCTCAGTAACTCATGTCCTCTTTTGCTGGGGAGAAATTTGTTTTTTTTATACCAGCTGCTTTACCAATGAGTCAATGTGAACCACTGGTATTGCCAAAGCCTAAACCACACTCATTTACTATTTCTCTTAATCTGTCAGTTACGTGTTTGTTATTGTTTTTACACACAAGTAATGTTAATAGCATCTTTCATTTGACTTCAATTTTTCAAATGAATCAGTGACCTGGGTATAACATTAAACTGTGCCTGATGGTGAGGTTCCAGTTTTGGAGTTTGGGGAATGTGGAGTACTCTTTCATTACCATTACTCTCACCTGGAGTGGTAGAATGTGTAAGGGTCTCATCTAGAACTAGTCAATCTTTTACTCAGGATAATCCTTAATATTAAAAAGTGTTGAATAGCAATACTTGAAACCAATAAACTGTGTGCAAACAAATGATTAATCTTAAATAGAATTCTTAGCATTAGATAACAATACTAGAAACCATTCAACTGAATGCAAACTAACTTGAACTCATTTAAAAATAAAGTTACAAACAAACTATTTACTTAAAAATCGTTTATATTTGTATAAACGGGATTTGGCATTAAATAACCATCAAGGGTTGATATGGCATTAAACCAAATAACCTAACCTTAGATGAAACATTATCAATCATTTTTAATTTTGATAAATATTTTCTTTTATTACAACTTTTGTTACATTTTTATTTATTGCAAATCACTTGACTCATCATTTTTACTCTAATACAACTTAATATTGGTAAAAATTAACAATAACATTTCAGCTGTCAACTACTCTACTTCAAGTCACATGAGCCAACATGGTGATTGAACTTACTACCACTATACAGTTATCCAATGGTTTTTTTTTTTACCCATAATTTAAAGGAGAATTAGGTTGTGAATTAAAGGTTTCAGCTTGAGATTTCCAGAGTTTATTCAATACAAAGAAAGTTAGAGGGTACAACAGCTGAAATATTACCATAACAACCAAGATGAGAACAGTATTCTGAATAGATTAATGTATAATCTATTTTATAAGTGAGGTGTGTGTCTCTTCATCGCATGACACAAAAAGAAAGGAAGGCAAGTACTTTTAATGCACATATAGAATTTTCTGAGGCTTGCAGAGAACCAGGATGTCCATCAGAGTTGTCACTTTTTTTAGAAAAAATGTAAGGAGACAAAAAGAGAAGAAAATGATAATGTGGGGAAAGAGTAGAAGGAGAGAAAATGGATTGAGAAGTAGAAAGAGTAAGACAGAGAGAGAGAAGTAAGCAAATAATTCAAAGAAGGAACAAATGAGATAATTCAAATTCTTTTTCAATTTAAAATTTCTTTTTCAGATTGACACATATGATATAATTCACTTAGATTTTTTTTGTTATCAATGAAGTGGCAGGACATAGTTACAGAAATATTTTCAATAAAGACAGCACTAAAAATATTTCAATAAATCATCATTGAAAATTTTCATTTTATTTTCTAACTAAATTACAAGCAGAAATTACTTAGAATGGCTAAAAAGAAATCAATCATCCACTGAGAAGTTGTAAGACTTTGATGACAATCATGGAAGCTAGTACTCATAAGATCAAAATCAATCTTTCAGTCTGATGCTGTAAGGCACAAAGAAATGTACCGCTTGCTTTCATAAGGCCAATATCAACAAATTTTGGAACTGAATGCAGTGCAGCAAAGGCTATATATTTGATTTCTTTTTAAATTGTTCTGAAGTAATATCAGTTTTCATTACATTTCAAGTTTAAGCAGTTTTAAAACCACACTAGAATAAAATACATAAATTAAGATCTTTGACCATCATAGTATTTTATCACTGAAAACAAGAGAGAAAATATGAAAAACATATTACATGTTATCATCTTTAGCTATTCTAAGTAATTTCTGGGAATCTCAAGCTGAAACCTTTAATTCACAACCTAATTCTCCTTCAAATAATGGATAAAAAACCATTGGATAAATGTACTGTGGTAGTAAGTTCAATCACCATGTTGGCTCATGTGACTTGAAGAAGAGTAGTCAACAGCTGAAATGTTATTGTTAATTTTTACCAATATTTGGTGGGGGTCTAACCTCTCTGCAGATGTGAAGTTGGCATATTACATAGCCACAGCTGACTGGGCTTGCGGTCATCAGGGAGAGCTGGTATGCTAAGAATATTTTGCAACTCATTTGTAGCCTTGTTTGCTTGATAACTAGTGCAGCAAAAGCATGTGTACTGGTATGAGCAGTAAAGGTTTCACTTGCTTTAGTTTATCCTTCTCTACCTTAGAGTGACACATGTCAAATCCAGAGGTAAATAGATAGTTACCATCGTATTGAAACATGGATGTAGAATAAGAGCTTTTTCTGTAGAGGGATGGTTTGTAGATCAGTTGTGAAAGCCTTTAGTAAGCTTGATCTTCAGTTGCCGTAATGTGTGGTATATGTCAAAGAAGATTTTGTCTAACATTTACATAATTTAAGCAACAATGAAGAAACTGGAAGCAATAATTAGGCATTAACTAAATCTGATCAACATAATTTTTCTAGATAAAAGTTGCAAGATCACTTATTTATCAATAAGTTTAGTATATCTTTTGCAGTAGCATCTGAGGAATTCTGCAGAAAACTAGTGTTATCACCATTTAAAACCAAGATCAACCTCATTAGTATTTATTAACTCAAGCTGTTCTGCCATGAGCAGGATTCAACAGATATCAATTTTCAAGTGGAGCACAGCTGGTGTGAATTCAGTTTTTCTCATAGATCAGTTGCCATACCAAGGCTCACAAGCATAGTCTATCCTACTATTTACTCATAGCTGTGGAGAGAAGGCGTGGTTTCATGCCTTTCCCAAGAGTATTAGTAATAAATGAAACAAACAGCCTCATTCAGGGTTTGAACTTTGGTCATAAAGTTCCTTTCCTATGGTGATAAGTTATGCTTTATGCAAGCTATCTCAATCAAAACTTATCTCTTACCTCTAAAAGACATAACCAAGAACTTGTCCAAACTCTAAAAACCTTCAATAGCTCTTATTAACCTTTCTTAAATTTTTCTATGGTTCATTTAGAATTCATATTTAGAATAAAATACCTTGGTGTTGATAAAATATATGAAACTTGTGTTCATATCCTGTTTGGAATGTCATAAGCTTTCAACATTGGCTTCATTTACATTCAAGTCATGATAATAATTCACAAAATAAAATTGATGACTGTATGATGCTTGGAAAATACAAGGCCTGAAGAAGAAAATTAGTTTGAAGAAAGAATATTCAGATGCCTGAGTAAAGACCTTTCATAATTTTAATTCCTTAACTTTTAATGTAAAAAGGTTAAGTGAAACAGTTTTACAATACTATGAATGCTTAGGCAAAGTCAATCCTTATTTTATAGCTTTTAAGTTATTCTGCATTCCTGAAAATCATGATCTATGGTATCAACTTTGATTTTTTTATGTCATTTCAATACATTATATTTTATTTTTACATTAGTTTTCTTGGAAACAAGAGTAATTTTCTGTTTATATTTCAGGGTTTTCCCAAATAAACACTTATAAAAAAAATTAGTTTTACCTCCTTGTTTGTTGTTAAATATAAGATATAAACAATGTTTTTCAGGATTACTTTTATCCATAACATTCTTATTAGACTGAAGGTTACAGGCAATAAATTCTATCCTCAGTATATTTAAAGCATTTACAATATATATATATATATATATATATATAAATAAGACAAGCAGTAGCCATGTTGGTACTATTGTATAGTTGCATCATCTGGACTTTAACAAAGCACCTGGAAAAAAAGCTGGATGTGAACTACTAATATTTAGAAGAAATTCTGGAAGCAGCACTCCACAAAAACAGCAGCTGTACAGCCACTAACCAAACATCTCACTAACCACTCATGTAAGATGGGCACTGCTGGAGAAGCTGGGACAAACCTGAGCAAAGTTTTCCTGTGGACACACCAGTGTCAGCCTACCAGCAAAGACTTACATTCATCAGCTCTGTGTGGACACTGAATGCAGTCTAAAGGACCTGCCAAGAGTGATGGATGATTGGGATTGATGGCAAGAGAGATTCAAGGAAAACTGTGCTGACAGTATGACTATATATCATAATAGTAGGGTAATTTAAGTTTTATACTGAAAGCAATCTTTAGACCAACTGGTCTGAAAATTTGCTTTTGGCATGAAACTCTAGTTACCATGCTATTGCAAGTGTGATAGTATCTTATACACTTTATAAATTAACCCTCTCACATTTTTTATGTCATATATTACATACAAACATAAGAATTTTAGTAATTTATAAAGTCAAATTTCTGTATTAAAAAAGACATCCAGATATAATATTCAGTTAATTTAAAATGAATACAGAAATTATGAATTTGATCAACAGTGAAACTCATTAAGCCTTTTTTCACATTAAACAAAGTATTATGATTAGAAAATGTAGGAGTTGAGAAAATATTACTTCAACAAATGGGACATTAATATTTATTACTTTTTCTTTGTTTGATGAGAGCCTAATGTCACAATAAGAGACTATAATTATAATATATTGTATTTAAATACAGGTTTGTTTTGTTTTTTTTGTTTAATGGCATATCAACCTTTGTAGGTTATTTAATGCCAAAACCATTCTCCTAGAAGAACAGTAGTGGTACTATTTAGCCCATAGCTGGGAGGATAAGAGGGTTCATACCTTTCTCAAGGGTATTTGCCCGAAAGTGAATATAATAGCGCTTACTACGATTCTGCAGTCCATCACTTTAACCATTACACCACGAGGACAACCCCCGTATTTAAATAAAGTTTTACAGTATACATAACTTTTGGTAAGTGGCTTCACCATCCAGTAAATCATTTTACTAATTTTTTTCTTTAAACGTTTGTATATTTTGAAAGTTCAAAGTTTGACTTGAAAATTCATTATAATAAATTAATGTAAAAAGGAACTGTTTTTTTTTTTTTTTTAAATCTTTTAAGGATCCAATGTTTTTATTTCATTTGGTGCATACATTTATAAGCAATTTTCACTTAAAGAAATTAAGTATTGGAAAATTTGTTTTCCATATCATAAGGTTGGGAAGGTTTGGATGCTAAGTAAATAATAAAAGGTATGTCTAGTAACATTTTTTCTTGTGATGTCCAATATGTATAAAAATATTGGACATTCATAAATGAATGATTGTTCAACAAATGTTAAAAAAAGTAATCTAAATACAAAAAAAACAAAAAACAAAACAAAATAAAACAAACAAAAAACTATAGTTTACAGTTTATAAACTGTTAAGGGTGCCCGTGGTGTAATGGTTATCGTCGCAGGATATGGACATGGCGACATGAGTTCAAATCCTGGACCTGACTGATTACATTTCACATAGCACTAATACCCTTGGGAAAGGTATGAATCCAAATATTCTCCCTCCAGCTATGGGTAAATAGTAGGGCAGACGAGGTTCTTCAGCCTTGGTGAGGCAACTAGTCGAGGAGAAGGAAAACTCTGAATTCAAACCTGTTAAACTCCGCTTAAAAATTGACCTTGTGTCATATCCTGCCTGAGCGGAGGGGTTGGTAAATATGATATGATATGATAAACTGTTAACCTTTTCATGTCAATGATTGACCATTTTAAACTAGGGACTATCTAGAAACTTCCTAAACGATGAATATAACTGAAAAGAAAAATATTCTGGAGATGATGTAAAGAAATGTAAGTTCAATTATGAATTATGTTATCTTAAATATTAATGTATATTGTCATCACTATCCTTTATATCTTAAGAAAAGGCAAACTATTCCTTTGTGGATACATTCATAATTAAAAAGTTACCAAGCTTCATAAACTTATTCAAGTAACCTGTATAGTTATTAAAATATGTTAGAATTATTGCTATCATTGGACATAAACTAAACGAGAAATAAAATAGCAGCACTTTTAATGACTAGACCAATTTTGATCTGGGAAGAGTATGTGTAAGGTGACAGAGTTTAATACACAACTAATTTGAGAACCTGTGCACATATTGATCTGTATATGTGATCATTCATAGCTATTACCTGACATTTAATCTTGAATAAATTGAGAAAGAAATTTCCGGGTCTTGAACTTTTATTTCTTATCAGCACATTTGAAATAAAATGAGTTTCAGCTTTTAACTAATCTTCATGTACAGGTTAATACTTTGGATAACACTTGTGTCCTCGAATGTTTTCAGTAGAGTAAATGAGGCTTTTTTCCAAATACAACTTCAAAACAAACTGAGAATGTCCACAATTGGAAAGCAAAATCCATTATAGAGATAAGAAACCATTTTTGATCTTTTCTTTTTCCAACTGATTAATTGATTTTAACAGCATATCACAACCAATGTGGAGTTATTTCATGCCTACAAGTTAGGGAATTGCATAAATTATACGTTTATTTTTACATTATTTTTGTGTAGTTGTTACTTAAGAGTTTTTTTTTTAAATTTTTTTATCAGTATTCCTTTCTAATGCAAATAATTTGCACAGTTATAAAGAATTAAGAATTTCTTTCAAGTATGAATAATTTTACAAGTAGATCTATTTGACCCCAAATAGGTATTAATAGGTACTACTGCTCTAGGCCCAATATTTATTATGCAGAGGCCCCATACCCAGGGCTCTATACTTATTGTACAGAGGCTCTTATGGTTTTGCATATATTATATAATAAAATACCTGGTGTACACTAGAAACAAGTTTATTATCTGGCATGCTGTGTGACAAATTAATTTCAGTGGGTTTCCAAATACCTGTGGGGCCTAGGCCAATAGGCGACTATGACTATTGGTAAATCCAGCTCTAAAAAAAAAAACGGAAATTTAAATCTTAGCTTGAAAAGTAGCAAATAAAAAAGTGAACATTTTGTTAACCTTTAATCAAAAGATAAGAGATGTTAATTAAAAAAAGAATTCTAAAAAGTGTGTGAAGTTAGGATGGAAATAACTTGTTTGAATAACAGCACTAGTATCCATGTTGAGTAGCGGACGAAGATAAAAGGTTTTTCTCTATAAGAACTGGACAAAGTAGTATTTTTACAGCTACTGAATTTTGGAAGGTGGATTCTGGCAGAATTAGATAAGTGAAAAGATTATGGCTGGTTGATTTTTGTCAACAAATTGGTTTTGTCTGATGTACAGAGAAAAAAAAATTAACTGATGCAAAGTGTGGCCTGCTGTTTTCTTATCTCTTTAAAATAGGAGAGAGAGAGAGAGGATTGTAGATAAAAGAAAAGGAGGGGGGGGAAGAAAAATGAAAGAGGGATGAAGTAAAAATAGAGAGCAGAATGAAGGAGAGAGAGAGAGAGAGAGAGAGAGAGAGGGGAATGAATAGAAGCGAAAAAAAGTTAAAAAGAAACAAGCAAAGAGGTTAAAATCAAGAAAAAAAAATGACAAATACCAGAAAATAATGAAGAGAAAAAGGTTGCAATGATGTTGGCAGCAAAGACGTGAAAGCAGAGGAAAGAGAGAGAAACAAAATAGAAGAGAAAGAGAAAGAGAGAGGCGGAAAAGGGGAGAGAGAGAGATGCGGAAAAGGAGAGAGAGAGAGAGATGCGGAAAAGGAGAGAGAGAGATATATATGCGGAAAAGGATATATATATATATATATATATATATATATATATATATATATATATATATGCGGAAAAGGAGAGAGAAAGATATATATATATATATAAATGTGGAAAAGGTGAGAGAGAGAGAGAGATATGCGGAAAAGGAGAGAGAGAGAGAGAGAGATGCGGAAAAGAAGAGAGAAAGAGTGAGAGATATGCGGAAAAGAAGAGAGAAAGAGTGAGAGATATGCGGAAAAGAAGAGAGAGAGAGATATGCAGAAAAGAAGAGAGAGAGAGATATGCAGAAAAGAAGAGAGATATGCGGAAAAGGAGAGAGAGAGAGAGAGAGAGAAAGATAGAGATATGCGGAAAAGAAGATTATATATATATATATGCGGAAAAGAAGAGAGAGATATATATATGCGGAAAAGAAGAGAGAGAGATATATATATGCGGAAAAGAAGAGAGAGAGATATAGAGATGCGGAAAAGAAGAGAGAGATATAGAGATGCGGAAAAGAAGAGAGAGATATAGAGATGCGGAAAAGAAGAGAGAGAGAGAGAGAGAGACGCGGAAAAGGAGATAGAGACGCGGAAAAAGAGAGAGAGACGCGGAAAAGGAGAGAGAGACGCGGAAAAGGAGAGAGAGACGCGGAAAAGGAGAGAGAGAGAGAGAGAGAGATAGAGACGCGGAAAAGGAGAGAGAGAGAGATAGAGACACGGAAAAGGAGAGAGAGAGAGAGAGAGAGAGAGAGAGAGATAGAGACGCAGAAAAGGAGAGTGAGAGATAGAGACGCGGAAAAGGAGAGAGAGAGAGATAGAGACGCGGAAAAGGAGAGAGAGAGATAGAGACGCGGAAAAGGAGAGAGAGAGAGAGAGATAGAGACGCGGAAAAGGAGAGAGAGAGAGAGAGATAGAGACGCGGGAAAGGAGAGTGAGAGATAGAGACGCAGAAAAGGAGAGAGAGAGATAGAGACGCGGAAAAGGAGAGAGAGAGAGAGAGAGAGAGAGAGAGATAGAGACGCGGAAAAGGAGAGAGAGAGAGAGAGAGAGAGAGATAGAGACGCGGAAAAGGAGTGAGAGAGATAGAGACGCGGAAAAGGAGAGAGAGAGAGAGAGAGATAGAGACGCGGGAAAGGAGAGAGAGAGATAGAGACGCGGGAAAGGAGAGAGAGAGATAGAGACGCGGGAAAGGAGAGAGAGAGAGAGATGTAGAAAAAGAGAGTGAGAGAGAGAGAGAGAGATGCGGAAAAGGGGAGAGAGAGAGAGAGAGACGCGGGAAAGGAGAGAGAGAGAGAGAGACGCAGGAAAGGAGAGAGAGAGACAGACAGAGACGCGGGAAAAGAGAGAGAGAGAGATAGAGACGAGGGAAAAGAGAGAGAGAGAGATAGAGACGAGGGAAAAGAGAGAGAGAGAGATGCAGAGAGAGAGAGAGATGCAGAAAAGGAGAGAGAGAGAGAGATATGCAGAGAGAGAGAGAGAGAGAGAGAGAGAGATGCGGAAAAGGAAGTTCAAGAAAAGGAGGAAAAAAAGAGAAAAATGAAAGAGGAATGGAGTAAAAATAGAGCGGAATGAAGGAGAGAGAGAGAGAGAGGAGTGGAGAGAAGCGGTAAAGGTAAAAAAGAAAAAAAGCAAAGATGTTAAAATCAAGAAAAAA